>JARVGS010000672.1:20407185-20419169 GCA_031762315.1 Hypsolebias antenori
TTGTTTTGGTGTGTGTGTGTGTGTGTGTGTGTGTGTGTGTGTGTGTGTGTGTGTGTGTGTGTGTGTGTGTGTGTGAATGAGCAGAACACATAACAAACGGTTGTTTTACTCGGTTTTAATTTGAGATCATGTTTAAAACGGTGACAATAGTCAGGTTTGCATTGAGCTGTGTGTTGGATCAAAGGGTGTCAAACTCATAACACTCTGTCTTCTTGTATATAAAACCAACTTGTAGAAAACTCCAGAGGTCATTTTTCTTTTTAGTTTTGCCTGCAGAAAAACTTCGTTTTTTTTTTTGTTTTGTTTGTTTTTTTTTCTGCAGCACAAATGTAAACAGTGTTTGTTTTTTTTTTCTCTTACAAATAAATGAATGTTAAATAAGTTTTCCAGTCTGATACTTTACTTTAAGGCTACGTCCTTCACACTGTTTTAAACTGCTCACTTTCTAAATTTAAATCTGTTTCAGGTCATGAAAATGTCTGGAAAAAAAAAAAACTAATTTAGGATTTTACAGATAAACAAATGTTCCCATCATGACTGCGTCAGAGCAGAGTTTATAAACGTCTGATGAACCTCAGTCGATGAAGACCTGACTATTGTAAGAAGGGATGCACGATATTATCGGCATGGTATCGGTATCGGCCGATATTAGCGATAAAGTTAAATATCGGACCACAGCCATTTCATCAAAATAACACCAATATATATATGGGTGCTGTTTTTGTATGACTGTTGGAGTGTTGTCATTGTGTTAGAGAGAGTAAGTATCATGAATAAATTTGGCATTAAACATAATCCAAGTTGAAGTGTTACATCATTTTCAGCCCCTTTTTTGACATCTGCATTTGGTAGCAGGTCAAATTGACAAAGATCATGCAGAATAATGTAGTGTTTTCATTCCACAGCAGAGAAAGCTATGTAGTCTCTGTAAATAGGTCTAGGGGAGGAAATATCGGTATCGGTTATCAGCCAAATAAGTTTTAACACACTGGCATATCGGATATCAGCCATAAGTCCAATATCGTGCATCCCTAATTGTAAGAGTTTAACTGTCTGAGGCATCGGAAGATAAAATGTGGAAAGTTCAGATTATGCATTTGAAAATGGAGAACCTTGTCACTGCTTCATACAGTCAATTTTTAGTTATCCCCCCACATGCACGTGTTGTGGGGCTTGTCAAAAACTGATGCACACTGGAGACGATGGTGAACGCACAGCGGGGAGAAACACGGTAAACTGTTTGCTAGCCTTTTTGTTTATTTGAAGATTGTTTTGGGGGCCATGCATGTGTACAGTATCGTTTTCTCAGATTGCGTTAACAGGGCTACTGCCGTTCTGAGCTCTGCTGGCCCGACACCGAAGCGCTGGACCTACGGGCTCGCCATGGTAGGTGGGACACGGGCTGCAGCTCAGAGACACTACTGCTTGGACAGACTTCCTCAGACCCCATTCCCACAGGATCCTGTCAAGTTTGGGGGTCCTCAAACTACAACCCCACCCTCGCCACATGGACATGGCAAGAAAAGTATATAGATTTATATGCATATGTGTGTGCGTGTGTGCGTGTAAATACATATATAACATGATGATCATGTTGATAAAAGTTTTTATAGAGGTTTTTTTAGCCCCTTGTTTCCCCCCCTCAGCAGAGGACTCCAGCTCTGGGTTTTTTTGTTTGTTTGTTTGTTTTTTGCATTGATATGAACAAACTCTGTATAGAGAAAAAAAAAAGGTGAATAAAAATAAATAAATCGAGAACTGTTAGTGATGTGTGAATCCTGAAATGGTCATGTCCTTTTTAAAACCCTTGTCCCTGCTTCTGTCCCTCATTCAGGATTCTGCTGTAAATAAACATGACACTAACTGTGACGACAGCGTCTCTTTATTACAGTATTAGACTTTTTAGTGCAAACTAAAACTCGCATTTACCGTATTTTCTGCCGTACATGTCGCACTGCCCTATAAGTTGCATCCGTCTAATAATGTGGGAAAAAAACAAGTCGCATCTATTACACGTTGCTGCTGACGAACCAGACGTGGTCCCGTGTGCCAAAAATCAATTGGCGGGAGCGTGCACGGGAGGAATTTTAACAAGATTAACACTTAAAAACAAGTGTTTGCTCAAATTTACAGTATAGATGTGTCTCAATCTAATTTTTACTTAATAAATGCACGTCAGTGGTCAAATTAGCTGCATTTCGCCGGGGCGGTGCAGTGAAATGAAGCTGATTTGACGGTTGCTCCAGGCGAGCTGGACAAGGGTGGCTTTATGTGGCAAGCCAATTGTGTCATTATTAATGGCCACTTTTACCTATTACATGACGCAACGGCATGCCATACACCTCGAGTATCATCTAGCAGCTGAAAATGATAGTGTTCAATATTTTCAATGTCAGAATGAATAAAAACAGTCGTGTCTCAATCAAAAATTGGCAAATAAATATGGGGGGAAATAAGTCGCTTCGGTGTATGCAAGTCGCAGGGCATGTAAATTATGCAAAAAACTGCGACCTATAGGCCGAAAAATACGGTAGTTACTCCTTGGAGGACCAACGGCTGATATTAAATAAAAGACTTGAACTTTTTGTACTTTTACAATAATATTAATTCACATTTTGTCGATCCATCTCTAGAATTTAGGAGACCAGGGTGTGTGCAGCAGATAAAGAACAAATTGGATAATCCGTCATTAGATGATGCTGAAGCTTCTTGAATATCTTTCAGCTCGACAATACTTATTGTCATTAGTGATGATTATGACTGACTGCAGCTGGTAGTTTGTCTTCACCAGCATAAAAAAAGATGTGTCTGACAGCACCTTCAGGACTGACCAACATGTAGGACGTCTGGGGGACTCATTGAAGATTTTAAGAAATCTGTTACGATGTTTCAAGAACCACCAAGGCTCAAGCCCGCCGTGAGCTGGGAACCGCTGGAACATCTGTTAAGTGTTTTCTTTTCCTGTCAACCACAGTGATAAAATGAAGGAGTCAACATGAGGCTTTTAAATGTTAACATTTGTCTAGCATGGTGGCGGTAGCAACATGCTGTGGTCCCAGAATTATTAAGGAAACGTCTGAATTCTTCATCTTCATCTCAAACTGATACTTGAACATTGTTGGGGTGTTGCAACATGCAATAATTCCAAAACGCATGAAAAAAAAAATCCCAATTGGATAAATCAGATGAAAGATTTTGGAACAGCTCAGACCTCAAACCCGATTGAAAATTTGTGGACAAGTTTAAGTCAGATAACCAACTCATTTAAACCATCTTGACCAAGAAGAGCAGTCATTCACTTTTGCCCACTGCTAAAACTAATTAAAGACTCCAGGTTTGGTTCATTTCTGCGGCATCTGTTTGTGCTCAAACTGATCGACGAGCAGGGCAACAAAATGTCCTGCTGCATGCTCAATAATCCATGCAGATACACCCAACAAGGTTGAGTCAGGTCCTCTGAACGTCTTCTTTAACTGTTGAAACATTTCTATTCAGCTTTACACGGTCTTCACCAAAACAAACCATCAGCGAGAGACAACCAGGAAAAGGTAGGTGAGCTTTATTTACTGTGAAGTGATCAAAGGGAACAGGAACTCAGGAATGGACGTGTCGAGAAGCGGACATGAAGGCAAATATCTCACAAATGGGTGCTGAACTGTCCTTGGTGGTCAGAACATTTCCTTACTTGTGTGACTGGTTGTAGGTGATGGAGCAGGATTCCAACAGGTGGTGGAGCAGATGGGGTGAGTGGTTTGGAGAGTGGCAGGACGGGAATTCAGAAGCTGACCCAGTTAGAGAACGAGGCTCTGAGGTAAGTGGTTCCAGGTTGTAGATCTCACCAGAAGGTAAGTTAGCCTGTGCTCACGGAAACAGGACTTCCAGCATTCTGGACTGATGAAAGCACAAGGACTACAGGTTAGTAGTTTATTAGGGTCACAGAGGTCTGTAGACTTGTTACTTGAAGGTCTTGAATGTTCCAGCAGAGATCTACAGAACCACAGGTTTGAAGCGCAGCAGGCCTCGTTAGGCTGGACCAGGAACAGGTGTGAGAAATGGAAATATCAGACCAGATTTATTTTTGATTTTTCTTCTCATTTTAAAATGGTCTTTGAGGCATTATTCTCTACAGGCATTTTATTATTAGCTTCTATCAAAAGATAAGAAAATATACAAAATGTAATTTCTGAATTTACCCATAAACCTCTTTGTCCTTTTTAAAGAATTGTTTCGAATCCACAGTTTACTGAAGCTGAATGCTGATGTGTTGTCGTCCTACAGCTAACAAATTCAGTATTTATTTTACTTTTTATTTTTAGTGTCACTCAGATGTTTTGTTTTAAGATAATTGTGATATTTTCACAATGCTATCAAGAAAAAGTTAACTCGTTTTAATCTGAAAATCATTTATTTAATTAAACCATTTTGTTGAGTTTCAAGCTGTGAAGTCAGTCTCCTCCAGCAGGTGGCGCCAGAGTAAAATTATCTGAAAATGCTGATAGGCGCTTGGAAAAAAACAACTGGTGTAAATGTTTATGTGGAATATATTTTCACTTTCAGACAATTTTGTGCACCTATATTCTCCAGGGTGTATTTGAGCCACACTTCAGTCCCTTAAAAGTTAAAATCCACCAAAGTACGCACAAACCACAGCAGCAACAAGCCTGCAAACAGAGAGGCAGAAAAGCTGCAGATTCATGGCATAAGAGAAAGAAGTCGCTTCTTGATGGAGTGCAGTTAAGTGAAATGAAAGGAGAACAGTCTCATCAAAGTCAGGTAATTGGTTCCTGCAGGGCACTGGAGAGAGATCTCATGAGGCCTAATGGGAAAAAGGCTGCCTCAACGACACGCCGAAGATGCTGAGTCAAGAGTTTCAAGAGGCTGCAGCAGGATGGGAATAATGTCCATAAACATTTGGATCTGTCGTGGATGTGAAGCTTTACATCAGCATGGAGATGATGGTGGGAAATGATTACTCTCGTTAAGCTCTTGAATCTCCTCTGAGGAGCCTTTTTGACGAGAAGAAGTGACAAATTTCATTTTGAGCACACAAGGAACTGAAGCATTTATTATTTCTATTTTGTATAAAATGCATATATATGTCTGTAAAATGTGCAAATCATAAACCAGAAGGACGACTAGCTCCGGCTGACTTTTGGTGGAGGTTCATCGAACAGCACAGACAAAAATTTACAAAATAAAACTAACAACTTGCACAAGCTTTGCAGAGAGTGATGAAGGCTGCACAGACATCTGTTGGAATCAGCCTCCTCACCATCACAGACATCTACACCTCCAGATGCAGGAAGAGGGCCACCTGCATCATGAAGGACCCCACACATCCAGCACACACACTTTTTATCCTGCTCCCCTCAGGCAGAAGGCTGAGGAGCATTAAGTGCAGAACAACCAGGCTGAGGAACAGCTTCTACCCTGAAGCTGTTAGACTCATGGATCTATAGGACAAATCACTGTGGTGCCACTTGGTTGTTGATATGTGCTGCTGATCTCATGCTGCTGATTATTTCATGTTGCTGTGTTCATTGGTCCTCGTCTGCTCATGCAGACTTGTTTGGGCTGCTGTTGTTTTTGTACCATTAGTGTATTCTTAGCGTAGTGCATGTATATTCTAAATTTATGACTCAGATCTCACTACTGTTTTTACAATTTGTATTTTTGTTGGATGCAACTGGGACCCTGTGTGCATAGTTTTGTTCCACCTCACATGTGATGAGAATGACAATAAAAAAAAATACTTGTATTAAAAACTGGAGATCCATGAGGCTTTTGGTGAAACAAGTGAGACGATGGAGCATCTTTTGAGCGCTGCAATAAAAACATCATTCAAAGTTTAAGCAGGTTGCAGAAAGGTGGACTTTACATGTCTAACCTGACATTCTGATATCTTTTAAAGTACTTACACAATCTCACTTTAAGTTTTATGATACACACAACGTTCAACACTTGATGCTAACTTTTGAGCTGTCAAACTTTTTTTTTTTACTTTTTTTAACAATTATAAATTATACCTCAAAACCTACTCTTTTTTTATTTCTTTCACCTCTAATAGGACAGCCAGTTGTTTTTAAAAGTTCCCCAAATGCACAGCCACACTTCCACAGACTTCCATATTTTCTTTAAAACTTGACTTAACTTGCCATCCATGTAAAATTAAACTGTAGAAACAAAAAATCGTAATTGTGTGACCACAACGTCCTCTGCTGCTCACAGTTCGAGTTCTTAAGATCATTTTATAGTTTTCACACAGCAGATGCTTCGTTGAGGCTTACTTTTTAGTCTGTTGCCTGCCATTAACGTGGCAGTCAGGGAGTGAGAGACTCGGTTTGTGCGTCAAAATTAATGATTTCCCACAAAGTTCAGCTGTAATTTTGGGCATCAGCTTTTAATTTTTTATAGATTTTACTTTTCAAAGCGCCTGACAAATGAACAGCCTGACCCGGTGACTGTGTGGTTCACTGAACGGATGGATGGCTGGATGAAGAGGCTGATGGAGGGGGATGAGGAGCAGGATGCAGGGTGTGTGCAGGGTGTACACGAGGGGGTTGGTGGAGGGTCGCTGAGGTCAGGGCGGTCAGGGTCCACCCCTCGGCACCAGAATCCCTGATGGTCCCGGTGCAGCTTTGAAGCCTTGAAGTGGTCAGAATTCCACCATAGCCATGGGGATTGTAGCACGTCATTTGGAAGACATTTTTGGCGAGATGGTCTTAAAACTAAGAGCTTGTCCACCTGGAATGCAGGGTTTACATGTTAAAAAAAAAAAAAAAAAGGCTTGAGGCTGATTGATCTTTAACATTACAAGCACGCAGGTGATGGGACAACACTTTGGAGCAAAATAAGATTTGCATTTAGGGGAAAGTGAACGCCAACCTGCAAAAAAATCTTTGAGTCTTCTCAAATTGAACTCCAACAAACGGAAATGTTGCAAACGGCACCAAAAGCAGCAGCCGAGCCTTTTAAGACGTGCATACCGGGTGTTTGAACCTCCGGTAGTTGTACTGAAGAGCTGTTTCAAGCCAGTGCAACTGGTTTGTCACCGTTCACTTTCACACCTTCAGAGTTTATGTCCGGGCAACAAAAGTGCACATTAAAAAAGGGTTGTTGGTTCACTTCCATCAGCTCCTTTCCGAACAAGTCGGTGTAAGAGCAGAAAAAAAAAAAAACGTTATGATCCATTTTAGGAGTGCATGAATTTAAAAAGTGTTCCCGCTCATTTTAATGGCAGAGAAGTTCCTCCCCCTTCCCCTTTCTTCTTCTTCTGCTTCTTCTACCAGCCAGGCATTCCTGGCTTGTTTAAATAAGTCCTGCCTGCCTGGGCGCGGGTGGATTCCCCTCTGGCCCTTTGCCCTTTGACCCCATGTGCATTCTGTATGTAAAGTGAGGAATTCCTCTGAAGTTTGGTTAATGGGGCTGAGGTTTTTTTCATCTCGTGGACTTGCCTGCTGGAAGGGAAAGCCAAGCTTGACGTAGCTTTAGCTGTGAGTTATGGGTGATGGTCGCTGCTGGTCGATGGTGGAGGGATCAGCGAGTTCCAGCAGAAAGACTGGGAGCTTCATCAGGTCTGCAGAGATGAGGAGGTGGAGTTGATGGGAGATGGTGGAATTTAAAACTGCTGCAAACAGAGAAACAGAAAGAATAAATTAAAACTGTGTATAAAACTGCAAAGTTTACGATGGCGAGAAACGAATTCTGTAAAGAGATTCACATGAGGATATTTAATGAGCAAATTATTTTAAGTGATTTGAAGCAAAATGCAACATTTGAATAGCATTTTCTGCAGTTTAGTTTTCTAAAAATACAAACTGGAAGGCCATTTTTCCCCCATTTAAATGTGAAAATACATCAATAATTTCAATTGTATTCTTCTTATTGAAAAAAACAATAATTTCTGTGCCTCAGAGGAGCAGAAAAATATACTTTTAGTTTAGGAACGCAAAAAATAAACTTGTAGATTTGCCTTTATTTATCACATTAAATTCTAAAAACGTGGTTTTAACATTTTTAACTAGATAGTACAAAAGTCAAGTATAGTAACCCAACTTCCTCCTTATTTTATGTTAATTAACACCTTATAAACAATTAATTAATGATGCATAACTCATAATAAAGCAGCTTTAACTATTCATAAGTATCTACTTTTTAATAGAGTTTCACGTTTTAACTCAAAGTTTTTTTTTATGCTTGATTTGACATGAGAATGTTTCAAAACGCTTTGTTAGGTCTTGCATTTTTTTAAAAAAAAAGCTTTTAGATATTAAACAACTTTTGATGTTGTGTATTTTGTATTTATGATGTATATCATTATTTAAACAAGAACTAAATCTAAAAAGTTATCAGTGTGAAAAAAAATGACGTTTTTCCTTATATTAAACGTCTATTTCTCTGCAGATTTTAACCTTTTGTGATGAGAATGAACATGGAAATGACTGATGTGAAGAAAAACTCACATTTTGAACAATAAACTGGTTGAGCATGATTGTCTAATTTTGCTCAAAAAGTTTTCACTTTGCTAGTTTTTGTCTGAGATGAAAAACTTGTGAACATCTGTGCAAATGGATACAAAACTGCAACAACAGAAGTAAAAAAAATTAGAGAAAATGTTCCTGTTTTTATTGATTAAAAACAAACAAACCAGATGCTATTTTGGGTTTTTCGAAGTACCACTTTACACACACTTTACTTTTAATTTCCCTCAATGTTTACAGCATCCATGTGAAATAAAACTTTTTTTTTTTTTACTTTTCAGAGCTAAAGAAAGAGCAAAAAGTCTTGCTTTGGTTACTTATTGTTTCACACATCCTAACCTTTGAAACTTTAGGTCATCAGATAATAAACCATCAGGGTTTTTTTTCTCCAGCATGTCTCAGGTGGAATGATGAGGAAGTGCACGATGAAGATGGAGCCAGGGCTCCTTCTTGCTGTTGTGCATGCAGAGGTCCTGTTTAGCTGTAAAAACGCTGTGCCACCCACACAGCTGGAATGTCATGCATGCAGTCCATAGAGTCTGTTTCAGGAGGGAGGCAGAGGTGGGGGGGGAGGTGAGGAAGAGCCTCAAGGTGGGGTCTGCTCCTACTACTGCAAGAGAAAGGATGAAGCTCTTTTCAACCAACCAGCTTCTCCATTAACCCACTTTTTTTTTTTTGTCCTCATGGTGGGAAATTATCAATGACGATCCATCAGGGATGTTTGGTCTTCGGCCACCGGGAGGAAACATGGAGGGAGATGTGAGCTGGAGGAGTGGGGGTTGGGAGAGGTCAAAGGGCAGAGGAAGAAAGGAGGTACGTTTTCGGAGGATGGGAGGTTTGGTGGGGGAGTAAAGGGAAAAGAAGGAACAATGACTCCCATGTTTAAAAGGCTTTTCTCAGCCCCATGACACCTCACACAGGCAGCAGTTTGGAGTCAGGCCTTTCAGAAGGCAGTGCCCCCCTCCCCAGGCCTGAGGGCGAAACATTTCTATAAAACACAATTATTATTATTATTTTTTAATCTTTTATTCTGTCACATGGAGGCAATAAAATATGGTTTGCTTAATTCACATATTTGATTATTTTTGGGATTAATCAGAATTCCCAGGTCTAATAAAGGATGTTTGAGGAAAACGTTTAACACACAAGAAATATTAAAAAAATTATGTTTGTATATTTGGAATGGATCAAATTTGATAAGAAAACTTGGAAATGTTGTAAAATGTTGTAAAATAAGCATTAGGCGAAGCAGAGACTGTGCTTTTGTTGACATAATTTCATTTTTAGATTATTGAACTGTTTTCTGCAGGAACAGATCTTTAAAAAATAATTGTTGAACATTTTAATAATGTGAACAGAATGTTTTATTTTGAAACAAATTAAAAAATGAGATAGATTTGATCAAATCAGTCAAAGAAGATTTAAAACAAAGGAACAAAAGTAGGTTTATCTTACAGGGGTTTTATTTTTTCTTTATATTGTGAAGGCACATTTTAAAATAACTCAGTTAAATTTGTCCCAGTTTCCTTCTTGAATATATAAATGTTTATAATTAAGTTTGTTTTTCATGGTTAAAATGACACCCATTTGAAACTCAGTGTTTAAATCAACTATTTTATTTAAAAAAGAAAATAAAAGCTGAGCTAAGAACATTTAAAAAATGATCAAACATGTGCTTTAAAAATCAACCACTAATGTTTTAGTTGCACAAATCAGGAGGAAACGCAGGTCAGATTTTTTTTTATATATAAATTTTAACCTGAAAAAAAAAAGTTTATTTCTTTAATTTAAAATAAAACATAAAACAGCAACAAATAACTTTAATAAACAACTAATAATGAAGTGTTGTGAAGATTAAAACAGGTCAAAGAAATATGAGTAAATCATTTTAGGAATTTGTTTTAAGAAATGTAGAAAGTGTTTTGCTTAGCATACTTTAACCTCTAGAAAATCTTATATATATATATATAAACAAAGTTTGTCATTTTAGGAACTTTATGTGCACTTTTTACACTCTAGTGTCTTTGGTTGTTTTTATTTCTTATTAGTCAGATAATTAAATCTTTTATTTTTAGTAACAATCAGGGAAATTGTCAGTTTGGAGCTTTGAAACAATTGTTTCAATTCAGAAAGTTTGATTTAAACAATAATAATAGTAAAATAAAGAAATAAAACAAGTTCCTGCACTTTTCACCTGAGAGTCCTAAACTCTGACAGGTTGGTGGTTAGTTGGAGCCACATCTGCTCCAAACCTCCATCCATCCCGCCCCTCCACGTCCAACATTTTTTTTTTTTTTTTGTCGACTGGCTGCACAATCACATCCCTCTGAGGGGGCTGGAGTCGAGTGTCTGTGTGTCTGTGTGGGGAGGAAGAAGTGGGCCCTCTCACGCTGGATAATGCTATTATTTCAGCTCCTCTGGCCAGGAATGCCAAATTTCACAGCCCGCTACTCTTCTCTTTGCGTCAATCAAAGCTGTGCGGAAAAAAAACGTGTGTGTGTCTGTATGTGTTGGGGCGGGGGGGTCAACCAGAAGATACAATCCGATAATTGATCCCCCACCACACCAAAACCCCACCACTCATCCTGAATCATGTCGGTAAAGTTGCGCCATTCTAACTTTAAATGAAGTTTGCGCGCAGATGCTGTTTTTAATCAATAAACTGTTTATAAAACACGCAGTCCAAAGGCCTGACACCCCCTCACGCACACACACGCACATATATATATATATATAAAAAAAGTCTGGTTGAGTCCATATTGGCCTCTAATTAAGACGTTAATTACAACCTCCCGCTTTAATGAGCTCGAGAAACGTTTGCGCCACGACAGTCATTAGAGCGCGCACACAAGTGCGGATGAGACGATTTTGTGAATGGGGGCCACATTAAAAGCAGGTATCCGTACGCTCCGTGCGACGCCACCCCCACCACCCTTTCCCTCCCCACCAACCCTCCCCCCTCTCCCGCTGCCAGCCAATCGGACGCGCGCTGGCGCCGTGGAACACGCAGAGCGCGAGCCAATGGCGCGTCACGGAGCAAAGACTAGCGCAAGAAGGAGCCAATCCGCGGCGGGGCGCACGCGAAACGAGGAATTCTGCTCCGGCTGGCTGTGAATGTCAAGTAGTCAAAGATGGAGTCCGGATCGGCGAGGCCGTGTGCTGCTGCTTCTCCTTCTCCACGCGCATGGAGGATTTCTTCTCCTCTGCCCCCCCCCCCCCCCCACCTCCTCCTTTCCGCGTTCCTCGGCTCTGGCGCCGCGCGGGTCTCCTCTCCACCCAGCCTGTCAGCGTGACGCCGCGCAAGTGCTGGTTTTTGTGGAGGAAGAGAGGGAGGAATGGGGGAGAGAAGGGTCGCTTCTTCCTTTTTTTTTTTTTTTTTTTCTTCAGGGACAACTTTTTTTTTTTTTCCTTTCGCCTTTAACGGATAGTCCCACCCTCAACCTCCTGGTGGGGGGAGGCGGGTGCCTGTGGTCGATGTTTTTATTTATTTATTTTTTTAATTTT
>JARVGS010000672.1:20419269-20443440 GCA_031762315.1 Hypsolebias antenori
TAGATAGATAGATAGATAGATAGATAGATAGAAGCTCATTTATAAAATATATATACACAGACACATTCCCATTCATTGACATTCTCAGTCAGAATTAAAGGGGCAGTTTTCTGCCTCAGGTTGGGGGGAGGTGTCACGTGGTACTCGTTTCCAGCCAATCAGGAGTAAGTGCGCATTGCGATGCTGTGCAGAGGGGTTGTTTTATTGAAGGGCTGCTTGTGATCAATGAACGAGTGGAGCTGTCCGCGGTGCTGAATGTTACTTCACGAGTCACAGCTGGGCTGTTCGGTCAGAGCGACAGATTCGGGATTTCACTGCAGCTGGAGCAGTGTAACCAAAACTCCAACACAGATCAACAAATACACAACTTCACTGTAAAAGTCCTGAGATCAATCCTGTTGCAGCTGCGAATGTAAAAGGTATATAAGTTTGATTTTTATTATTTTACTTAATTTTGCTGCTCAGTCGCCGGCAGGTGGTTATTTTGCCTTTGGGGTGATATAACGCTCTTCCTCCATTAATAACGCAGCCAGCAGCTGTCACATCAATCTGTGGCTACACACACACACACCTGGGTGCTAGAGGCCAGAACTGATCAGACTGAGCTGAAAGGAAGCAGCGCCTTGTATTTCACAAGTGACAGTAAAAAGCTTCCTATAAAGCCCACAATAAATGGAGTCACGTGGTGTACAAAAAAATAAAATTTAATGAAAGCATGTCACGTGCAGACTGATGGGGTTGCTTATAAATAAACATGCGGGCATGTCTGAATTTAGTCCCTTGTGGAAATTATTTTATTGGGAAAAAAAAAAACAGTTGAAAGCTTTCCGGATCCCTTTATAAACACCTAATAAAGTATTTATAATCATTAAAACTACAAGACACAGAAGAGCCTCACTGCTTGTGCTTTTATTAATTGACTGTTTTTAACTAAATGACTTTATTTGCCTGAACAAACTAATGCTAACGTGCAGTTTACTGACAATTGTTTAACATTTAACATCCAAATGAAAAAAAAAGTAATAAAAAGTACTTCAGCATATGAATAATCATTATTGATTATTAACCTGATGAATATTAAATCCCACCCGGAGCATGCCCTTATTAGGAATTATTAAACTGCTGCTGTTTAATTAACCTGTTTCAGTGATCAGTGGTTTATAAATGATTATTATTGCTTCGCAAAGTGTTAATTAAACTATAAATCCTTGAGAAATTCCATAAAGGACCTTTTTTTGTCAGAAAAGTTTTCTGAGTAAATGCAGTGAATCACCAGCAGTTTTTAGTGATCACGCGAGTCAGGGGCTTCCTGCGACCTTTATGACGCGGAGACAGTTGTTTTGGTACACCCCCTCCACCCACCCCCACCCCTTCCTCCTCCTCTCTCTCTACCCCCTCCCCCTCTGCCCAATCCGGAGCACCTCTTACATTCAGCCGGTGCCGAAATGGATCCCCTCCTCACGCGGCGGCTACGTCCCCCCTTGAGGACCATCATGACGTCCTTTTGGGTCGGGTGCTCGGCGGTGCCTGACTGCTGCTGCTGCGAGCGGCAGCTCTGACATGGACAGCCTCCCTCAGCTGCAGAACAGCTTCCACCCAGAGTGCGTGCACCAGCAGTACGACTGCGGGCGGGAGGGTCGCCTCTGCGAGCAGCGCGCGCCGTGCTGCACCTGCAGTGGCTGCACCTGTGGTGCGCGGAGGAGCCTCGCGTTCCGCGGGACGCCGACCACCGTGGGAACTTTGAGGACGCCGTCGGAGACGTCCTCGAGGCACGGCTGCCAGACGTGCGACTTCACACTCTCCAGTCATGGTAGTTCCTCCAGACACCATCATCATCATCGTCTTCCTCAGCAGCAGCAGCAGCAGCAGCAGCAGCGGGGCAGCAGAGACACCAACTCCTACAATGAGACAGCCATGAGCAGCTGCAGATACAACGGCGGCGTGATGCGGCCGCTCAGCAACTTGAGCTCGTCCCGCAGGAACGTGCACGAGTTCGACTCCGAGTCGCAGCCCCTGCAGCCCATCTCTGCCGCGGACGCGTCGGACGCGCTGGTCTCCAAGCCGGAGAACAATTCCACCACGGTGATGCCTTACGCGTCGGGGGACGGCGGGGGAGGAGGAGGCAAATCGGGGAAGAAGAAGAACCAGAACATCGGGGAGAAGCTGGGACACAGGAGGGCCCTGTTTGAGAAACGGAAGCGTCTGAGCGACTACGCGTTGATTTTCGGGATGTTTGGGATCGTTGTCATGGTGATAGAGACTGAACTCTCATGGGGGGCCTATGGGAAGGTGCGTATGGACTCAGCAGTCCCAAACGGAGTTGATTCAGTTATCTTTCAAGTGTCTCCCATGAAACAAGTTCTTCTGAAAGAGTGGAGAGTCACCAGGCCAAAGGAGAGTTGCATGTTCTGATGCTTTCTTCTTGCTCTCTTGCAGGAATCCCTCTATTCATTAGCTCTAAAATGCCTGATAAGCCTTTCTACAATCATTCTCCTGGGGCTGATTATCATTTACCATGCAAGAGAGATTCAGGTAACGTTGCAACACTTTTAAATTAATTTTTCTTCTTCTTCTTCTCTTAAATATTTATGATGGCAGCAAATAGGTGCAACTTTAAGGCTGAGCACAATTGCAGACCCAACAGATGGCCCAGGGTTGTGCAACCGTGTGTGGCTCTTTGCAGCAGCTTGGAAGCTTTGACCAAAAGGGATATACATTTTATCCATTTTTTTTTTTTTTTTTTTGTAAATAAGAATATTAGAAAAGCATTCGAGATATTGCACAATATTGAGCATAACCGCTTTCAGTGATTACAGCCATAACTTTATCATTTAGATTTAAGTTTAAAACTCTGGCAAGGAAAGTGGCGGGCCACATGCAGGAGTTTGGCTCAGCTTTGAACTAATCCAGCTATCCAGAGCGATCCAGAAAGCTGAATGGTAAATGGACTGTACCTTTCTATCCATTCAAGACGCTCAAAGCTTTGTACATTACAATCTGTGCCCTCGTTTACCCATTCATACAGCACTCTACTATATATTTACAAAGAAAAATCAGTGATTTAGATCACATTCACCAATGGGACACACATTTTAGACAATGAGGGGTTGTGCCTTGCCAAGAGACACTTGATCATGTGACTGCTAGTGGAATCGAACCCCTAACTCTTGCACTGGAGGATGACTGCTCTAACCACTCAGCCACAACTATCCTAACTACTAAAAAACTAACTTTTTAATTTCTTTAGGGCATATTGCTTAGAAGAAAACGAGGCAGTTAAACTTTTCCCACATTATGTCATTAAAATAAAGGCTTCTGCAAAAAAAAAATGTGGCAACACCTACTGATAAGAATAAGAAAGCACCTTGAACTTGAAGTAAATGACAGTCTCTGTTTTTGTTATCAACATTTCAACAAGTCACAACAAGATCTATCAAACTATTTATATAATAACTTTAACTGTTTTATTTTTGCAATTTGAAATGGTGTTTTCCACAAATGAATGACTCATATGCATAGCTCACTGTTTTAAATTGATCTTTATAGAAGCTGCAGTATAATTGCTTGTCCTTCTTACGTTAATGTTTTTACTAACTTTAACATCAATAAATGTCAAAATGTATTTGCAATTTTTACCTTTATGATAATAAGATTTTATTTGCAGTATTTATATTACATCGTGTGAGTTGTGTTACCTTAATTTTGTTAACTATTTAAAAAATTGCTTTAAAGATTTCTGGAACATAATAAACACCAGATGTTTAAACTGATACATATTTGGAGGAAATGAGAGAAGTGATGAATGTGATAGAAGCAACAAATCTCAAAAAGGTGGGAAAGGACCATATTTGTCATTGTGAACCATCCCCTGTCTTTTACCATCAGTCTGTAAACGTTTAGGGGGATCGGATGCTGGAGTTGTTATAGGGGGATGTTGTCCCATTCCTTTCTGATGTTGGATTTTAGCTTGAAAACCTGGATATTTGTTGTGCATTGGTGGCGTCTTTCTCATGAGCTTCTCATGTCAGAGGCACTAATGCACCCCCATACCAATGGAGAGGCATATTTTTGAATTGTGTGCACATAACAAGCCAGAGGGTCCCTCTCCTCTTTAAGTCAATGGATGTGACTGTGGTTTTCCAAAAGAATTACAGTTTTTGATATGTCTGACGACAGAACAGTTTTCCACTTTGGCCCATTTTAAATGAGCTCTGATCCACAGAGCAGCCGTGTTTCTGGATGATGATCATATGTGGTTTCTTCTTTGCCTGATAGAGCTTTGTCATGGTGAACTGTGTTTGCAGACTGATCCCTGGAAGTGACCTAGGCTGTTTAGAATGTGGTGGCCCCATGAGGGCCTGTTCGTTGATTCTTCAGATTCTTTAAATCAAATTTAATTTATTAATGCACAGGTTGTACATGAACTGTAGATGATGGGACATTCAAAGTCTTCCCATTATTCCAATGAGGAACATTATTTTGAAATTATTTCACTGTTTTTTCATAAAATTTCTCAGACTGTTGAACTTCTGCCCATCTTTAATTCTGTGTGTTCCAGCGTCTCTAAAATGCTCATTTACACCCAGTCCTCTTACTGACCTGTTTCTAATTAACTTAATCAGGTGCAAAATGCTCTTCCAGCTGTTTACCATTCATAACACCTACTTTACAGCCTTTTGTTGCCTCTGTTCCAACTTTTTTTTTAGATGTGATGCTGCTCCCAAATTTAAAAAGGCCACTTTTTATGTAAAATTATTAGTTTAAGCATTTCATTTATATGCTCTATTATAAATAAAATATGAATTTATGAAATTTGCACATTATTGCATTATATTTTTATTTACATTTTGCAAAACATCTAAATTTTTCATAATTGGGGTTATAATTGAAAATGGCCGCCAGCTGATGATCCGTTCTGGCTCATTTAGCTGCTCTGGAAACGTGTTCTTTATAGTGGGCAAAGCTACAGAAACGTGTTTTGGTTGGGAAGGTTGCAGACTTCAGAAATAGCCTAAAAACAACAAAATAAATGAAACATTAAGCAGCATTAAGATGGCTATCCATAATAAGTTTGTTTGCATATGGACTACAGCCACACGTTATGTTCAAAAACTGTAGACGTCCTTACAAGGATGGTCCAACTCAACCGTTTATTGACCTTGCTTCAGAACAATGTTGCATTTACTCGCTGCACTTTCTGCACCGCAGCAGTTGCGTCTTCAACGAGTGGCTGCAGAGTTAACTGCGTGACCGTCTGCAAGGCGGACGGATGCTGCCAGAAAGGTTTCATAATATCTAAAGCATTCTTTTCTTGTTTTTAATTAAATCAAATCAAGAGGAGAACCTCACTTGAAAGGAACCACAACTCAAGCATTTTCGCAAATCTTTAAACAGCACCAGGTTTAATCACGCTAATGGATTTTCTTTTACATGAGAACCTTGGATGGTTCTTGTTTTTTTTTTTTTTTTTACTCTATTAATAGATACCTTGTGCTTTCATTGTAAAACTAAATTTCTGTGCTTGGATAAGAAGGTCAAGCTGACTTCCTTTGGATTCAAAGTCATGTTATCTGTAGGATGTTGGTATATTTAGCACCTGCAAGTCTCAAGGGGTAGTCAGTTTTAGCTCTTTTTTTTTTTAAATCTTTTGAGTTGTAGGCCTTTCATTATGACAGATGATCACAGCAAACAGACATCATCACTATTTCTCTTCTCTACAGAAGTTCCTGATGTTTTTTTTTTTTTCTTCAGGCACTTAGCTGTTTGTAAATTAGAAAGCAAACAGGACGCTTTTTGTTCGTTTGAATCTCAGACTGAAACCCATAAATAAATCTTCACGGCTGCTTTATTGCACTGCTGCAAAGTGGTGTAGCCGTTGAGCTGTGACGTGATGGAGTATTACTCACACACAGCAGGTTTCTATTATTGTGGAAAATTGCAACTTACTGTGCTAAATTATTTCTGCCTCCATCAAACATGTATTTTTTTCTTTAAAAGGTAGAAGTTGGGTTTGTCTCCACATCAAGTTCTAGCTTATAATCTGCAACATTAGAGTTATAGCTTTTTTGTGTGTTTAGCTTCAGTTGGTTGTGGCGGCCATCTTTAATTGGGTTGGCTCTGAAAGCTGATCAGTTGTACATCAAAACATCTAACTGCTCCATCTTCACCTAAAAAAAGGCTCCAAAGCCATTTATTTCTGCCGTTTATTGACATACTTGCTCAAATGCTCATTTTTGCTCTAAAACAAGCTCCTCTCCTCATGTTTCTTGTCAGTCGCTGCATATTTACCCCCCAGGAAGGCTGTTCAGACCTCTTTGATCTGAGCTTCTCTGACAGCCACACCAATAACAAGCGTTTCTCGCTTAGGTAACTCCTGCTTCTCGAAAAAAAGGGATTCTTTTCAGCACCTATTTCTAACAAATGAACCCTTAAATGAATTAGAAAACACTCGTGTCTTCCTCACTCTTCTGCTCGACTCTGCATCTTTTAACTGTAGTAGACATGAAACTCATCAAATCTTTCGCTTGTAGGATGTGACTATCAGCTGGTTCCTGGAAGTGCCTCTGTCCTGCCACTTCCTCGCCTGAAGCCCTTTAGTTGCTACTCTGTGAATACTCGCTTCCTGCAGACTAACATATGTGCTGGAACACACTAACAGATGCACAACATGAAGGATTTAATTCAAAATCCGTCTTGATAATTATATAAAAACTTGCTGGTGTGTGTGCTTCCTTTTTTATATTTTCTCAGCACATCTGTCTCTCAGAGCAGCATGTGACAAACTGCAATTTAGATGGTCGTATCTCGTTAGTGGGCAGTTTTAAGGTGGATTAAGTCAAACGATTG
Organism: Hypsolebias antenori; assembly: GCA_031762315.1. Classification (NCBI taxonomy): domain Eukaryota; kingdom Metazoa; phylum Chordata; class Actinopteri; order Cyprinodontiformes; family Rivulidae; genus Hypsolebias; species Hypsolebias antenori. Next base: position 20,426,116 of record JARVGS010000672.1, read on the forward strand.
ACCCTAACACTAGGATATCACAAAGGATTTAGTTAATCTAACCCTTAATTAATGCTTTGTTTGAAACTCCTGAGAAGAAAAATTGATCCGCAATTGACTATTTTGTTAAATAAAACCTACAGCAAGAAAATACGCATTCCTTGAAGGAGTGCATGTAACAAACCGTGATAACATTTCCTAAATCACCTCTGAGCTGCTTACAGAAAAGTTAACCTCAAATAAACGTAAAGCTGCAGGCTAAATAAATGCGCAGGAGCAACACCAACTCTGGTTTAATGTGATGTTGCCCCCCCCACACTTCATCTCTGTTAGGGCTCCACAAAAGCCCAACATGTCTGCAGCATTGCAAAATGGATTGCTGCCTTCAGAGTGCACTTTCCCCCCCACTCCTGCAGGGAAATAGATTATGCATGCACATCCATGTGTACTCACAGATGCTTGTCAGATGCAAAGGCACAAGTCGGCATGATGAAATGTTTCCCCAACATTTCCAAAACCCTTAAAAATGATTTCCTTGTCAAGTTCTGCAAAAACCGTCCCCTCAGCATTTTTTAAACCTTTTAAGGGGGTTTCAAAATACAACGTTTGGTTTCCCAAAGAGGCTGAAAACTTTAAAGGTCATAGGCCAGCGGTCATGATGATTGTTTTTCTGTGCATTAGCAGGGATGGGTGAACTATAGAGCTAAAAGTGTTAAAAGTAGATCTGATGGATGTACAGTGCTGTTCAAAAGTTTGAAACCACCTTAAAATTTGTCATCAAATGAAGAAATGACAGATCTAGTTTGAATCAAGATCATCTTTTGTAAAGAAATAACAGAGTTGCAGTTGCTTTGGTCCAAGCTTGAAAATAATATTCTGAACAATCTGATATGTCAAATTTTACCTCAATATCTGTAAAACTGAGTAAGTTATAACAATTTTGTGTTGGCTTAAGCAGACTAGCTGTGGCAGCCATCTTGAATTGCAAAAGTTACTGAGTTACAGATGTGCAATCACAGATTACCGTATTTTTCAGCCTATAAGTCGCAGGTTTTTTTTCTTGATAATTTGCATGACCTGTGACTTATTGAACGAAGCGACGTATTTATGGATTTTTTCCCCCATATTTAAAAAATAAAATAAAATTTTGGCTGTGATATGACAGTTTTCATTCATTCTGACAGAAAAAAATTTGAACAGTGCATAAGGCATGCCATTGTATCATGTAATAGGTAAACGTGGCTATGCTTTACTTTATACTTTTTTATTTTTTCTTTAACTTTTTTTGAATTTACCATGTCCTGGATGAATGAGAATCTTCACCAGCTATTATTGACACAATCAGCTTGTACGCTGCGTTCGTTCTGCTCGCTGCTTGGAGCAAGTTAAACCAGGTGCACCGCGCCAGCGAAATGCAGTTAATTTGACCTGACATGCATTTATTAAGTAAAAGTTCAACTGAGACACAGCTTTACTACAAAGTATAATTTCAAGCTAATGAATAATTGTTTTTAAGTGTTAATCTTGTTGAATTCGTGTTAAAGTCCTCCCATGCACGCTCCCACAGCCGCCTTTTGGCAGCCCATTGATTTTTGGCACAACACCGGCCTATATTTCCGGGTTCAGCCCACATTTCTGGGTTGTCAGGGGTGACGCGTAACAAACGCGACACGTCAGAGATGATGCATAATAGATGTGACATATACGGTGAAGCGACATATTTATGGCTTTATCCACTTTATTAGACATATTTGGACTGATGCGACATATAGGCAGTGCAACATGCATGGCAGAAAATACGATACTTTCTGGGAGTTTCATCAAAATCCGTCCATATTTTGCAAACAAAAAGACATTCTCGCCTATGCATTCAGTTTCTTTCTGGTGACAATGAGAATATTTGCACAACTTTTTTTTTTTTGCCTAATGTGCTGAAATTGTTGTCGTTTTGTTTCAGAAAGCTGTTGATTTGGTTACTCTGTTGACAGATCGTGATCTGCTTAAACATTTTCTTGACCTTCAGGTGAGTTTGTTGCATTGATAAGAAGCAACCCACGGCACAGCTTAAACATAGAAATAGTCTGTTTTACTTTCTTATCCACAGTAAGTTCTCATTGCCTGAGCTTGAATCGAGCATCAAGCTGTGAGTCTCTACTTGCTGTGAGACGGGTGATGAGTTTATTCTGAGCAGACCCAAACTGACAAGTTTCCAAGGACTCTTTGCTGGGGGCTGTTTTCGTTGAGGACAACGGTGTCGCTCTGCTTTGTCGTGACAGTTTTGCTGAGTTTTCTTAAACTCATGCAAAATGCTTTTGGGGGGATGTGGGTGTGTGTTTTTGATAGAAGTCAAAGCTGACGTGCTGCAGTCACGCAACGTTACGCTTTACAGTCCGCAGAAAGAGAAAAGATACGGTGGCTCCACCAATGTGGAGTCTGAACTCGTGCCAGCGAATCCTGCCAGAGCAAAACTTGACTGTGCTTGTGTTTTGTGTCAGAGAGACACGGAGCCACTGCAGGAGACGCTCCGCATTCCTCCGAGTGAAATCCGCCCTCTACCTGAGACTGCAGACTGGAGTCGGATAACCTCCAGTGGCTGGTGACCTCAGAGTTTTCACTGAGCCTTTCAGGGGCACGAATACCCAGCTACTCAAACACACGACAGTCCTAAAGATTATTTATTGATGCTATTTACTAGGCTTTGCTCTGCGTGTAGCTTTAAACATTCAGCTGAGTTTAGATTATTAATGCGAGCAACTCAGCTGCTCTTTTAAAGACAGTCACATTTGCTTGAATAGAATAGTGTGTTTTCCAAACTGGGGCCTAATCTCAGACACAAAGGCAAACTGAATCTGCAACTGCCTCTGATTTACTTGGCAAAGCGGCCTCTTAGTGGCTCACTTTGATACCATAAATAAAGCATTGCATTAATGTCTAATTGGACTGAACCTCTCAACCCAATTTCCTAATGAGACTGAGCGATTTAATTCTCAGCGACAAGATATATGCTCCCATCTCTGCATTACACAGATTAAGTATTGAGTTGCACTCCATTAGTTGTATTGGGAGGAATGAAACCAGTAACTAAACCAGCTAGTGTAGGAGCTGAGCAGCTCATAAGAAGGCTCAAAGGTGGACATCTGCCGCCCGTCACACCCTGACAGTAATAAATCTTTGCTGTGATGAAAATGGGGCATGCACTCCGAGTGATTAGACTTCATTCTGAGTCCATCAGAAAACAAGCTGACTCTCCAAGACAAGTCAGGCTTGCCTGCATTTTCACTGTTTGGCTGTGAGTTTGTTTTTTTGTATAAAATAGAGGCTGCATTTAAATCCTCTCTCACTTTAATGTCGCTGTGAGGACATGAGAGAGACACACTTTGAGGGCTCAGGGTTTTTGTAAAGATGCCACGTTATTAGGACCAGTCAACAAAAATATAAAACCATCTGCACAATGTGTTTCTCACATTGATAGTGAATTAAAAAATTGTAAGCACAGTTTGTGATGGGATGCCAACTAACACAGCCAAAGTGACTGAAAATAGGTCCAAATTGGCAACGTCCACTGAAGAGCTGTTTGGAAGGGTGAAGTCTGACAGTTTTCATTTGTTGATATGCTGAAATTTGAAATACACAGATAAAATTATAGGTTATAGGTTGAAACAGTTGTTGGACTGAAGAAGTGTGTTTAAAGGCTCTTTCTTTTTGGCGCTCCACTGCTCTGGTTGATACAACGTATTAGCTGCAGGAGGAAGATTTGGCTGCAGCTGAGGGCTGCACAAAGGTGCAGCAGGTGCTAAATAATTTAAAATAATTTATTTTAAATAAAAATCCCACGCTGATCTTGCGGCTCATCCATCCATCAGCCAGTTGTCCATCATGTCCAGTCTTATTTTGAACAACCGCGACTGAGTGAGTCCACGATAAACGAACCGGGAAGTAGCGAGGGTCTACTGTATTTGAAAATATTTAATCTAATATATTTTATATTGTGGCACGCATGAAAAGGGGCAAATGTAAAGCACCAGTCGGAAGTCAAACATGTGACTTTGCTTCTGCACAGCTCAGATTAAGCAGCTCAGATTAAATTAAACCGACGTAGCACATAATGTGCTGAAGCTGTGTTGACACCACATTTACAGTTCCAAGTTAATTAGAGTTTTTTGACATAATAGTGTTTTTGCTGTCATCGGGCCTCCTCTTAAGGAGACAAAAAGATCCAACAATTATTGTTTTATTAAAAGTGTAGTTTAGGTGGAAGAGCAGGGAAAAAAGCAAGACATCCTGGTTGAATTATTTTAAGTAAAGCTGGTGTACCATTCTACCATTTTTGGTGTCTTAATTCTACGGTTCTTGAACTTTTACACTATTCTGTAAACTATAGGTATTGCTTTCCTATTTGGCCTCAGTTTTGGTTCTATTAAGTTGAAAAATAAATACATTTTTAAGCAAAACGCATCAAAAACACCAAAGTATAAAACATAGACGTCCGTTTTAGAGGTCCTGACATCACCCAAAAGGCTACAGTAAAACTCTGAATTTGTTCAACTCTATCTCCTCCAGACCGCCCGAGGCAGAACTTGTCACAATAATAAAGGAGCAGGCTGGTATGACAGAAATTTGACAGTAAGACACAAAGTTCATGCAACTTCCTGACACCGTGCTCACTTCTTTCTATGATACCATCAGCTTGTAATTTTAAAACATCATTACCATTCTGAAGTATAAAAATGTACTTTAATCCACTTATTTTAAAATGCGTTCCCTAACCGCAACCTTAACCATGCCGATTGCAAACTATATGAATGGTTTGGATTAATTTGTTACATCAATACACTCCCAGGTGAAATTAACTGAAAGTTATGAATAATTAAGACAGACATGTGAGTGCCATAGCTTCTGCCAAGCGAATGTGTTCAACAACTTCAAGTCCTTTCATCCTGCTGCACCAAACTTCAGTTTTAAAAACCTACAACTCCAGCAACCAGGGGCTGATAAAGAATATGAGTTCACACACCACTGGGTTCATCCATGGTGGCTACAGTAACACACTTGATACCGCTTCACTTCTTTTGCTCCACTGCTTTGTTGTGCATAAAAGTGCTTGAATAATTCAAGTCCATGGTTAAAGTCACAAAGTAAAAATCTTAGATTAGGCCTGAAAACAATCACAGGTTAAGGAGTTATTTGGTTTATGCTGTTCAGTGGAAGCGTCATTGGAATGTTGGTAATAACTTGCAAAGCATTAAGAAAAGCTGCCAATTTTGTTCATAACGCTTACCAAATTATTTGTCTAAAGGGTTTGTGAGAATGAAACAAGAGGCTCACAAAAGAGTCGTGAATAAAACAGACTCTAACTGTGACAGTTTTTTGTATAAATAAATTAAAGTAGTGTCATGGAAAAAGAAAGGAGATTCCCAGAACAGACCAAGGTGCACTTCATCAGATTTCTTTACGAAGCTTTGGAGAGCAGTCTAGCAATTCAAAGAACATGCAATTACAAGATTACACTATCAGTGCTCTCATCCATGTGAAACCCTGACCTGATCTAACTCTCTGGACTGGACGTTACCATAGTTTTATAGAATAATTTTCCTGTCCACGCACTCAGCCCCTCTATGTCTGTACTGCCATCCAAAGACCCACTTCAGGCACGAACGAGTGGATCTGAGTCAAGGACTCTGCTTGAGACATGTCACCATATTATATCAATATCAGTCAGCCCTTGAGAAAATCAAAAGCAGCCAGTTCTTTCTGTTCCTCACTGACTGGTCACAGTAAGAATGATTACATGGGACCAGTTCACAATCACAGTCAGTAAATAGAAGAGTATAATGTCTGAACAGAACACAGATGATGCATGATGAATGCATGAAAAATTCACATTTGTCTTAAAAGTGTAGCATTCCTTGAAGGAATGTATATCAACCACAATCACAACATTCAATTCAATTCAGTTCAAAAATACTTTATTAATCCCAAAGGGAAATTAGTTGTTGTTGTTGTAGCTCATCATCCTGGGTTCATTAGAGTTGTTATAGATGCTGATGGCTGTGAGCAGGAAGGATCTGCAGGAGTCCGTCCCACAGCAGATCTGAAGAAACTGGCTGCAGATCAGACCCAGCAGATCTCTCAGTCCTCTTGGGCAGCAGGACTGCCTGAATGTCAGGCAGAACTCCTCCCCGAGTGATGAGCATTTCTCCCAGCAGCCTGCTAAGCCCCTTGTTGCTGCGGACTTAACTGCAGGTGCCACGATCTCAGCTCTCCCGCTGTCAAGAGCTGTGTTTCCTGCTACCTCCAAGATCTCAGCAGTCAGGCACTCGAGCACCGCCTCCAGGTAGACAGAAATGCATCCACGGTGCCTCCTTTTCAACTCATTTGGGATTTGGGGCTGAAGTTGAGGTAATATTTGAGCTTTTGAGATGTTAATCAGCTGCTCCTGGTTGTAGAAAACCACCTTGTTGTCATAGTTACGCATCATAACACATGTCCAAAAGTAAAAAAAAAAAAAAGTTTCAGTGAAAATCCTTCTAGCAGCACATCATCTGATAACAGAAGAAGTAATCATTCGAAAAAAGCCATTTACATCCAGAAAAAAGAGGAATTAAAGTTTTCAAATTTAAAATCTCAGAATGAATGTGAGAGAGGTAACTCCAACATGCAGCCACCTTGAGTGGCACAATTCTAGAACAGTATATTGCATGGGAGGGAAATAAACAAAGATCTTGTGTGACCTGTTAGGGCTCAGAGAGCTCAATAAATGTAAAGAAAAAAAAAAGTTTTTAAATGTCGAGTCGTAGCCATTTTAGTGTTTGTTAAACTTGATTGAATTGTGCTGGCCGTTTTAATATAGATTACACAAAGTATGATCTAAGTTTCCAGAAACTTAACATTTCTAAATGATTACGATAGCAGCTGCCAAACAACAGCACTTCAAATAAAAAGTACCTTTTAAACTCATTAAAATTTTTCTAATTGTGCAATTTGTTCAGTTTTACCTGTTAAAACTGATCTTATGATTCATTTTTCATTCGTTCTCTTTCTGTTTTTGAAAGTTTAGCTACCAAAAATTTTCAAAACACACCATGGAAGGTGCTTCATTTTGTGTCATTTGTTTAAAAGTAGGCCTGTCGCGATAAACAATAAATCGATTAATCGCATGATAAATGAAAATTATCGATCTCATTTTCATTTATCGTCTTTATCGTTTCTTCTTGTGTTTTTGGATCGTTAAAAGAAGCTAAGCTGAGAAGCAAAGCCACGAGCTAAGCTAACAGGCCGGCCTCGGGAACAAACCTCCATCTTGTCAAAGCTCCAAAATTCACAATTGAAACCTGTGCCTTCATCTAAAAAGTTGTTTTTCTCTGCAAAAAGTAGCTGAGAACTTGTTTACTGATTTTTATTAAAAGATTTGTGTGACAAATGCTATGCTAAAGGGCTCAAACCATACCAGGCGTCCGCCATTTTGAGAACTGAAAAACAGAAGCGAGAGACAGCCCATGTCACGTCAAGGGGCCTCCCTCCCATTTTTCTTAAAGAGACATGCTGCTTGGTCCCTCACTATCCATCCTTCGGTTCAAACAATCTTATACAGTACTGCCATCAGTGGTCAAAAAAAGGTACTACACACAAACATTAACAAAAATTTCTTCTTAAATTTGACAATTTACTAATTATTGTCAAATTTTTTAAATGACTAATTATTGCCAATTTTCAAACAATATTATCGTTTATTGCAATAATTTCTGAGTCAATTAATTGCCCTGAAAATTTTATCGTGACAGGCCTATTAAAAAGTTCAGGTTTCTAAACTGCTTTTTGACATGTAAGCCAGCATGTGGTGTTGCTTTTATCAGAGAAGAAATTTAATGGAAACATTTTTATTTTAAAAACATTAGCATGTTGATTTCAGCTGTCTACATATTAAATGAAGCATCTTTATTCTGCACATTTCAGAAGCAACTTTTACTACATTTCAATGGAAAAACAAATATTTTGTGACATCTCAAAACTGTTTCCCTTCAGCAGCAGAAACCTGTGCGTGGCAGGTGATGGGCAGGAGTTTAAAGCATGTGTGAGCTTCCTTCACACTCTGTGTTGTTTATCTTGTTCCTATTTACTTCCTCTGCCGGCCAACAATTTGGAAAAAGTGGATGGGTTTTAGAGGGATTTTTTATTTTTACTTAACTCTTTTAGGTACAAAAAAAAAATAAGAAAGTAGATTTGTCAACTCTCTGTGTTAAAGTTAAACTTCTTTTAAATAATACTGTACTTAGATTTATGTTTTTATGTTTAGGCCTACATGCATTGTAAGTTAATGAAAATTGTTTTGGGGTTATTTAAGAATATTTTAGTTGTAGCTGTGGCTTCACAGGCTATTAAAAAGTCTGGTTTCAAAGCACTGAATCAGAACACTAATCCTCAGATTTCTTATTAAGATCAGGTTCTTATTAAGATCTGCTAAAGTCAACCTTGTTTGTCGCTTAGCAAAGTTATCATGAGTCACCGGATGGATTTGGATGAAACTTTCAGATAAAAATCACAGGGTACCACTGATTAACTTCTGGAGACACTCTTTTTCAATATGGTCTAAGTGACCGTCACAAAACCATTAATAACAGCCAATTTTACAGATATTGCGCTAAAATTTTGTGTGAGCTGAAAGGCTTCCCCATCATAAAATCACAAAATCTTGCAAAACCTGCATATTTTCAAGCTTTAGCATTAAAAAAAGCTAAAACTTCACAGTTATTTATATTTAAAACTTGTGTAAGGCGACAGCTAAAATACAAGGAACGCTAGACGTTCAATCGAAGATGCTTTTCCCACTTTGACTCAGAAAGTTATAATTTAAAGGCATTTTTTTTTAATGATTCATCAGCATCCTTTTAGCGTTTTTCAAAACTTCCCTGGCTTTCGGTGCCTGTCAGCACATTTTAAAACACGCACAGTGGGATGTTTTTCCTCCACACAAGTACTTTCTTCCACCTGTCAGTCATAACGGCTGCTTCTTGCTGCCTCCGTGGAATATTTCATCCCTTGAGGCAAAGGGCTCCTGGGTGTTGTGTTTCAGGTCATCCATTACAATAATTGCTTTTACTCACCAAGTAGGCTTTCCTCATGCAGTCCGGCCTAAATGTTTAATTACACTGTTTTAAGGTAACAAACTTTGTAATTGCCTTTTGACTGGATCGGTTTGTTGTGTAAAATGTAAAATAAAACGTGGCGTGCGCTTTGAGCAGACAATAGCAGCCTTAAGAGCCTTAATTCTTTGCCTAAGACTGTGTAGTCGGGCTCAGTTGCAGCTTATGTTTCCGTGTCTACATTGCACGAACTTGGAAAGCCCGACAGGCCACGCCGTGGTTAGAGTTACGCACTTCTGTGACAGATGTCAGTTTGGGACAGACGCTCGGTGTCACTCATCTGAAATAAACAAGCCCCACTGAAAGTTGAACATGAAATGGTTTATAAGGGAAACTGATTGCGCAGAGGCTTAGTGGCGCCGTCGCAGCGTGTGTTCGAGGTCACGTGTTTGTCGCCGTGCGCTTCTGTTGTCTTTGCCAGCTTCTTGACAGTTTCGTGTTGTCTAATTGGTGAAGTCTGCGGCGGTAGAAAATCTGCAGTTGCAGTGTCTTTGACGCTGTCAAGACTGTGGGACGTGGTGCGTTCAAGTACATCTGAGAGAGAAGTCGTGGCGCGCAGGATTATTGATTTCGCGTACGCTTTTCTTCGTCCTTGAGCGGGAGCTTTTGATCTTTTTATAAATGTGAGATTCATGACTATTTCAGTACTTCCTTTTTATATCAGAGCTAAATTTACAATCTAGGTCAATGATCCCATTAAATCTTGAGGGGTGGGACACTTTATTTGCTTTGCTGCTATAAAAAGAAATCTCAAACTCAACTGAAATGGGGGGGATTTTCGGCAAAATGTCAAATCATGAGGAGAATTCATCCTGTGCTGGATTTTATTATTATATTCTTTGACTTGCTCTTGAAAAAATAATCATGTGTGCTTTACTTTAGGATTGGCAGATGATGTCTTGTTAACTATAAGAATACCAGCATGCTTTATATTTACAGTAAAAAAAAAAAAAAAATAGACAAAGGTTTACTGTTGAACAAAATAAAAATATATATTTAAATCCTGCTTATGTAAAATCCACCCTCTTTGCACAAATAAACTCCTATACAGTCATGTTAGGGCCTGTAAGGGAGAGCATTGTACTGTGTGTGTGTGCATATTTTCATTTCAAAGGTTGAGCAGTCACTTGACATCCCATAATTCATTACCAAGCACATTAAGGAGGTTTCCTATAAAATGTAATGGTGCCATTTTTATATTCTTTCCTCTTTTAAAAAGCTTCCTGCTCTAGTAAAAAAAAAAAAAACCTGCCACTAGAAATGTTCGTTTGTATTTGCTGACAGCAACATTTTGTGAAATATCTACAGCCGCCCGTGACGGCTTGTGCAGGCAGAGGACCTTGACGTGATTAAGTGGATGGAGCCAGAGCATCTGTGGTGGAATATCAGTGTGGCGTGTCAGAGAGAAGAAGGGGAAGTTAATATGGCTCGATAGTGTTTAATCTGCAACCCAAACCTGCAAATATAAACCTCTGTAAGATGAGGATGATGGAGACGGGTCCGTCCTCATCCATAAGCATGACCGGGGATCATGTGGATGAGGAGGTGATGGCAGCGATGGGACTCGGGGGCAAAGATAACAGATCGAGAGCGGTGAAGAACAGGAGGAAGGAGGAGCAGCAGGAGAGGTGATCGTGTGAGGGAGCTGCTGGATGTGACAGAGGACAAGGAGGAGGAGTGATGAGAGCTGATGATGAAACCCTCTCAAACTCAGTCCCCTGAGAAACAGTTCTGATCAGAGCAGCCAGGCGATCACAAGGTGGCAGATGTTCTCATCAGAGAGGCACTTTTAAATTAGAAATACTCACCGCCTGCTGCTAATGTGGTGCTTAATGAAACACACTTTATTTGGTCTTAAAGCCTGAAATGTAAAGAAACAGAATTAAGTCCCAGGGAACTACCGTAAATCATGTTTTACTTTTCTTCTTACTGTTTGCAAGAGATTTTTCTTTCCTGAAGTGTATTTACTTATATTCTAGATGAAAATTATCAAGAAAAATGTTGAAATCTAAATGTGTTGTGAAGCAGCCGAAACAAAAGAAATGACATTTTCTGTGAAAATGCAGCACAAATGCAAAGCGCTGGACAACAGCTGAAATGAGCTAAGAAACAGAAATGGACTTCTTAACGCTACAGGGAGCTGAATATTGACAAAAAGTTAAACAAAGCAAAACAGCTGAAAGCTATAAAAAGCAAAATACTATAGCTCAAAACCATAGGAGCACAATGCTATTATAGCTAAAATCTAAAAATAACCAACTATAGCTAAAGCAGCAAAAAAGAGAACTAAAGACTGAAAGTAGCAAATGGTTTGCTTATTGATTAGCTAAAAGCTACAGTAGCTAAAGAGTAGCAAAAAGTTAAATGTAGCAAAAGTCTAGATAAAATCTAAAAATAACCAAATGTAGCTAAAGCCGCAAAAAAGATAACTAAAGACTGAAAGTAGCAAATGGTTTACTTATTGTGTGAAAAGATTAACTAAAAGCTAAAGTAGCTAAAGAGTAGCAAAAAGTTAAATGTAGCAAAAGTCTAGCTAAAATCTAAAAATAACCAAATGTAGCTAAAGCAGCAAAACGATAACTAAAGACTGAAAGTAGCAAATGGTTTGCTTATTGTGTGAAAAGATTAGCTAAATCTAAAGTAGCTAAAGAGTAGCAAAAAGTTAAATGTAGCAAAAGTCTAGATAAAATCTAGGATGAACTGCATGTATTGAAAAACACAAAAAGTTTGCAACATGCTGGAAGTAGCAAATGTACAGGTCTCTCCTACAAATGTGTCTCAATGTGACTAACCTGTGTGCCCTCTATCCATCTTGATCTGCTTCTTCCTTTGTGTCACGGGGGTCACTGGTGCCCATATCCAGATTTGAAGAAGTCACGAAACTTCTTGTTTGAAGAAATGAAGAACATTTCAAAACAAAAAAAGTGATTTTGGACTTAATGTGAGAGATAAAAGACTTTAAAGGGCTAAATGAGGAAAAGGATAAAAGGGGTGTTCTTTTAGAATACAGAGTTTGTGACTTGGAACAATACTCCAGAATAAATGATGTGATGGTAATTGGCAGAGTTAGTGGAACAGAATACATTGATTTAAAAAAAAGGTGGGGATACTTATTGATTTGAAAATTATATTTGATCCATCCATCATCTTTACCTGCTTCATCCTTTTCGGGTTGCAGGGGTCACTGGCGCCCATGTCCATCCATCACTGTGCGAGAGGCGGTGGACAGGTCCATGTCCATCGCAGGGACATGTAGAGACAAACAAGACAAACATCTCACTCACACCTAGGAACAATCTAGAGCTCAGTCTGACATGCATGTTTGTGGTCTGTGGGTGGACCTGGGGAAAACACACGCATGCACAGAGAGAACATGCAAAATCCACCCAGAGGAGCCCCCCAGCCGGGATGTTAAAACCTGTATGACGAAGGAAAAAAGACTAGCTAAAAGCTGAAGAAGCAAAAGGCTAGCTAAAAGTATAGAAATAGTACAAAAGTATCTAAAAGCTGGCTAATCATCACAAGTAGCAGAACTGTAGCTAAAAATAAAAAATAAAAATATTCAGAATGGTAGCTTTAAGCCAAAATTAGCAAAAGGCTAATTAAAAGCCCGAAGTTGCATAATCTTCTTCTTCCTTCGGCTTTTTCCTCTTCAGGGGTCACCTCATCCTCCATCTCACTCTGTTCTCTGTGTCCTCTGAGTTTTCCTGGCAGCTGCATTTCTAACATCTTTCCACCAGTTTACCCACTGTCCCTCCTCTGGACATGTCCAAACCATCTCAGTCTGTCCTCTCTAACTTCATCAAAGCTTCCACTACTTGTGCCTATTAGCTTTTAGACACTTTAAGCTTGTAGCTACTTTTTTGATACTTTTTCTTCTTCTAATTTTAGCAAGTATTTAGGTATGTTAATTTCCTTTTTCAAACACTTTAGTCACGCTGAGACACATTTTCAGGAGAGACCTGCACTACAGTATATTAACAAAAGCTGCATAATTGTGGCAAAAAAACAAAAAAAAAAGGAAAGGAAAAGTTACATAAGAAGACAAAGATAGAGCCCTGAAGCAGATTTTATCTAGAACAATGATTTTAAAGGAATTGATCATTGGAAATTTGTAAATAAAGTTCATTATTAGGAAAAATATAAAGATTAAAAACCAAAAGTGAAAGTTTTCAGCTGAGCGTTTCGAAATATGAACGGTGCAGAAAAATCATGTATGAAGAGTGTGATTACTAAATCAGCATTCATGCTAGGGTGTGTTTTCTCTAAGATGTAAATGTTTACTGTCTATAACTCTTCACCCCCACCCCCCCCTCACTGTGCCCGCCTCCTGCAGCTCTTCATGGTGGACAATGCAGCAGACGACTGGAGGATAGCCATGACTTACGAACGCATCTTCTTCATCTGTCTGGAGATCTTGGTGTGCGCCATACACCCCATCCCCGGAAACTACACCTTCACCTGGACGGCACGCCTGGCGTACTCCTACGTCCCATCCAAGACGGACGCAGACGTGGACATCATCCTGTCCATCCCCATGTTCCTGCGGCTGTACCTCATCGCTCGAGTCATGCTGCTGCACAGCAAGCTCTTCACCGACGCCTCGTCCCGCAGCATCGGCGCACTCAACAAGATAAACTTTAACACGCGCTTCGTGATGAAAACCCTCATGACTATCTGCCCCGGCACTGTGCTGCTGGTCTTCACCATCTCGCTGTGGATCATCGCTGCATGGACAGTGAGAGCTTGCGAGAGGTGCCTGGATCAGTTTCTCAGTATGAAACATGGATAAGGCATAAAAAAGCCAGACCACACACTCCTTAGCTCACTCTGATAGGACAGACTGATTCATTCAGCACAAACCTGACAAAACACTTCATTTTAAATACACAGGACTGTTTGACTGTGATTGTCCTTTGAAATAAATCACACGAATGTTGGTCAGCCTGTTACATGTATTATTTATTACAGGTACCATGACAACCAGGATATAACCAGCAACTTTCTTGGAGCCATGTGGTTGATCTCAATCACATTTCTCACTATTGGTTATGGGGATATGGTCCCACACACATACTGTGGAAAAGGAGTCTGCCTCCTGACGGGCATTATGGTGAGTACAACTATCTGGATCCTTTTATCATATTTTAAGAAAGCCCTTTAAGGATGTTTTTATGAAAATTGCCAAATTAAAAGAAATTAGTCCAGCTTTGTGTCCTTTTAGGGCGCCGGCTGCACTGCTTTGGTGGTGGCCGTAGTGGCGAAGAAACTGGAACTAACCAAAGCTGAAAAACACGTCCACAATTTTATGATGGATACCCAGCTGACGAAAAGGGTAAGGACGAGTTTCCCACCCAACATAGCAGCATTGCCTTAAAGCACGTGTCAAACTTAAGGCCCGGGGGCCAAATGTGACCCTCGTGAATGTCTTATATGGACCCCAAGATGATAATGTTTGTTTGTTTGTTTGTTTGTTTGTTTGTTTGTTTATTTCATTCATTTCATATCAGTTTAAAAACAATACATATTCAAAAAAAAATAATACAAAACATAAATACCTATAAAATGAAAGGCAGCAGAAGAAGAATAAAATTCTTATAATTTCTGCCCCTTCTTAACAGAATCAATTAAATAACAATCAATTTAAATAACATAATACCATAAAACACAAAAACTTTACAATTTGTCATTATAATTCCGAATTTTACTAACTTAAATATATTTCATCAACTATCCAAGATGAGCCCATATAACCAATATATACTAACTTGAACGAAATATAAATTGCTGTGCGACACATAAACATCTGCAAAGATCTGCGACATCGTCCTTCTGGTCGTTCAGTTCAAATAGTCTGAGTTTGATTATACAGTACATGTATTTCATATTGTGGTAAGAACATATAAAACTTTTAATAGTAAAAATCAGCAACATAATCTGTGCTTCATTAATTTCTCATGTCAACTCAGATACCCACACGCACACAAGCGTAACACAAAGATCAAGTGTCACAGATGCTTTATTGGACCGTTGCGCTAAAATGTTTTCTGGTTCTGAAGCTGTTTTCTTGCAGGTTCAGGAATGACAAGGTGAAGGTTGTTAAACGTTAATGATCATGGGTTGTATCAACACACTCTGTGATAACTTCAATAAAATATAATTTTACTGGCTTAGTTCTGCAAACTCACAAAAACTCAAACGGTGTTGAACACTTCATCGCAATGCTGAGCCAAGTGGCTTAAAAAAACAAACTGTGTATTATTTTACTGATTTTTATGACTTGGGACAGTCTGTGCAAACAAGGAACACTTTACTGAATGTTGAGCACAATGAGCACGAGTCACAAATGTCAATAAAATTACAATAATTCTAAATTTTAGCCTAATTTGAATTAGCACATAATTCTAAGTCACTCATGTGGCACAACATTCCTCTACTGTAAAGAAAGAATGTGTAATAAATACAAATTAAAAGCACATTTAGTTATAATTTGGCTTTAATCAAATGATATAAACCTGTAAAACAGACTGTTTGTTGCAGTCAGTGTGATAAAGATAAGAAGAAAACACTTTTCAACGAGTTGCTACAGTTAAGAAACAACTTGATGGGACAGAAATAAGAGATGTAGATATTTTAAAAATCCATTTTAGAAAATGGATTCATGTAATTACGCTTGCTGTGGATGCAAAATAAACCCATAATGGAACGGTTTGGGCTGGAGCGCCACTTGTTCTCACAATCATATAGTCCCAAACAGACTCTAAATGCACGGAGCACATGCACTTTGATAGTTTGCATCTTGAAAAACAAAAATACATGAATGTTTTTGTGCAAATTATCTTATCCTTTGTAATGTTAAAATAAACACTATCTAGCCCAGGGGTCTGCAACCTTTATGATCCAAAACATCATTTTTATGCCTTCATTCACTAAAGTGTTCAGAGCCAACAACCTGCTTCAACTGTAATTATCAACTGGTGGCCCATGGGCCACTTTAGGTTTGTTGGTGGAGACTTTTGTGGCCAGTAGGGGTGACATTATGAAGCTAAAAATATCTAACAGTAATGATTTTTAACATTTATTGATATTTTTTACAATTTAAGACAAATGAAAAGACCAAATTCTTGTAAACACAGAAAGAGGAGGAGGGTAGTTTTTTAATTACCAGTAATAAAAACCATGAACTATTCAGATCTATGTAATTTTTTTAATTGTGGAAAAATTAATTAAGTATAGAAATAAAGCATAAAGTTAAAGTGAGCATGTTTTACTCCTTGTACTTGTTCCAGTATTCACATATTTGCAAAAGAAATTGCAGCAAAACTCCTAAAACGTGTCCTTTTTTGTTGTTTATAACAACCAATAAAATTCAGTTTTGTGTTAGTTTTGGTCAAAGCTTGAAAGAGCCGCATGTGGCTCCAGAGCCGCAGGTTGCAGACCCCTGGTCTTGCATCTATGAATGTGTGCTTTTTTTTTTTTTGTTTGTTTAGATCTCCAGCTCATTAGAATCTGAAATACTGCAACAAAAAGCCTTTTCTTGACTCTTGATATTTCATCAAAAAAATAAAATAAAATAAAAATAAATTTAAATAAATTAAAAAACTCCAGTAGATTTTTTTCTACTCGAGCATTCAGTCCTGTTTTGAAATACGGTAAATCACAATATAAAATGTACCTTTTAGAAAAAATAAATAAATACAATTCTCAGACCCAAAACCAACTGTCTTCTGTTTCTGCAGCTGAACTTCACACATCTGACAGTGAAACCTGCAAACATCAGCACAGGCCTTCCAGTATCCTCTTTAAGTTTTGCCTCATGTAGTTAGATGGTTTAAAGCACAAACTACAGGAAGCTGCTTTATCGCATCAAGCAGCGTGAAATGTCACTGAAACAAACGTACACACATTTCATGAGAATATTTATCTGCGAATGATCAAATTGCTCTGTAACTGCGATGACTCAAAACATCTAAAACAAGCCCATGCTGTGGACGAGGTTTCTCCTCTGAAACTGTGATTAAATGCACAGCACTTGTTAAAAAAGTGCATATTGTGCGCCACGTCTTTGTCACTTTTAAACTAAAGTCTTTTTTTTTCTGAGAAGGCACAAAGTTCTAGCTGTTTCAGTCGAACCTTGAAGTCATTAGACTGTGAGAACACGTGTTACTCTGAGCTGAGGATGACTCTCAGCTACTACCACACTAAA
>JARVGS010000672.1:20502852-20517256 GCA_031762315.1 Hypsolebias antenori
TATGGTGCGTTCAGGTGCCGTTCGTAAATCCGAAACGCCGTAGGTCGCGTGCGCCGGAACTCGAGGACAGCCTGTACATGTATATGTATATATGTATATATATATACATTAAAAGGAATTTGAGATTCACACAACAGTGCCTCTGTGTTCTCAGTGCAACCCCAATGACAAACTTGGTCACAATATGAATAAAAAAAAAAAATAAAATAAAAGTTACAGTGATTTAGTAGATAAACCATACACTAGTTATACATTAAAAATAATTGTATATGTATTTTTTGAAAGCAACTCTGGTTATTTGGTTGTATTTTTGTTTTTTTGCTCAGCTGTCTTTTTGTCTCCTGACTTACCACCATTAGTTATCGCACACGTGATCACTAACTACCGGTAATCGCTCTCCCAAAACAAATGAATACTTCCTGCTTTCCCTCTCCCCCTTTACTTCCATGCGTCTTGCATGCTTGCCTGTTCATTGTTTGCCTTGGTGAAGGTATTACTTCTTGTTTGTACCTGTTACTGCCTCCTATGCGTCTTCGTTTGAGCTCTGCTTCTCATCTCACATTCTACATTCCTGACACAGAAATGAGTCATTTACTCATATATGCTCTAGTTTTAATAATTAAATTATTAATTAACCTCAATCAACCTAAAACGAGCAACACCCTCCATTCTGCAGATGAACATTGGGTGTGCTGCGTTTATGACCTGTAGCACTTTTTGTGACAGCTAGCAGCAACATGGAAACATTTCTGTCTTTGAAAAGACACAGGTGAGACAAGGCCAAGATGCAAAATATGGACACGGGACAAACCTTCCCGCCCCTCCCAAGGAAACTGCCTTGGCAACTTTTACCAACAGATACAAAGAAACTGATGTAAAGATAGAGCTGAGTGAATTCCAATCAGTCATTCACCTAAAGAAAACATTTTAACACAAAGAAAACTGTCTAACTTAAAATGTAATGCCTCTATTTACTTCCTTGTTTTTTTTAAAAAAAAGCAAAATTTACCATTACTAACTTTTTTTTTTTTTTTTTACAGGTGAATGGACCAAATATATCTGCAAACACAGTTGGTCTGACAAACTAAAGGAAGTAGAAGACAACACCAAGGAATCCTTCACACTCTCATCACTCTGTCTGTTTCGTTGTGAGGACTGCCTGAAAGTCTATAGAAAAAGACTTCACTTCCACCTCTGAGGAATTTAAGGAGCCTTCAAGTTTCATGGAATTACTCCAACAGCTCTCTGGAGTATTATAGGACACCTCCCAAAAATAAAAGTCCTCCTCCCTTCTTTTTATCAAGAAGCCAAGAAAAGGGAGTCAAACTAGGTCTCCTGACCACACTGGACCAAAAGCAGACAGAACGTCTTAAGTTTTTTTTTTCTCTTACACCCCAGAGTCAAGATAGAACACATCTAAAGCTATAAACAGGAAGTTCATTGAGTGTTTTGGCAAATATTTAGTTTCCTTTACTAGGAAACAAGATCTAATCTCAAGATAGTAACTTTTGGACTAGTCTGAACTGCCTGTAATCAACCCACCACACTTTGTAAATGCAACAATCCACCTTTCTGTACTGTTTGTGAATTGTAAACATTTGGGTGCACATGAAACTTATGCTGTTTAAAGTAAGAACATAACTTAGTGTTAAAATAAAACAAACTTCTGTGTGATTTGTAACTTATCAGTCAGAGGCAGCACAGGGACTTCATCAAAGGTACAATAAAGCAACAAAAATACTTCACAGTAGACACTGATCTGATACAGTACACTGGGCTATATCGTTTAACTGTTATAGACTAAAAGACTAACAACAGTGCCAACCAGAGAAAATCTTTGAGGGAAACATGGAAGCAACCATTCGACCCCATGTTCCATCTAATGGTTGACTTCCAAGAAGAAGTTTGAGCCTCCTCCCCTTGCACGAACCAAGCAGGCGTATCCATCGCCAACAAGAGCTACAGCCCCTCACTGTAAAAGCAACTAAATCGAGCAAATGTCCTGCCTCAGGCGCCAGCCGATGGCCATCCCCATGGACACTGTCAAGATCATCCAGTCCGAGAAGTTTCCCCGAGAGTGCCCTGTGCCCGTCACCCAGCCACGCTATGCCCCGGCTCCCAGAGTGGCATGGGACGGAGGCGGTGAAGGTGAAATCATTGTCAACCAGGCCTGCAGCGACCTTACACTGGACATAGCACCATCTCCCAGGCCGACAGTGTCCCCTCCGACCCCCCTAATATGCAGAGAGCAGAGCTTCCTGGCTCAGCGCAAACCCAGTGCCAACGAAATCTGCTACCACCAGTTCCACTACAAGATGGAAGACGTAATAGTCAATCAGTACGTGTTGCGCTCCTCCTCCACCTCCTCATCCACTTCCTCTTCATCTTCTGGGCCCGTCATGCCTTGCGAACCCCTTGAATGCCCCACCTGTGGCCACACGTACAACTTCGCCGGGAAGCGCCCACGCATCCTCTCCTGCCTGCACTCGGTATGTGAGGAGTGCCTGCAGATCCTCTACGAATCCTGTCCCAAGTACAAGTTCATCTCTTGCCCCACGTGTCGGCGAGAGACGGTGCTGTTCACGGACTATGGCCTAGCTGCTCTGGCCATCAACACCAGCATTCTGAGCCGCTTGCCCTCTGACCCCAACGGGCCTGTGCAGTGGGGCGGGGAGGCCGACCGCAGCTGCTACCAGACTGTGCGTCAATACTGCCAGTCAGCCTGCACCTGCCAGATTGCCAACCCGTTGTCCTCCTGTGGCATCATGTAGACAAAATGGAGGAGGTGAGAGTATTACTCCTCGCCCTCACGACTCTACTCATCTATAAGCTAAACCCATTTTGCCAAGCCCCTTATCTCACAGTAAATAACCCCCTATAGATGTTATCTCTATATATTTAATAGCACAGATGGATGCTGTGTGGGACTAATGAATGCTGATGGTTCAGTATAAAGTATATGTATTTTATGTATGGACTGGAAACCTATTCACCGTCTCGTTTGGTTGGATGTGTTTGTCATGACATCTCTTTATATGGGAATGCCAGGGGAGGTGTCTCCCCCCCAACCTAGGTGAATAAAGATTAAATAAATTATGCAAACGCTCCCGTGTGGCCTCTGTTTTGGTGTTCTAGGCGATTATATCTTGAAAATTATATTAAGCTGTTAGATTGTCGAAGTACTTTTATGTTGTACTGAAGCAATATATTAACAGTTTAAGTCACAGCATTTCTTGAAAAACCAAAGTCAGTATTTTTAGGTAAATGGTTATTGCTTGCATTTTCTGAAACAACTCAGAAAAAAATATAATGCAGTATTCAGAAATGTTTAATTTTCTTTGATTTTCTTTATGTATTTTTTTTTCTTTACAAAGTCTCTTTGAATGTTATAATCTCAGAATTTATTCTAGGCAGTAATGTAACAATTTTTTTTTCATTAACTTGTTTGTATGAGTTAGTGTGGAACGTTCTACCACTGCTGAAAGACACGTTTAGACACTGAAAGACGGTTCAGTTGACGTATTAGACTTTTTAAAATGTAGTTTTAAAGTATTTTGAACGCCGTTTATAGCCGTATTGTATTTGTGTATTTGTTTTTTCTAAACCAAAATACAAATTTATATTTTTTTTTTCAGTCTGAAGAAAATAACTTGTGAGGGGTCACAGCTACGCTGCACATTGTGGTAAATATTGCTACATTTCCTGTGTCTCACAATGAGACAGGCTGTGTCTGCTGCTATAGTTCTTATAATTAAAGAATATTAACACTAAAAGATGAATATTTATATGCCCCAGATTAAATCAGAGGTGTTTAACTTCAATTTTTTTTCTCGCCAAACTGTCAAAGTTCTCTCTGTGAGAGTCCGTTCAGGAGAGCTGATCGCAAATATCTGCAAAATTCAATTCTACATGGTGTTTTAACAACAAGGAGTCGAAAATTGGTAACCGCTGTAGAAATTTTTCAGTCTGATTTTTTTTTTCTGCACTAATCCCTGGATCTAATATGTTTTATTTTTCATTTCTCGTGAGACTTGTGTCAGGTGCAAGTCTTACATTGAGTTGTGCACAGACTATTTCCTTGAGTTCCGTGTTTCCTTTTACACAGTTTATGGTTCAAAACGACTGTGACTCAAGGTGAAAGAGGCTACTTTCTACTAGCTGCTAATGCAATACGCTTGCTAACTGTTGTGCAACCAAACCATGTGTCAGTGCAAAACTCTTCAAAGCTTAATATGCTGCAGAATTTTTTATGTGTTAGGCTGATTGGTAACTCTAAATTGACCCTAGGTGTGAGTGCAACAGGTCCCTCTTGTAAATGAGTTCCCGTGGCTCAACGAGGCTAGCCTGTATAAATAAAGGTTGAATGAATGTAATGAAAAATGAACGGACAAGTTATGAAGAATTGCATTCCTGATAAAGAAACGTTTTTTTTTTATTTTAATTCTCATCTTGAGAACATTCATTAAAATGTGCATTTAAAGCAGAATACTGATTCTGGTGCAGAATAAGCTTACCAACAAAAACACAATTAAGGATAGGAGAGTCAGGATAGTTGTGTATCCATGTCAAATCACAGATTGTAAATATAACATGCAAATATAAAATGCAAAATCTGAAATATTTGAAACAATTAAAAAAATCTATACAAAAAGTGTCCTACTGGGGACTTTTGTTCTTTTAAATTTGTTGTGACAGAGAAACAGGCCAATGCATTCGTCTACCAACCAGCTTTTATATCTACAGTATATAAACAAAAATAGATGAGTAAATAATAAATGAACAGGGTAGACTGATGCATCATACAATAGGAAGGCTATTAGCACTAAAACAGTTTCCTTGTTAAAAATACTAAATTTTAAAATGTGGAGGCAGATGCTGTTGTCCTTTCACACAAGCTGATCTTTATTTTCTTTATTTCTTCTGAACATTTGGCTCAGCCGTCTGCGGGTTGAGTTTTTCATGGTTGGTTGCATCTGCTGGCTGCATAGAAAACAGAATATATCAGGCAGGGCGGTCGTGTTGGAAAACTGGAGGCACAAAAACTTCATGGAGATGAAAATACGTTTGAAGTGACACAGATGCTCAGACTGAAATGAGCTCTCACGAAAGCCTTTACTTCGCACTGGGCCACTGCATCCTCTGTGGCTGCCTGCCACGCTGGAGCAGCATTTCCTCAGAGCATCTTATTAATATTACTGACTCCTTAGAGGATTCAGAGTTATAAATACTAGCTCTTACCTCTTTGTGTCCGATACAGTAGACTCCATTCTTTTCAAAGCCCCAAGCTTTACCCTCCAGTTCTTAGCAGCCTTATTTGACTTCTCCTGTGTTGTCTCCTGAAAAATTTAAAACATTTCGGTGTCTAAGTAAATCGTAATGATATGACATGGTTATTGTTCTATTTGAACAACAAAGTATTGCATACTACCTCCACTGTTCTGCGGTCTTCCTCTACACTCTCTAGTAGGTCATTTGTACTAAGCAGCTGTCCTCTGTGGTTTGTGTTCAGCTTTTCTGCACCAAAAACACATAATCGAGTCAGTCAAACCCCCCAACAAAAGCAAGCATGCCAAAATATTAATTTGAAATAGTATTAAGGCAGAGCATCTAATGTGGATTTCCTCCCACAGATGAAAGACATGCGTGTTAGGTTGGTTGGTAACTAAATTGTCCCTAGGTGTGAGTGAGAGTGAATTTATTTGTCTGTGGCCTTGTGGATTGCATCTTGTCCAAAGTGTACCCTGCCTCTTGCACCATGACTAGTGGAGATAAACACCAGCTCCCCACGACCCAGAAAGGAAAAAGTGGGTAAAGATAGATGGAGGAAAACAACGTACTTAAATTCAGAGCTGCAAATGTTGTGTCTGAGGCTGATCTCTGCCGAAAGTGTCTGTTTTTTTGCTGCTGGGGTCGGTTGGAATCCTGTTCTGCACTTTCAGTTGGTTGGCTACATGACTGGTCTTCTTCCACAGCTGTTGAGTCAGTCTGACAAGTTTCAGGAACCTTTTGAGAACACCACAAGATGGAAAGGAGTTTAGTTTTGATGAATTTGCACGTAGACGTCTTGTCCCTGATTTGACTGATGCATGCCACAGATATCATCTAGCCATTGCGTCAAAATGCCTAAATTCCTTCTAAGGCTGTCAGACCTGTGAGACTGAGTTTCACCTCTGTTTCTTCGTGTTCCCAGAGAGCATTGGATTCCATCTGACATGCTTGGCTGTGCATCTGCTCTCTGGCGACTTTTTCCAGCATTTGACACACCTGCTCCAGGTAGAATAACCCAGGACTCAGTTTCTTCCCCTTCACATCAAGACCCTGCACAGATCAGTACAAAGGGGGAAAATGTAACATTGTAAACACAAGGAAAGATGCCATGCAAAGCATAGAAGAAGGCCTTGAAGGAAAGCAAAATTAACAATAAATGCCTTTTGTTCCTTGAAGGAATGCATGCTGTTGAGATGTGATGGAGGTATGGTGGTTTTGGTCAAACCTTGCAGACATAACATTACGCACCAGCTACCACTACACCAAATGCACTCAATATCTGAAAAATTGGCTGAGTTACACACATTTTGTGTAATGAATAGAATTCAAAATTATACTTCTAACCTACAAAGCTCTCAACAACCTAGCTCCATCATTCAAGAGCTTATTGTTTCATATTTTCCCAACAAAGCACTTTACTCTCAGACTGCAGGTTTACTCGCAGTTCCTAGAGTTTCCAAAAGCAGAATGGGAGGAAGATCTTTCAGTTATCAGGCTCCTCTCTTGAGGAACCAATTTCCATTTTCTGTCCATGATGCTGACACATTGTCCAGTTTAAGACTTTCCTTTTTGATAAATCCTATAGTTAGTTAGGGTTGGCTTGTTATTCTGCCTTAAGCTTAGACTACAAGAGGACAAACTGACCTCATTTCCTTAAATGAATTTTTAAAATTTAATAATTTTCATTTGATACTATTTCTATCTTAACATGTGATTCTTGACCTGCCATTGTGTATCTGTTCCTACCAAACCCAGCTGGTCGAAGCAGATGCTGCTTGTCCTGAGTCTGGTTCTGCTAAAGGTTTCTTCCTCATGAGGGAGTTTTTCTTTCCACGGTCGCCTTCATGCTTGTTCAAGATGAGAGTTCTGTGATGGATTAAACTCAAAGCCGTCTGCTCTTCACATAAATAATGTTAAATTATTATTTTATATAAGAATGTTTCTGTTCAGTGCCCTGAGATGACTTCTGTTGGGACTTGGTGATATATATAAATCAATTGAATTGAAACTGAAGACTCAGCAGATGGAGCCAAAATGCAGGGAACAAGTTTATTATAGAATCAAACTTTTTGTTGTGTTTTTTAATATGTAAAGAGAAAAAAATACACATTCTAGTTAAGTAATCTTGGAAAATTTTGTCTTAATATTTCTGCAAGAATAACTGTAACGTCAACCTGACATTAATGAAAATGTTTATAAAATAGTGTTTGTATGAATCACATTGAATTTTTTTGTCTCTTAAGGCGGCAACATTCATCTTTAGTCTTGGCGTTGCTCCGACAAACAGTTAGCGGCCCTGTCATGTCAGGCTCAAACTGTTTTTATCCAAACTGAGCTCGTTCAAAGACGCATGTTCGGATGTAAAATATTCAGAATGATCACAATAATTTAAAAATAGGTTCATTTATTTGCATAAAACATTTACAAAACACACGTTTTTACTGGAATGTAGAAACGTGTTATGAGAAACAACAGTTGTAAGAAAGACGGCATGCAGCAGGCCTGTGACTGGGTTTTGTGTAATAGGCACATAAAGTTTTGAATAGAATAATTTTACTTTTTTTCCTTCTGATCTATTTCTTTTGTCGGCTCCTGATGAGCTCGGAGCAGATGAGAAGCATTTCCAACATCGTTCATTCAGCAGTAACATGGAAAATGGGCAGTTTATGTGGCTGTTCTTAAAATGAGTCGTATTTTAAGCTGTATGTTGGACAGCACGGTGGAGCAGTGGTTACAAGTGTAGCCTCACAGCTAGAAGGTTGCTGGATCGCCTCCCCCATGGGTGCCTTTCTGTGTAGAGTTTGCATGTTCTCTTCGTGGACACGTGGAGTATCTCCAGGTGCTGCGGTTTCCTTCCAGACCAAAAACACACACGTTGAGTTCACTGGTAACTAAAATGTTCCTGTTTGATGAAGAGCATGAATGAGTGTTTGTCTTTAAACGTCCCTGTGATGGACTGGAGACCTGTCCAGGTGTCCCCCGCCACTCTCTCAGTGACTTGTGGAGATGAGCACCAGCTCCCCATGACACACAGAGGAGATGCAGGTGAAGATGATGGATGGATGAGTTGGGCATGATTCATTGTGGGGACGTTAACGTGGACATTGCTCTTAAATTCATTGAAAGCAGTGAAATGAGCTGAATGAATGTGTGATTATATTTACATGTACATCACAACCCGGTTACACAAAAAAAATGAAACCTAACACAACCCGTTTACAAGTTTGATTGGTTTACTAGTGACTTTAACTAGGTCAAAGGTCATGCTCAATAATTCAGGTAAAAATCATCCATCAACGTTAAGTTAGGTCCTCTGGACGGTTTCAAGTTTGTTGTGGCTCCTCGGACTGATGAAGTCCTTTGGATGATGGACGAAACATCTCAACAAAAGAAGAACTGTCCAGATGACATGACTGAACTTTGATGTTTTGAACCACTTTGGCTTTGGATGCCTCAGAGGAGTCGAGGGGGGAGAGGGCAGGCCCCAGAAGCCATCTTATCACCATCAAACTGGTTGACCCATTCTTGTGGGCCTGAGTTGGTTGTGGCTCTTCAGACTGATAAGTCCTTTGGATGAAGGACGAAACGTCTCAACAAACAAAGGAACCGTCCAGACGACCTGACTTAACGTTGTTGGACTTTAAATAGGGGCTTCTTTTTAACAGTTACCAGTTTATTAACATAGATCTAATCATTTAATCGTAATCAACACTAGCGTTTAAATTTTAATGCTAATTATAATATTTGGTGTGAAAATCTGCTCCAAACAGGTTTTGATGTCACACTACGTGTGCATCCAAAGACGTGAATTATTAATGTGCATGTTGTCATATTCACCTATAATAACGAGCTCCTCAAGGCATTGCTTGTTGTGGATTTGAAAACATATATAGCTTAAAAACAAGAATTACCATCATACTACATCTAAAAAATGTTAAAGCAATTAAAAAAACTAAACATAATTACTCTGCCATGAGCTAAAAGCTACTGAAATCATGTCTCAAAACTTTGCCTGAGAGTTAAAAACATTGTGTTTTAGACCTGTGGGTTTTGAGTGGTCAGCCCAAAGCCAATACATGACACCCAAGCTTATGTCCTGTGCTGTTTGAGTGCCGTTCTTTCCTTTCCATCGTCCACGCAGAGCCACAGTACGTGGCCTTGCTCTTGCCTCCTTCAGTCTGAACGCCTGGAATGTGTCCAGGGAACGTTCGTATGGGTTTTTATAGAAGTTTCACGTCTGAGGGGACAAAAGTCTGCTGATGGGTGCAACGAATCTCATGACTCGAACTCGCTGTCACTGCTGACGGAGATCTCTGGAGTGGACGCTCCCGTTCCCCTGCGCTCGGCCTCCGTGCTGCAGTCGCTGTCTGGGCTGCCCGGGTGTGGAGGGGAGTTGGGCAGCAGGCGGGGGTGATGGTGGCGCTCCTGAAGGGAGCTCTGGGGTGAGCCTTCAGAGGGCAGGAGGGAAGGATCCTGCTGCAGCCTGCATGGAGGAACAGATCAGGGATGTTACTGAGAAACCAAGGTGTTTGTTGCTTCTCATTGTTGGCTGTTAGCTTTTCAGCAGACCTGGAGGTAATAAATGCACTTTGACAGTCAAAGCAGCTGCATTTCAACAGCCGATATGCGGAAAACGCATGCACGCGACGAGTCGCTGTACAAATGTAAGTCGCACCTTTTTTCCTAAATTGCATGCCCTGCGACTTATAGAGCGAAGCGGCATATTTATGGATTTTTCCAAATTATTGCACAATATTGGACAATGCGACTTATAGAGTGGTGTGACTTATAGTCTGGAAAATACGGTATTTCTTTGCTCGAAATTATAGTAAAGTGTGTTTCAGTCTGACGTTTGCTTAATAAATGCACTTTGACGGTCAAAGCAGATGTAGTTCAAAAATAGTTTCGCTGCCTCGGTGCTCAGGGTACGCACAAAAGGAGGGGAAAAAAGGAGGAGGAACGCGGCTCGTTTCTTCTAAATTTAACAAGAAAAGCAGCTGAACAATTATTTGTTTGCTCGACGTTATAGCAAAGGTGTGTCTCAGTCTAACGCTTGCCTAAAAAATGCACTTTAATGGTCGAAGTAGCTGCATTTCGCCGGGAAGTTTAGCTCTTTTGACGGTTCCAAGCAGCGAGCAGAATGAAGGTGAGGAGGCTATGGCAAGCCGATTGTATCATTAATAACTGGTGAAGATTCTCAGTCATCCAGGACATGGTAAAATCAAAACTGTTCAAGGAAAAAAACAATAAAGTATAATAAATAAAATCCAGTAGTTTTTGTCTTGAACTTTTTTGAATTTGTCATTACAGCCACGTTTACCTATTACATGGTACAACAGCATGCCGTACAGCTACTACTCTGCTGCCATCAAGTGGCTGAAAATGGTACTGTTCCAATTGTTTTCAGTCAGAATGAATGAAAACGGTCATATCCCAGCCAAACATTGTTTAATAAATATGGGGAAAAATGCATGAATACGTCCCTTCGGCCTATAAGTCACAGGGCATGCAAATTATGCAAAAAACTGAGACTTATAAGGCAGAAAATACTGTACTTGATCTTTTGAATTGGCGTCTCGGTGCTAGCCATCAACGTGTGTGAAGTACCTGTTCTTGGCTGATGCAGCACGGTCTCTTTGGCGGCGGTTCTTGAACCAGTTCCCCACTTGCGTTGGTGTGAGTCCTGTGGCTTGGGCTAAGTGGCGTTTCCTGGACGGGTTGGGGTAGGGATCTTGGAGGTACCATTCTCTTAACAAGCTGCGAGTTCTTTCCTGCAGAAGAATTTCACAAGAAATCTCATTTTTAGCCTTTATTTCAGTATTTATCACGACGAGTCTGCGTTTTTTTTTTTCTATCCAAGTTAAAAGATCTGACGGCATCATATGGTGTCTGTGCTGCAGTAATCTTATCCCTCTTATATGCCTCTGTGTATAATCAGACTGGATTATAAACAGACTATTTGCATTAGACGCATATGAGCGTGTATATCCGCTGAAAGGGATCACGTTGGGGGTTAATGAGCTTCTGGGCTGGTCATTCCTCTTGAGGTTTGGAGTTAGAGTATTTGATCCATACTTCCAGCTACCACAAGAGGGTGATCGATAACCGGAGTAACTAATCAATAAACAAAGACATGCTATTACTGTTCTGTTAACTCCAAACTAAATCATGGGATGGAGGGGTTAGACTAAAAAAATGCTCAACTGTCTCTGGAGCTCAAGAATTTGCAGCTTCTCATGTTATTTTTAGAGGTAAAAATACAACCCAATACAAGGAATGTGACAGGTTTTTGTCAACTTTAGTGATAATTTGACTAAACTGAGCAGATACATGTGAAAATATAATCATGAACTACATTTTTGGATCGCATTATTAATAATGAAGCTACAAAGTTGGCATATTTGAATGCCATAATCAGTGTATCAGAACTTCTACAACTACAGCTGATCATTTTTCCAACTTTTATAGTTCATCTTAATTTTTAGGCAGCAATATGTTTAACATGTGCAACTGCATTGTCTTATTCAAATTTTATTTTGCACTTATTTTTACTGTGAATATAAAAGTGTGTCTGTTTATATGTTAGACTATGTAAGGTGATCTTGAGTGCCAAGAAAGGTGCCTACAAATAAAATGTATTATTATTACTAACAGGCTTTTAAAGCATAAAGGACATAACTTTGATCTTAAAGTGAAACAACAGGACTGTTAGTTTTAATTTGAAGGCAGACGGATAACTGTGGCACATTAAGAGCTCAAGCTACGGCAGACTAAAAATCACCTTCGCAAAAGAATAACCCAGTTTTGCAATATTTACGGGATGTGTGTGGATTTTTAATGTGATGCTACATTTGTGTTTCCCCAAAAAGCAAAGGACACGCGCTACACAACATATGATTTTGTTTGGGTGTTTACCTTGAAGCAGTGCGTCTTCTGCTCGCCATCCCAAATGGTGCGGGGCAGTGGGAACTTCTTGCGGATCCGGTATTTCTCCACTGGCCCCAGTGGCCTCCCCCTGAGCCTTTCGGCCTCTCTGTAGTGTGCGTCCAGCCACAGGTCTTGGAGCTTGGCGTGCGACTCCCGCGTGAACCTGTGGCTCTGGAGAATCTGGTAGAGAGCATCAAAGTTCCCCCTGTGGAAGGCCACGAGCGCCCTCGCTCTCATCACGGACTCGTGCCGATTGAGGGCCTCCCCGGCAGAGCCAGGGACGGCGGCGGGCAGCGACCACAGGAACCGACCGAGACGCTCGATGTCCCCCGTCTCCTCCAAGTTCTCGCACACCCGAGCAACCTGGTCTGGAGTGAACATCGGCAGAGGGAACATCTCACCTTCTCGCTTGCAGCGCTGAACTCTTCACTCATAGGTCCACCTGCAGAGCTTCGAGCACTTGCTGCCTTTTTGAAAGCTGCTCCAACTTTATTTATGCCTCGCCTGTGGACCTGAGCTGTTCCTGGGATCTGGGCTGGTGCTTCCGAGAAGCCTGCAGCGATGAGACCAGGGAGCAGAGACAAATGAAGAAAGAGGACAAGCGGCTGCCAGTATTTATATCTAGATACAATTAGCATCTCCGTAGTTGTTTTGAGAAGGATTAAACATCGCGGCCATTAGCCTCTTAGTGGGGGGTGGTGTGTGCAGAGGTGCCTGGCTGATCAGCTTGTTTGGCTTAGCCTGAGGATACTTTGACTGCCAGGATGACTGTAGTGAGCAAACAAGTGAGGGAAGATTATTTGAAAGATCTGATCTTCAGGATATGCCATGCCTGGAGAGCAGATGATGGACAGACAGGATGTGGGAGCTGTTACGTTTCTAAACACATGAGCAGAATCATCTTCTCTGGAGCTGTATTTCTGCCTTTGTGGCCGTCTGAATTCAGAAAGACCCTAAAAAATGGTTTTGCTCATTTGAAAATATTATCAAATACACCCCAGGTTTTGTTCTGAACAGGCCGGGATGTGACGATGCAGCAGACAGGCTAATACCCTTGTAATTAAAACAGACATCGGCTCCAGATACACTATCCCCATCGACCAGTCGACATGATGCTAATGCCCCCAGACATCAATGTAAATGTAGGAGCAAGTCAGGACAGTGTTAATAATCTGCAACCTGGTCCTTCTGATCTCAGTGGCTCATTAATCAGCCTTAGAGCCATTTTCTTATTAATCAGACTAAAGATCCTGTCAGCATCTGTCAGCTATTGTTCAAACATGTTACACTCAGTTTGCCCAAAGTTAGGCAGATTCAATTAAAAACAAAGTTAAGTTTCATTTTACAAACCAGACACAGATTAATTTAGGTGAGATTATATAGATTTGTATAAAGGTTGCAGTCAGGTCATCTACGTTAAAATCAGGTGATGGGGGATGAAAATCCAGACTACAAACGACATGAGCGGCAGAAAACAGAGAGATTTTCTGGATTCACATTTTGATGGTATTTAAGATTACAATGTTTCTGTTTATTTATTTATTTATTTATTTATTTATTTGTTGTTTTTGTGTTTTGCTATTTTCTAACCATTGAAAGAAAATACATTTAATCCATATTGGGTGGTAATACAGTATCATTATTTTTTTAATTATTATTTATAAATTTGTTCATTTTAAAATACAATACAACGCAATCCCATAAATGATAACATACAAAATATTTAAAAAAATGAAAGTTAGCAGAAAGAAGAAAAAAATCTTATTATCTGCCCCTTTTTCCAAACAATTTGTTCAAACAAAAATAGTCTTCATGTAACAGAACAAAATGAATAACTCTTTCTAATTTTTCTTTAATTTTAACTCAAATACAATATACATTAAGCTACTTTATATATTTTTTTAACAATTCAGTTTTATCATTTTCTTAAATTACAGTCCAACAGTCTTAAATTACAGTAGTTTAGTCTGCACGTGACTGTCGTTTGATTTAGTGTGTAATGTGGGACATTTTAGCAGCTTTTATTAACACCCTGATGTATGCTCAATAATAAAGAGGTGGAGGCCTCCAGGTTCACCTGTCCCCTCTTACAATGCTGTTATTGCTAGTATCACTCAGCCCTCTGTGAATATCAAACAACCATCAGGTG
Organism: Hypsolebias antenori; assembly: GCA_031762315.1. Lineage (NCBI taxonomy): Eukaryota > Metazoa > Chordata > Actinopteri > Cyprinodontiformes > Rivulidae > Hypsolebias > Hypsolebias antenori. Next base: position 20,517,197 of record JARVGS010000672.1, read on the forward strand.
CTAATGATCCATCGTTAGGCTGATGGTCCTCCTTGATCATGTGAGCAGCTGGTTTTGTCT
>JARVGS010000672.1:20563095-20578071 GCA_031762315.1 Hypsolebias antenori
CCCCCAAAAAAAAAAAAAAAAAAAAAAAAGATTTGGTTTAAAATTAACCTCAGCTGATTTTTGAACACGTTTAGATTGTGTAACCAGGCATAGGTACATTTTTAGCAAAGGCTCTGAACGATGAGTTTCTATTTTTAAAACTATTGGGTAATCCCTTGATCAATTAACTATTTAAAAACAGAGGGTTTTTTTTTTTTTGTTTTGTTTTGGTTTTTTTGTCTTTAATAACTGGGAGCTTTATTTTTTTTGCAATTTAACTTACCACAATTTCTGCAAAACCCAGTAAAACTATAATAAAAAATCTAATTGTGCACAATGAGTATTTATTTTTGCAATATTTTATATACCGGTAATCTTGAGAGCTACTTTAAGTTTACAGAAGTCTCTTGTTTATATAAACATCATGTATGATTACAGAGTAACAAATCCACTAAATCTGTATGTTTTTGTGCATGTGATGTTCTACAACTGTTTTCCATCCCTGTCCACCTATGAAGGCTTTTACCCCAAACTCAGTCATGTTATTACAGTTAATAGACCTGATAAGAGCTTTTAAAGCTTATCTTTGGTGACAGCTCCGTACCATTTCTGCTTTAATATTTAACCACTGTTTAACAACTGGCTCACCACTGCTAAGGGGGAACAAAAGGGACAGTTCTCCATCTAGTGGATTATTTTGATATTGCAAGCAACAAAAAATAAAGAAAAAGTAATGCAAATCACTTGCTGTCTTTCTACATCAGACATTTAAACTAAGATCCCCACGTGTTAAAAACAAAAAATGAATTTACTGACTTTAAACTATCTAGTTTGGTGAATCTCAGATGGATGTGTTAAAGTAGAACAAAGCTTGCTCCAGTAATCTCATGTGAAATGATCAGAGCTGCTACCACATGAATAAATATTAATTTTAGCTCAATATCTTTTCTGTGTCTGTGACAACCAGCTTGAAGTGGATTAACTCCAAATGTTCATCAATCATAGAGGCACATCCACTTTTTAATTTCTGAGTTTCGTTAAAATCTGTTTCTTGGTTCACAAGATAATTTGGTAAGAGACTTGAACACTCACAAGCACAAAAACATTCATGTCTGCCTTCACCTTTCAGGCACATGGGATAAACTATTAGTAGCTTCATGACATAAAAAAAGACTTCCAGTGATGTGCTAACTAGTCATAGCTTTGAGTGAGAAAGTTGTACCGGGTTGATGTCAATGGTAGTCCGGTGGTGCTCTTTCTTAGGCTTCATGCCAAAAACATCCTGAGCAAACTTCTCATCTGCCTGGTAAAAGTGTGGTGAGGACATTATGATGGGAGCACCTACACAAACACAAGTTTGAAATTTAACAGATAAATCAAAACAGATTCTGGAAAAATGGCTCATTCCAGACAGCTACAAAAACACATTTAAGTCTCTTTAAAGCAGCTCGTCTCGTGTTTCATACGACATTTTCACACCTTGTTTACACGGACTGACGTTGAGCAGGCCAGAGCCGAGGCAGTTACCAGCCGGCACACAGAAGCCTGCGTTGGCCGGATTCACAGTCAAATTTGCAAACACCTCGTGGGGGGGAACAAAACGATACCCAGGGATCCCCTTCACTATCACGTCCTCCGTGTGCAGAGCATACAAAGACCTACGAAACACATGCAGGGTAACTGTGAAAACACAACATACCAGTGTAAAAAAATTAAATTAAATTAAATAAATAAAAAAGAAAGAGTGCCACATATTTATTTGAGTTGATTTCCTGAAAACCTGATTGGCAAAACAAGTTTTACAATCAGTGTTCAAAGGTTATTTTAATCCTGGCGGTGAGCTTTTTATTGAGAATTGAGCTGCGCTTCCTCATTCTGATTTATTTACAGTCAAAGCTGATATTTCCTGTTTCAAGCATCCCTAACCAGAAGTTCAACCAGCTAAACTGAAGTGCTTAATCCAGTCACCAGACCTGGATAATACTGAGAATAGAGAATTTCATTACATGGCATAAGCTTGAGGTTCAGGGCAAAACCATAAACGCCATATCAGCAAAAGTGGACCTGAAACCAGGAAGACGTTTTTTTTTTTGAAAAAGGAAGTAAAAAAAAAATTGCAAGGGATGATGCTTTGCTGTGCACAATCAAACAAAAACAATACAAGCAAAAAAAAAGTGTCCACTAGCTGAAGTTTTAAACTTCAGATCAAGTTAAAAACTATCATTTAAACAAACATAAACAAAACTATGTTGGGATGAAGATGTCACCTGCACAGGTCAGAGGAAAAGATATAAAGGACCTCATCCTTCGTGATGATGGGATGGAAGAATGCGCCGTTGGTTCCATTAATCATATTGCACTCATCGGACGTCCACCAGTTCAAAGAGCTGCATTCAAACACACAAAAGTGAATATTAGTGTCTTTAATTGGCATCAGGATCATAACAGATAGTTGAGTTTCAGGCATTTAGTCAAACATTTGAGGTAAAAGATGGAACTCAGAGAAAAAGAAGTTTACTACTGATTGATCTTTTCTTTGTTTGTGGGTGACTATGTTTTACTGAGATGTATGAACTGTTTTGTTAAATAGTATTTAAACAGGCACAAGATTAGTGATGGAAACAATGAGGCACCAATGGGAAAAAATGAACAGGTGTTTGTTAAAGTTTAGTTTGAACACTATCTGATCAATGATTCTCACTGGTTTGATTTACTGAAAGATAGATTTTTAAACTATGTTGGAGGTGAAAGAAGATTACCTTTTACCATTCCATGTGTCCACCCTAGCAAAGTCTGTGTAGTTCTGCTGGCCGGTGAAAAAGACATATTCTCCATCACTTGAAGCATTACTTTTATAGAAAAGTCCAACAAAGTCGTCTATCGTAGGGTCAAATTTTTTAGCCTCTTTGAGCAAGGGATCTTCATATCCCCACAGAAGCTCTTCCACTGTGTGGCTGGAGAACAGGCCTATGTTGTTGAACGTCATGTAGGCAGAGATCAAAGAGGCAATCAAACGTGAGTCCTTCAATTTTTCCATCAAAGTCTACCAGGAAATAAAGGACAGACAACGTAAAAAAAAAAAAAAACATTCTGACGTCAAGATGTGAAATGATGAGTCATTAATAAATATTAACTGTCCATGTACTGGCAGATTGTGTTTCATTAACATAAAAATATCTACTCTGTATTTGAAGAATAACTTTGAACTACCTGTCTGTGCTTTTTGTAACGAAAATGATTTACTTTTTCAAATAGAATAGTGTTAAATAAGTTAAACTAAAGATGCATTGGTCTATTGATGCTTTCAGATCAAATAAATACTGCTTGACAAAGGACATCATCATTACTTTTGTGACCAGTTCTCTCTTTTTTTTGTTTGTGCTCACCATGGCAGGGATGTTAACAGTCCTGATCAGGTCACTTTCTGGACCTCGGGACATGTTGCGCTGGAAAATGTAGGTTTTGGGATTGACGGCTGCTACTTTAGTGCCATTATCTTGGAAAAACACTTCCTCCATTGGTCGATACTCTCTGCATAAAAAGATGTAAACGGTCAGCATAAGTGTTAGCCATGACAACAAAGACTTTACACAGCTTCTTCCTGAACATTGTGTGTGTGTGTGTGTGTGTGTGTATATATACACAGTGTTTCCGTTACCATTATACAAGCAGGGTGCCCCGCCCCATCAACAGAACCGAGCGCCCCGCCTATCAAACCGAACTGCGTGCGTCCCCCATCAGCAATGACATAGCGCTAAAGGTGTGCAATACAGGCGCACTAGCTAAAGGCAGCACTTACCACAATCACAACCCAGACAAGCACTTCTTTTCACCCCTCAAAAAACTCAATTACTTTTGTTTTCATCTTTTTTTTTTAACCTACAAGGAACTGCATCATAGCACCTTTGAAACTTGAAAAAAAAAATAGTGTTTGCTTATATTATTTGTAGAAATTGTTTAAGGTCAGCTGCAATATTTCTAGTTACAGTGGGCCAGATACTGTGTTGGGCAGCTTTTATTTTTTTTTTTTACTTTAAAACGTTTCTTTAATTTCACATGATGGCCTCTGAGGTAATAAAAAGAAGCGTCTGTGACGTTGGTCTCTTACCGATATGTGTATGGCCCAATCTCCACCACAGCCGGCTTTTCCCCACCCAGCACCTCGTGTGGATTTGTCACATTGAAGAAGTAAAACTGCATGTAGATAGGTGCAGGAGGATCCTTCCAGGCTTTAAAAGCCTCTGTTCCATTTTTCAAAATTACTTCCTATGGAGGACAAAAGTCAGTGGGTGAAAAATGATGATGTATGCTGAAAATGAGCTGTTTCACATCACATGGCAGGGTGGAATCATTCTTTCATTAAAACACAAGGAGGACACAAACCAAAGTTTCCATGTTTTGATGGAAAACAACTGAAGCCACAAGAACCTTGCTGCATGTGTTGGAAGCCGGTTTCTGGGAATTCAACAGGAGGTTGGCTTGAAACACATCAATGAGGGCTATTTATGGGACAAGTCTGGCTGGCAGACTTATGAAAACGAAACGTTTCTCCCTTAATAAACTTTTCCAGATATTATTTAGCCTTTCTTGTGATTTATCTACCTGGATGATTGAGCTTACAAACCTTGTTCAGCTACATAGGACTGTTGCAATAAGTCAACTGTCAGATTTCTATGCAGATCTTTAGGTTAAACTAAATGTCAAAACTGATCTAATGGTGAGTTTATTTATTATCAGTGTTTCTATATTTACACCTGCCCAACAGGGGACATTCAAACTAGCTACATGAATGTACCATGATCAGCAGCTGAGATTGGAGAAAATATAAAGCTTAAGAGCTGTAAGAACAACTACAATTTTTTATGGAAAAACACAATAAAACACTTTAATGGGACTGTCTTAACGCTCGCGCTAATGCTAGCTACCGAAGCTAAACCTGAGAAGTAGCTTTAAACGTTACCTTTTTAACCGCCGATGTCAGCACATTTGGAAACACGTTAGCCAAAACTAAAGCAATGCCGAGGATCAGCAATAAAACAGAAAGCACTCCAGTGCTGTAAACGAAGCATGACTTCAGTACCATGATGAGACAGCAAAAACTAATTTCAGAGAGCTGCCACTGAATGGAGCAACCGAGCTGAGATGTTTTTGTTTTTCTGGTTGGCCCCGCCTTCTTCTTCTTCTTTGGCGTTTTATTTGCGGTTAGAAAACCGTCTAACAAATTTATCGCCACCTACTGGACGGTGCCGTAAGGAAACAGCCAGTCATAAAATGGCTTAAAAATAAGGGTTTGTTCTTTTTGTTGAAAACTTGTGACAAACAACTCTGTATTATGGTTTAATTTGCTTTACAGTGGGATTTGTTGGCCTCTTCTACATGCATGTTTATTCACAAGGGATGAATTGCATACTGAGATGTTCACATTTTCCTTTTTTTCTTTGCTTTAAATCTACCTTCATTTCAATTTTTTCAATATTTTCTTTAAAAATATGACCAAAAATAAATTATCTTTTATTTTGTTTTTAGGTTTAAACTTTAAACTTAAATCAGCTGCATCCAGCATCTGCAAAAAGCTTGTAGGAGCATACATTTAGACAATGACACAGTAGTCGATGGAGGGATGGAAAGTCAGTTACAAGGCGTTTCCTAACATTCAGAGTTAGACAGGATCTATTTCTGAAAAAGAAACCCAGTTTAACTTTCAGTTTCCTTAGGTGAAGCTTGAAAGAAAGATGCAAGATGACCAAGATACCCAAATATTTAGCATACTCTGATCCTGTTCCAAGTGTGCAATATATAAATATTTTGTCCCGAAAATTATTAAGATAGCAATATTAAAACAGGAACTCGCTATTAAATGAAAATGTCCCTTCTACGCAAAGGCACGCTTTTTCTTTACTCTGTTGAAGTAATGAACAATCTTACCACTAGATGTCGCTGTTTTACCATTTATTGACGACCTTTCTGTATTTGGACTGGAAACGGGAATAATTGTGGTTCAGTCAAAACTCCCAAATAACCACACTTTAGATTAAGACTAATCAATGAGCAGCCATCTGAGCTGGATCATGTTTCTCTCTCATTTTTAAAAGAGAACATTTTAAAATATCCAGCTCATACAAGTTTATGCTTTATTCAAAATTCAAAAACAAAATATGCCTTTAACCAAACAACAACATTTTAACATTGTCATGAGTTACAGGTTTTGATGTCACATACACATTCAGTAACTGTAATGGATTATCTCATCTCTTCAAATGATATCAACTTTACAAACCTACAGTAAAAACATGTTTCTACCTGCATTCAAGGTTTGTTGTAATGTTGTTGAAACACTGAACCATAAAATCACCTCGACTTGTTTGTCTAGCAGTGTTTCTCAACACATTAAGGAAGTAATATTCAGCGTTCTCTTAAAACGTACATCTCTTTTCAGTCTGAACAAGCTTTGTCAAGACTTAAAAGCATTGATGAAAAACATAAAAATAAATAAAATTCACTCACTAACTTACTGTAATCACTTGGAGTTTGGTTTTGGGATATTTGCATGAGGAAAGTCCTGGTCAAGGTGTTTAAATTTGAGTCAGTTTGACAGGATCAAAGGCATTTTTAATTCAATGGTCCACATTTAGTTAACTTAAAAATGTTAAAATGTATTATACAGTACATATTGTTGATAGTAACTTCTTTTTTTGTGATAAAGTTTGGTTATTAATAGGGCAGGTAGTGTATTTTTGAGTGGCATTGTTTTTTTAAACCTTCTGGAAGGTGTCACATGCTACTGATACAGTCCCGTGTGAGGATTTTGAAGTATCCCTAATTTCCTTATATTTTGATTTGCAGATTTAATTTTTGATTTCACAAGTTATCTTGATCTATAACTCTGCAGGCTTTCTGGAGGTGTTTCAAAGTTTTTTGGGCTTTAGCTGCTTTTTCACTCAATTGCTGTCTAGTCATTGTACCTGACCAAGATGGTGGGCTTTAATCAAACGAGGAAGGTGGACAATTAGAGGACAAATGAACTGTAAGCTCTAAAAAAATTTTTTTCCAGTAAATAATAATAATAAAAAAATGTAGCAGAAAAAAAGAAGACCTGACACAGGATCTAAAAGATGCATCATCTTTAAGCTGACTACTGTAATTGCTATTTAACACCTTGTTGGTGTTAATCTACGCCCATCAAACTGAGTTACAGTTGGTGTTTTTCATAGATTCAACCAAAAAAACAAATAACTGGAACATATTGTGTTTTGTGACAGGAATAACAAAGTGCCCTAAAATCCTATTGGTCCTACGGTAATTGGTTCTTTGCCAGGTTGTACAGACACAACACTGGTTCATCCATTGAGCTTAGAGGCCTTTTTTATGCTTAAATCCTTTGTGGATCAAGGTTAAGTGACTTAACAAGCTAACAACAAACAACAACAAACACATTCCTCGTAGTTTAAGTGCTAGACGGAAAATGAATTAAAAAGCAACCAACCTTCAAAGGTTTAAAACAGATGGACTGAGGTTTCATTGTATTAGACGTTAGACGTTGGTATCAATGTGTTTTTGTTTAGTTCTGCAGTTCCCAAATTTGGGGTAGTTAGGGGTTTTAAGATGACCTCCAAAAATCAAATCAAATAATGAAAAAAAAATACTTCTTACTAGTATATTTTACACATGTGTTTATTTAAATCAAGTCAACGATTGGGGCGTTCATGGAAAAGCTGTTTGGTGGCGAGAAGTCCAACAATTTGGGTGTGCTGGTACACACTGATGCTCTGATTTGTTTGATAAAGTGTGCAGATAAATTATAGGTTAGGGCCTAATGTAGGTCAATCTAACTGAAGCTTTTACTTACGATGGACTCTGCAGAGTACCGGTACTTTGTTTACACTGAGTGCATACCTGCATTTCCAAATTGCATATAACTCAAACAGCATCTTTAATATAGTTCATGGTAACACATTTTCATGTTTGATTTCATACTTTTCAACTGTTTTGTCATTTTGTACTCCTTTATTTAATTTTCAAACAATGTTTGCGTAGATAAACCAAAGATAATTAGGGCTGCAGGTTTTTAACACTGTTATTTAAGGTGGGGTTAGAACCATGGGTGTCAGAAGCTTCTGTAATGTAGGGGGAACACTATATTGTGTGTGTGTGCGCGCACGTGTGTGCACCTGTACCAGTGTGCAAAAAAGTGTACACTGGTGTACAAAAAAATCAACACTTCATCTAGTTTTCCTTACTGTAACTCCATTTAAATCATGTTTCTCACCAAGTTTATTCAGCTATGGGTTTTTAAAGAACTTTAACACACAGCATCCATTACACCTGCAGCATCTTACAGCATCACAGTTGCTAAGCTAAGATACAGACGTAACACTCCACTTCTCTCAAGCATCCTCCTAACATGAATATATGTTTATGATTAACACCCGCTGGTCAACAACTGCCCGCACTAAGCTTGCTAAGCTGGCGAGCAACACAGAAATGTCTCTCCACCTCCTCCACCTTTGAGCGTTCACTACTGAGGCAGGCAGGAGGAGACACGCAGAAACATTACAGGCTGGTGGAGCGTTGGAGGAGGTAACCAGGAAAACGTGGAGTGGATTTATAGTGGCTTGAATATTCTACTATTAATCAAGTGGAATGGATTAATTCACGAAGAAACGCGCCGACTGACCTAATGCTTTATAGTAAAAGCGGGGTCCAAATGAACATTTTTTTAATGTGGAGGGACATGTCCCCTTTACATATAACAGTTGCAACACCTATGGTTAGAACCTAAAATACTTCAGACTAGAAGACACAATTAAAATCCTTTAATTTTCTCAAAAATTAATAGTGAGCGTTATAATCAGGTTCTGTTTTTTTGCTTACTGACTTCAAACTGGATTCATGTGGTTATTGTGAATGAGTTGAATAAAGTATGACTTATTTGACTGCTTTGTTTTGCTTAATGCGCCTTATAATCCGGTGCGCCTTATAGTCTGAAAATTACGGTAATTTAGTAACCTCTGAATTATTTTTTAGTTAGTTAAGTTTAATAATTCGTTTAATTGAACATTACTTCAAACAACCATTTTGATAATAAATCTGTAGTTTGACTGATTTTGTGATTAATTTAGCTCCACAGAAGGCTCCTTTAACCACAACATGAATGGGGCACAATGGTGGCCAGAAGCGGGCTCGCTCACCGCGGTCACGAGAGCCCAGGGAGCGTGACGTCACTTTCCTACACCGGGCAGCAGCAGGCGGCGGAGTGAGTCCCAAACAAGAGAGCGGCGGGAGTCGGTGAACAGCCCCAACTTTTAATACACGCGGGCCAAGCCGAGCCACCGTGGAGCTTCGGGGTTTTTATTTTTAATTTTATTTTTTCCCGTTTTTATGCATCCCTTTTCCTGCGCTGACTTAGCTTCACGGCGGCTCGTTGTTTCGCTCTTGTTCGGAGGCTAATCTGTTTTGGTGCAAAAATAAAAAGAGAAGAAGAAGAAAGCCGCCGTCTCTTTTATGTTTCCTGTCTTCCGGTGGCTACAGGGAATTCAGCGAGGTAAGTCGTGTTCACTAGTTTCATATTGTAAGTTCGCTTTAAAAATAAATAAATAAATAAATAAATAGAATAAAATAAAAGAACCTCTCGCTGAACAATTGAGTCCCAGCGTTATAGTATTAAACAAGCCCAGCTGCCGTCCAGCCCCACAGCTTGAATGTTTTCTGTGTAATCTGGTGTTCACCCACATTCATTCAAAATCTGGAGCTAGCTGCTCTTTCATTTTCTGCAGCAATAAAAGTTCAACAACGGGTACATTTATAGACGTCACATTCTTATTATATTTAGTTTATTCAACAAATAAGCAGCTAATATCTGCAACAGTAGTGGTCTGCTGCTACTCCTTGTTTTTATTTATTTGTTTGTTTGTTTGTTTGTAAACACATTTAGGCCAAAATATACTTCCTCTGATTCAAGTTGAAGGTACTGGACACATTCAAAAGTAAATACATAATTGAAGTAAGAAACTTTTTTTTTTTGTCTTGTATTTTATTTTATTTTATTTTTTGTCTTCAAATAAGAAGCTTGTGAACAGCTACGAAAACAGCCGAAGTGACTGAAAATTGGACAAAGTCCACGAAAGAGCTGTTTGGGATGGAGAAATTTGACTGTTTTGATGTAATGGCCTGTATGTATACTTAGATTTGTTCAGTAAAATGTGCAGACAGGTTTTACAACCATCGACTAACAATCTATATTATAAATGACTTGAAAATATGGTGTATTTCACCCATTTTTTTCTGGAAAATACAAGTTGTGTGAAGTATAATCAAATAGGTTAATCACGTGGCTCAAGCTTTTGTGCGGTTTTCAGCAAATTTATCTGTTTACATTTAGTGTAGACCCACTTTTCAAATTGCATATCAGTATATCTGAAAAACGTATCAGATTTGACATAGTTCAGGATAATATTTTCACGTTTTATTTATAGTTTGCAATGGGTACATTTAGTCTGTAATAAGGTGAATATGGAAGGCAACTCAAAGTAGCTTGATCGTTGCTAAAGGAACCACTTTAACTTGTGCTTTTGGTCCTGATGAAAAGTTTCAAGTTTACTACACGAGCAGATACAAAAAGACTCTGCCTATCAGAATGATTTTTGACCCCAAGCTTTAAAAAATTAAAATTGCTGGAAGCATTTAGAGTGCAGAAATTCAGTCACAGCGTTTCCAAGGGAAGGGCTCTGGTGATTTACAACATCCTACTTGGAGAGAAAACAAAACCAAATACCATATTAAGCCACAGGTTCAGAACAATGCTGCATTATGAGCCCTACTTATTAACTACGGTGGAATAGTTAAATATTGGAGCGCTTCCTATATGCTGCACTCATTCCTCCCTGCTGAGCAATTTGTGAATGAAACTTTTAGACATGTCTATAGTTTTTATTTGGACGATGGTGATTTACTTAGGCTGTAAAACACTTGACAGGTTGACTGGTACCTGTGTGTACACAACACCCCAAACACTTAACATGTCAGAAACCTTCAGGATCACCTCGATAATAGCAAATATCACTGAGACGTTCTTTAAAGATCTGCGTTTCGTTCTTTGCAGCCTCGACGGAGCGATTGACTGCATGGATCAGGCTGAACATGAAGAGCCTTAAAGCCAAGTTTAGGAAAACTGATGTAAGTGCACACATGTATGTGTTCGTGACTATGTAATCTGTGTATGCACATGTGTAAGTCTGCCTGTATGAGTCAGTGTCTGTGTATGTATGGCTTGAGAAGTTGTGAGAGACTTTTGGCAGGATCTCGCAGCTTTAATGTCAGCAGCGACTCTTGATTTGTTGAGATATGTTTAAGGAAAACCAAATAGGTCGGAAGAATGGAACAAAGTGTGTTTATTGAGTAGGTCTGTGATATCCATTTAAATCTCCATTTAGAGGTTTTATAAACAGAAAAGAAGTATACAGCAGTTGATTTTTATATGGGGTGCTTGCCATGAGAAGTTTAACACATAAAAAGTCATCTTGGCAATGAAACTATGGTTCATGATATGAATGATATGATCCAGGCTTTTATAAACAGACAGCGCAGAAACTGTACATTTTTCAGATTAAGTCACTTTGGAAAGTGGTTATTAGATTTTTTTTTTGGGAGGGGGGGGGGGGGGACAAATTAATCCCACAAACCTCACAGATATTTTCCCACACTCTAACAGTGTGCCTCTCCAGATCCTGCAGGCTATCAATCAGACTTTAGGGGAATAATTTTTCCACGTTGGCACAGTCATTCATTTGGTCCAGGTCTGAGATGTTCTACACTCACAGGAAGTGAGGCGTCTCCACAGCGTCTGACTCATCTGTTGTCACGGTGACCCCCTAATGACACGGAGCCGAACGGCAGACAGGAAAAGTCTGACTGCGTGATAAAGGAGACAAGTTTTGGGGGAAGCCAGGGAATGGAAGGTGTGTCGGAAGCAGAGGAGTCAGTGAACAGTGGGAAGAATGCCGAGCAAATGAGACATTTGGTTTATGTTGATGGTTTCCAGGAGATTAGGAGTGTGTGGTGAGCTCTGGTAAATGGCACGTTCTGCTGAAAGTGGGAGAGACTATCTCACAGAGGAGGGACTAGGTGGAGCACTTCCCTACTTTTATTCTCTTATGCCAACAATGCACTGCAAAAAATATAACAGCTATGTTTTTTTTTTTTTTTTTACCTAGCTATCTCCTGATAGGGTGCTAATCAGAGCAGAATAATGTGAAGAACATCTATAGGTCTCTCTGCAACTAGTAAGGTTTTGCAAATTGAGTCAGCTTTCTGGGGGCGTACAATGGTGTCCATTGTTCAGGGAAATATTCAGTCCAGAGTTGCCAGGTCAAAATGTTTCTTGTTTGTGAGTAAAATGGATGTGCTGCTCACCTTCACTCCTGAGCTTTCCTGTCAAAACATGTCACGTAGAACAGTTATGAGCTGTTCGATTTGCAGGTGAGCAGAATCCTCATGAAAACGACGAGTCGTAGGCGGCATGGCGAAGAAGCGAAGAGCAGTGGACGTGGATGTTGCTTAGAAACACAACCAATGCCACATCTTGCATGCCTTTGCAGAGATATTCATTCATTGCTGCTATTTGATAAAGGGATTTATCCCTTTGTCTCTAGTTTATGTAATAAACCTTTTTTTTACATCTGTACATTGATGTGATGCTATTTGAACAATAAGCAAATGCACTTTCCTCTTTTTGTCATGTTTCATGTGAAGCCAGTGTAGCAGTCTCATTGTTTGTATGGCACACACTGTTTACATAGACTCAGAAAACATTTTGCTGTATTGTTTTAGACTGTAAAAGTACATTGCACACACCCAAGTGTTTTCAGACGTTCAAGATTTGATAGTTTCTAGTTTTTCTTGATTACCAAAAACCTGAAGAATGGAGCCATTTAAATGTAGTTCAACTTTACGTACTAAAGTCTACACACACTGATTAAAATTAATTGGTTGAAAAAAGAGGTTTCACAGCGTGACATGTTGTTTATAGTCATTCCACAGCTTTTTATAGAGCTCCAGAATAACCTAAATAGAAAGGAAAAACATCTCCTGGGTTCTATTTTAGGTTGTGTGTGTGTGTCAGTGACAGATTACCGAGGAATGTTCCCCCCCCCCCAAAAAAATAGCCCTTCTTTTTTTCGCTAACAAAATAACAGAAACCTAGTGCCATTGTAAATACCTTTTTGGTGAAGTAAAGATATTTTCAGTCCGATAATCTTCATTGGAGTCTGTGGATGAGTTTGAGTTTTGAATGAAAATTTTCACTTTAAGCATCCTCCTCCAGCGGAGTGGACTGAGTGCATCAGTCAGCCAACAATTCACTTGAACACCTCCACCACGTCAGGTTTAAGTAAAAGCAGGAGTTTAAAAGCACGAGACTGTGGGAGAGAACAAGACGCGTTATTATTGTAAGTGATATGGACGTATAACAGCTTGCTGATGACAGCAGATGATAACATTGCAATTTTTTTTAATGGCGAGATCATGATGTAACGAGTTAGGGAGACTAGAACATCATTCCAATCTACTTTCATATAAGCAGTACACTTGGTTAATAAAAATACTTTTCAACTCTTATCAGCAAAAGTTCAAGAGTGAATAATTAACAGCTACTTTACTCCCGTTTTAGTGACCTAGTCATCAGTCATAACAGTGATCAGTTAAAAATCTTATTTATTAGGTTGGCATGGTCTAAATTAGTCCGGGTTGTGATGGCATTTTTTAATGAGCCTAATTCAGAAACATTACACATTTGGAACACATTTCGTCAGATTTATCTGTTTCCTTCCCATTTATTTTCCCAAAGATTGTTGTATCATAACTAGGGATGCATGATATTGGATTTTTGGCTGATATCCGATATGCCGATATGTTAAAACTTATTTGGCTGATAACCGATACTGATATTTTTTATATACTATCTTTTGTCAGAACATATCCCTCTTATTTAGGCTTATTTGCTACAAAAAATGTGTGACAGCTCAGCTGTGGTGACGTATACATTATTCAGTAACAACCATATGATATACATAGCACTTGAACTTATATTAAACTAAAAGTGTAAAATGTTATTTATTAACATTAGTCACCTGCAATGCTGTATGTGGAGACTTGTTCCAGGTTCCTAGCTGCAGTGTGGGATCCTCTGCACTCTTGTGCATGAAGGACAGCCTTTTCAAGTTCAAAGTTTTTGTCTATCCATTGTGCCGTAAGATTAATCATGCTAACTGTGCTAACACAATGTCCAAATGTCTGTGGTAAAACTCACCTTGTGATATTGGCTATTATCTTCTCAATGACATCGGAAATGACAACTTGTAACTTGGGTAAGGTTACGTCGGAAAAATATCTCTGACTGGGGAGGATGTAGTGAGGCTCAATATAGTTCAAAAATCTTTTGAATCCAATATCCCCAATAAAAAAAAAAAAAATTAAAAAAAACCTCCACACCGCTGACATTTTGACTTCTTCCTCTCCGCCGTGATCAGATCAGGCGCGTGTGACGTCACCACATTGTTGTGGTGCTGCAGGCGTCCTTGTCACTGGGTTGTCATACAAAAACAGCGTCTTTTATGTCGGTCAGTTATTTTGATGGAATGGCCAATGTCTGACATTTTACTTTAATGCTAATATCAGTCAATACCGATATCGTGTCGATAATACCGTGCATCCCTAATCATAGCACCAGGCTGAACCATCATACTTGGTAACTGTTGGAACTTTTCATCTGTTTGTTGTGGTACAACCACTATATATTGGAGTTTTACCATTAATCTCTACCTCCAACAGTGATAGATGGAGATAAAACCATGACAATAACTGATCTATCATTATGCAACTGGCCCTTTACGTAAAGAGCCAGCTTTGAATTAGGAAATTTCTAACTTCAGAGTCAGATAATCTTTATTGTCATTCGCACCACATGTGGTACATGTGATGAAACGAGATTATGTACACAGGGTC
>JARVGS010000672.1:20578171-20593600 GCA_031762315.1 Hypsolebias antenori
GGTTGAAGAGTTTCAGAAGCAGTCAGGTGCTGCTGATCAAATATATTGATTAACTGATCATCATCAGTAAAGTTCTATGTGTTGTCATCATTGTATGTTCCCAAACAATGATGAAATTAGTTCTCTGCATTTAACCCATCACACCTGAGATGCACACACACAGGTGGAGCAGTGGGCAGCTATGTAAGCGCCCGGAGAGCAGTTAGGGATTTTACGTCTTGCTCAAGGACACAACGACATGTGGGCTTGACGGGGAGTTGAACAGGCAACTTTGTGGTCCCAAGTCGGCTGCCCTACCTCTTCACCAGACCTGGGTGTTGTACGACCCCTGGGCCACATACCAGTGATTTGGTTGACTCTGACCGGCCCGTGTGAGGGGAGTTACAAAATAAACATATTTTCTAATTTGACCTCAGGCGGGAACTAAAGCTGCATCGTTTCATTTCAAAGTTTTTTTTTAATTCACATACAAAATGACACAGTACGTAAATCAAGACATGTGCAATGTGCATGATTGAACTGTTGTCACGAGATGAACACAAGACGATGTGAGCCCTCAAAAATGTCCACTCATGCAAACTCACAATCCCAGTTCAGTGACAATCAGAACTATATGATGTATCTTGATTAATATTTGGAGAACAAAGACAATACTGTGATGTCTTTAGAAAGCCAAGAACCTCTTTCCAACAGTAAATGAAACTCAAAATGTGTTTTGGGGGTGAATGTGACTGAAAATGATCACTGATATAATGAGTCACTAATGGTAAAAACATTCAGCTTGTTTACCATTGTACTGGGAAATTTTATTGAATAAATGACATTTTTTGTAAGGCAACCTCACTTTTTCATTGCTTAATCATAACAGATACTCTTACCAGTCTTACCCGCTTGTCAAAACAATAATATTTACTGTTTTTAATAAAGAAATACTATTAATATTATGCAGAACTGAGTTACCGGTAAGTCGTTTGGCCTGGCCCTCCACAATATTTTCTGTTTCTCATGTGGCCCCATGGAAAAAACAATCGCCCACCCTTGCTCTACACCATCGTGTGAGCACCTCGATAAAAGCAGGAGTTTAGTCCGTTTGCTGCTCTGGAGCCTAAAGGTATGTGTTAACGCCAAGGAGGAAAGACATCAGCAATGAACTTAGAGCAGCACCTGACCATCAGTATCGGAAGGGTCAAAGTAATTTCCAAACAATTTTTAGTCCGTCATTCTAGAGAGGTAAAACATTCACAAGTGAAAAACATGAACATTTAAGACAGATGGCAGTCCTCTCAGGAGGGAAAGTCCAAAAACAATTCCCCCTAGGTCAGACTGTGCAATGCTTAGAGAAATGTAAAATAAAACTCAAAGAGTGCCGTCTTAGACTCTACAGGCCTCAGTAAGCAGGCTCCTCTGAAGACCAGAACATTCTGAAGTCAAAAACGAGGCCATCTGACCAACAGATGAAGCTTGGACCAAACTGGGTCATGATGCAACAGAACGACCCCAAACTCAGCAGCAAATCTACACCAGGGCGACTGAAAAGAAAAGAATGAAGGTGCTGCAACAGCCCAGCTACAGTCCAGACCTCAACCTGATGGAAATGCTGCACTGGGACCTTACGATAACTGAGAAGAAATCCTGTCTGCAATGTTTGCAATGTCTGCAAACCTCAATGAACTAAAGTGACCTTGTGAGGAAGAGTGGGACCAAACTGCTCCGTACTTAAATGAGATCGATAAAGTTACAAAGAAAACAACTACAGTACTTCAGTTTATTGCTCTAAATGAGGTTCTGCAGAGCACCAAATCACTCAGTTTATCCGCACACTGCTTTTCCATTTTGACATAGTGTGATAAATAATAACACAATGAAATCAGTACTTTTGTACATTTGGGGTTGAATAATTTTAAAACCTGGTCAAGACCTGTCATTTTTATTATGTCCTGATATGAAAAGCCCTTGAACTGAAAAGAGGGATGACTTTCTTGTCCCTACAGTGTGTTTAGTTAAACTCCTACAATGTAACTATTGATGGCAGGATCATTTTCAGAAGCATTTGCCTCAAGCATACAGTTATTCACCTTATTATACTCCAGCCTCTCTGTGTAACTCGAACTGCTGAGAAAGTTTACTTTGCATTTCTCCCCATGCCAAAAGGAATGTTTTACTTTATCCTAAACCACATTTTGGACAGCTACTAATCTATCATTGAGTAACATGTTATATAACCTTTATCATAAACTACACATCCAAACAACGAGGTCTACTTTAATTTAAATAACCTATACGCCTGTAAAACAGAATTACCTTTATTTACTTTACAGTGACTGTCACATTTTGTTTAATTAAAATAAAACTAACACCAGTACGCAATAGGGCACAGTTTTAAACATAAAATTACGTATTATAAATCAAATTTAGTCGGACTAAAATCGTCCTACATGTTCATGACAGGTGGCCCATCAACCGAGAGGTAAGCTAGCAGCTATTAGCTTCCCAGCTACCAGCTGTTGGGGGTTAGCGCAGCAGGATGAGCAAAATGTCCACACTGGAGGTAAAACACTGACCGAGTTGATGCTCACGCTCCACACAGACACCTCCGCCGCTCTCCCGACGTGGAAAACTAAAGCTGAAAGCAGCAAACATGACCGGAGCTTCGCAGCGTCTGGCATCTTCACTTGACGTGTTGGTCGTCAGGACCGAATCCGTCTCCAGGTCCAGTTCCAGAGTGTGTCAACAGGGGGCGACAAAGAACCGCGCAACGCATAGATGACCGACACTCTTACGTCATCCAGCCCATAGATATTAATATGTAGATGCTGGCGAAGATTCTCAGTCATCCAGGACATGATAAAATCAAAAAACGTTCAATACAGAAATAACTGGACTTTATTTTGCCCATTCTACATCTGCCTTATAATCTGTCTGTTTTGCAACTTTGACATCTTTATTTTAACTTGTTTAAAAATATATATCTGTGGGCTATTTCTCTCTTATGATTGTCTATTGTTGATGGTCCAAGGAAAATCTACTGTTGCTGTTGTCATCATCCTTAGTTTGTAGCCAGGTCTCTTGTAAATGAGTCCTCGAGGCTCAATGAGCTTAACCTGCCTAAATAAAGGTTGAATGAATTACATACATTCCTTTGGTTTTTGTGTAATAAACTAAGATATCTAAAATTTGAAGCATTGCACACAAGGATCTACACAAAGAGTTTGGCCACTGTCTAAAAGTGAGGGTCAGCATCAGTGAACTGGTTAAACTGTCTGCTTTGAGTGTTTTTATTTTTTAGTTTGTTACAATACACGCATCAATAAATCTACTCTTCAAAACCTAATATCCAGTAAAACAAGATTATCATTGTTCATTTTTTTTAATGTAGCAATTATGACATTGAAATACGTTTTGTTTTATTTTGTGTACAAATGCACATCAAATCTTATTGTGTGTCAGTGTCACACTTTCAGACCTCTGTTGTTGCAATGTAACATCCCTAATGAGTTGATGTGATTTTACCTTAGCCCATTTCAACCTTCTAACATGTTTATGAGCTGTGCTGTTGTGAATGCGAACCGACACACATAAAATACTGACTGTGTATATTTTTATTTTGTTGATATTAGTTCTCCCCCACTAAACATCCAAGCTGCTCCCACACTGCTTAAACCTGCTCCCCCAGCTGCTAGACCTAGCAGGATTACTCAAGGCTTACACACAGACACACACACATCTATGTGCACAGACAGTAGACACACACACACCCTCCTCTTCCCTCTCTGTGTCTGATCGATGTGTGGATTAAGTCGTCTCCTCTCATGCCACACAGCTGTTTCATAGCTTGAATCAATCAAAGCTACTAGACATTTAAATTGAAACTGTTTGTTCACTGTTTGCTGAGTGTATTTGGCACCTTCCAAATGTTTAGGGTGTTAGTTTATCTGTGTGAACATGAGAGGAATGGAGTCCTCCTTATCTGGAGTTATGGAATGTGTCTGCTGCATTTACTGGAGCAGAACAGCAGAGAACATCACATGCTGATGATCTGAAAACATTTCTCGAAAAAGGCCTTGTTTGTTTAAAAAACACTGACCCACAATGTTTCTCAGGATTCCCATCATGGAGTCACAAGGAGAAAGATGCTACACGCACTGCCTTTTCCACTGAAGATAAAACAAAACAATGGAAAAATAACCCAGCACACTCGTAACTTCAGTTATAGATGGGTTTCTTTTAATTTAGTTATTGCCTGAAGCATCCTTTCTTGGCTGTGCTTGATTTGGACGAGTCAGACTTGGTTTGGCACGCAATGGTTTGTTCTGGCTGTGAGCAGTGAAAGAGTATTAGTACTGGAGAGACAGTAAAACCTCTGGGACTGCCCTGCATTAATCTGGAAGGGAGGTGGAGGAAGGGTGTGCATCTATGTGTCATCAATCGTCAGCAGGATGTAGTACAGCCATCCAAAGGATAATTATGACTCTTGCTTCATTCTGTGTATTCAAGCTGGATCTAGATCTGGATGGTATACTATTCACATATTAATCACCAATGTATTAAAAAATAAAAATCATAGGTTTGCTGTGATTCCTGCTTTAGCCAGGTCTCTCTTGTAAATGAGTCCTCGAGGCTCATTGAGATTAACCTGCCTAAATAAAGGTTGAATGAATGAAAATTTGAATAAATGAGCTTTTGTTACCACTCCACCAATTCTCTTTGCCTTTCAGGGAACATTCAACCTACTAATTATAACAGACAAAAACCTTAAACAATTATGATTCACTGTCAGAAATAATCTAACTCAGGTTTTATTTTTATATTCTAATACAGTACCTTTGAATAATGATAATAATAATAAAATAAATTCATTAATTAAACCAGTGCTTGCAACAATTTGTTTAAAGCCTGTTTAAATTAGGATCCACTTCAAAAGTGACCGCCTTTGGGATGTATTTATTAGGTGTGTACATGAGCTACAAATAATGCTCCAAAAAACCTGCTTGTCAGCAATTATCTGAAATGCTCTGTGGGAGATGAGTGATCTGGTGTCTTGTGGTTATTGTATGCATATTAGTGTAGGTGTGCCTTTGTGGATGAGCTGTTCTTGGGTCTGATGTCATGATGGGGTTGCTACTTTCTGTATTGGTAATATAAAGCATATAATAATTTTTTTAAGTAGACATATTTGTTATTGGCAGTTTAAAACTGAATGGAGTATAACTCTTCACTGACATGGTGGTGGACAGTGTAGTCACCACTGTATAAGGTAGTAGAAAACACCCAACTTATCACTGATAGTTTGGCAGTACAATAGACAGAGGCAGGTATTGTGAGGCAGGAGAGTTAATTTAAAAGGTAGACAAAAATGGATCCTCCTTGAATTGCCACTTTATCATGATGGAGGAGTTTATGTGCCTGAATGATCCTAGGAGCTATGCTGTTGGGGGCAATTGTAGTTGTCCCTGGTATGGTCTCCCAAGGCAGATTGTTCCTAGGTGACAGGCCAGACAAAGAGCGATTCCAAAGACTCGTATGAACAGAAAACAACAGAGCTCAGTGTCCCTTGCCTGACATGGGTACCGGAACCCCACCATGGAGCCAGGCCTGGGGAAGGGGCTCGTCGGCAAGGGCCTAGTGGCTGGGTCTCTACGCATGGGGCCCAGTCGGGCTCAGCCCTAATGAGCAATGTGGATTCGCATTCCTGTGGGCCCACCACCTGCAGGAAGAGTCATACAAGTCAGGTGCAAGACACCATAGATGGGGGCCTTGGTGCTTTGACCCTGGCTTACCAAAACTGGCTCTTGGGACATGGAATGCAATCCCTCTGGCAGGGAAGGATCCTGAGCTTGTGTGCAAGATTGAGAGGCACCGACTAGATATAGTTGGGCTCAAGTCGGCGTACAGCATAAGCTCTGGAACAAATCTCCTTGAAAGGGGCTGGGCCTTATGCTACTCTGGAGTTGCCCTTGGTGAGGGATGCATAGCTGGTGTGGGTTTACACTTAGCCCCCCGACTTGGAACCTGTGTGTTGGAGTTTTCCCCAGTAGATGAGAGGGTAGCTTCTTTGTGCCTTTGGGGATGTGCTCTGTTGATTGTTTGTGCCTACACACCAAATTGCCATTCAGAGTATCAGGCCTTCTTGGAGTCCTTAGCAGGGGTGCTGGAAGGTGCTCCATCTGGGGACTTCTTTATTTTGCTGGGGGACTTCAGCGTCCACATATTATAGGTAACAACAGTGACTTGGAAGGGCATTATTGGGAGTAACAAAGTGCACTTGGCACCAGGACATCATAGGTTGTAGATTGATGACTGATTTTGTAATTTGTCATCTGATTTAGGACCGTTTGTTTTGGATACTCGGGTGAAGGGTGGAGCTGAGCTGTCAACTGATTACCACCTGGTAGTTAGTTGGATCAGATGGTGGGATAAGATGCCGGACAGAACCGGTAGACCCAAACATGTAATGAGGGTTTGCTGGGAATAACTGTCAGAAGAACACATCTGAAAGATCTTTAACTCTTACCTCCAAGAGAGCTTTAACTGCATCCCAGCTGAGGCAGGTGATATCGAGTCCAAGCAGACCATGTCCCGTGCCTCAATTGTTGAGGTGGCCACCTTGAGCTGTGGCCGCAAGGTTCTTGGTTAATCTCACGATGGCCATCGTCAAACTCTGTGATTGACAGGGAGGCTGTCAAGCTGAAGATGGAGTCCTATTGGGCATTTTTGGCTTTTGATACTCTGGAGGCAGCTGAGAATTACTGGAGGGGCAAGCAGGCTGCAGTCTTGGCTGTTATTGAGCCAGAAGCTCTGATGTGGGAGGAGTTCAGTGAGGCTTTGTATAGAGACTCAATTGACTCTGAGGAGATTCTGGCAAACCATCAGGCAGCTGGGGAAGAGAAAGCAGTGCTTTACTAACAGTGTGTTCAGTGAAGGTGGAGTGCTGTTGACCTCAACCAGTGAGGTCATCAGGAAGTGGAAGGAATAATTCTTGGACCTTCTCAATCCCACCGGCTTGTCTTCCTTGGAGGAAACTGAGTCTGTGGACTTTGGGGTTGGTCTTTCCATAACTGTGGCTGAGGTCGCTGAGTTAGTTGAAAAGCTCTGAAGCTGCAGGACTCTGGAGGTGGAAAAGATTTGCCTTGATTTCCTTAAGGCTCTGGATGTTGTGTGCTGTCTTGGACTACACACCTTTGTAACATCGTGTGGACATTGGGGGCAGTGCTACTAGATTGGAAAACTGGGGTGGTGGTTCCCCTCTTCAGAAAGGGGGACCAGAGGGTGTGTTCCAATTATGGGGTATTACTCTCCTTAACCTCCCTGGTAAGGTCTATTCATGGATACTAGAAAAGCGAGTCAGGTCATTGGTCAAACCTCAGACCCAGGAGGAACAATGCAGTTTCATTCCTGGCTGTGGAATACTGGACCAGTGCTTTACCCTCACTAGGGTCCTCGAGCGGTTATGGGAGTTTTTCCACCCAGTCTACATATGCTTTGTGGAGTTGGAGAAGAAGGCACTTGATCGTGTTCCTTGGGGTATACTAGGTGATATTCTGCAAGTATGAGATTGGGGACCTGTTGCTACGGGCTGTTTGGTCCCTATACAAGGAAGGACCAGAAAGTTTGTTTTGCATTGCTGGCAGTAAGTCAGACCCCTTCAGGATGAGAGTTGGCCTCTGCCAGGGCTGCCTGTTGTCATAGATTCTGTTCATAACTTTATAAATAATAAAAACAAATTTAAAAATCAGGTTTGAAAAACACTGAAAATAACAGCAGCTAACAACCTTTTTTTTTTTTTTTTTTTTTGCACTTGATTGTTTCCCTGGCTACAGGATGAAAAACGGCACAAACACAAGAGCTGCCCACACACCAGATTGTTTCACATAATCCTGAGACCGCTGCAGAGTTACAGCTATACATACTGTGTAGCATCACCACAGTGTGCACCAATGTGTGTTTTCTGGTCCCAAGACTAAAGAGACAATGACGGAATGGTAGAATGTTACAAATGAAAAGACCTGAAAGATGATAGGAAAGAACAAATACAATAGGGGAACCTTAGAAGATCAGACCCTATTTTTTGCTCCAACTTTGATTCAGACCTGTGGTTAAGTTTAGAGAAGTGGAATAAAATTCACAGGAAATGGATGGAGGGGGTGAAGTTTTAGAGCAAATCCTAATTTGACATTGTTCAGATGTATGGTATAATGAACAGTATTTACAAACCAGCATTGTAGCTTTCTAGATAATACGAAACCAAAATTAGAATTATGGCAATAGCACATTACATTTGTTTATATAAAAGGAATCCACAAAATCAAGAGACTTATTGAAGGTGTTTCCCATTTCAAAGTTTTACCACTACAGTTTGTGACTTTTAGAATAAGGGGTCACTAACTTTATGAATAAATCTAGGATTTTGTTAGGTCTAGGAAAGTAGGAGTACATCTTGAACATAGAATGTAGTCTTAGGTTCAGTTTAAGCAAAAAAATAAAATAACAAATAACTTTATTAAAGGCAATACATTTGTTGATTTGTACCTAATTGTATTAAGAACTTTTTGATCACACAGATTTAAAAGATTTTATTTTTGTTCCGTAGAGGTTTACAAAAACCATGTAGGAATTGTTTAACTTTCCAAGTCCTTTTTCCTGAAATGTTTTGCTTTGAACTCAACATAATGACCAGTGAGACTGTGTAATGTTTGTTTTATTTAATTGGACTCAATAGTACTTTGCCTGGCTCTGTGTATGTGTGTGTATTTAAACTGCCTGCCTTATCTAGACTTAAATAAGTGATGCCTTTTTTTTTTTCGTACTTCAATGACTTTATGAGCAGCCTCCAAGCTTAATTAGGCTGGTCGCTTTCCAACCCCAACAGTTTATTTATAGGAGTGGAAAGGCTATTTGTATCTGGAGGAAGTTTTGCACTAGAGTAATTTTTTTTTACTGGAAGTCTTCTTGCAATCATAATGGTCTTGTGCTGGGCATGCCCTTCCACTTTAAGTTGAAATATGAGTACATTTTTGTAAAAGGATGAAAAAAGGTTCAAGATGAATGATTATTTACAAGCTCTTTTTATTATTTCTAAAGAAGTGGTAACATTTTATGTACAGTACTTGCACACTATGTGTGTTTTGTGTTTTGCTTATTTACAACCCTCTCATTCCCTCTTGTTTTATTTGATTTGTGTTTAACAAAAGATTCAAGCTGCTTGTCCTCTTCTTGAAGAGTCACAATACTGTACTTACATGTGCTGAATATAGTTTGACATTATCTTGATGAAGTAAACAAGGCCTTTTGCTGATAAGACGAAGAAGCTTTTTAACTTGGTGCTGAAAATATGTTGGATGGCTTTCTCTTTTAAAGCATGAAGGCTGAATGGGTCATGATTTCCCCCAAAAAATATTTTGTGTTTTTTTTTTTTATTCCTCATGTTACATCTGTTAAAATCAACCCCAGACAGGATCCTATTTATTCTGGTCTTTGTCTGTTTATCATTGATCAGTTTTAATCTAATTTTTCAGAAGTATTTTGAGCCCATGCAGTAATTTCTGATAACGATCTGGATGTATTATTGTTGTTGTAGTACTGTACCTCAGAATCTGAAGATTCACACCCCACCCCACACACATTTTATTGTGAAGGGTGTGAGTTAATACATTAAAGCAAGAAAGGGATTTTTTTTCTATTAGTATGTACTCAAATGCACATGGCATTTTATTCTAATTTTTTTCTTAAATCTATAATGTAGCTTCGCCCCTGTAATATTGTTTCGTTTAACAATATTTAATGCTGTAGATCACAAAATCCAGACATTATGCTGAAAATAACATAACTTTATGAAATTGCTAAGAAAAAGTGTCTCTACTTTTGAACATGTGGCATCTATTTTAGAATGAATAAACTCTTAAATAACATAACTATTTTCAGATACTTCCAGATTTTCAGTTGTGGAACTTATAAAGAGGAATGGAAGATGAAAGTCAGCCGTAGCAAGACAGATTACAGTGAGGATGTTGGCAGGGCGGGGCGCCCTCCTTGAATAATGGTAAGGCAAACACTGGATACAGTTGTGGCGTTTTTGCATTGTAAAGCCTGGCACGGCCTGGCCTGGCCAGAGTATGCCTGACCTTATTCTACCCCAGCCATGTTTTTTTTTCTTTGAGCAGTGCCTCCTCGATGTGGGCGGGGTTCATTGCATCAAAAACGCATGATGTCATATTATCTGTGACAAATATAGTGGAATACACTTGACTCATCGTTTGTCCAGGGTACTAAAACTTTTTGGAAATCCATACATAAAAAAACCAGACCTCTCTCTCACACACAAACCAACAGCAATGCACTAGTGGCGGAAATGAACAGTTGCTGGCGGATGACTCATCTATGACGTACCCTAATGGCCAACAGTGCGCTGACGTCAAATTGGCCCCAACAGCCCAGCACGATTGGAACCTCTGGTCTCTGGATTCCAGGAATTGGGCTGGAAGTGGGCCTTACTGCCAAATGCAAACATGCAGAACCTGGGTTTGAACCCAGACTTGGCCAGGCCTTACGATGCAAAAATAATGCCATTAGAGAAGATATGGAGGCAGTTGGAGTAAGGACAGAAGATGTAGAAGATAGAGTGAGATGGAGGAGGATGACTTGCTGTGGTGACCCCTGAGGAGGGAACTGATGACAGGAGAGAAAGTGAGGAGTGAGGAAAAAGCATTGGTTTATTACAACTGATGTTTTCCCAGGAATATTAAAAAATATTATCAAACGTAAGCTTTTAATTGTAATCCTAACAGAAACGCACATGGCAACACAATGGTTCATTTTTAAAAGGAAAATACAGGTTGTCCCCGAGTTACGGCGCCATCAACTTACGGCAACTCGGACTTATGGCGCTGCCCCAGTGACGTCATCACACCTCACGTTCCTTTTTTATGCAGCATTTTTTTTTCCCGATTTTTTTGAGGGTATTTTGTTAGCTAACTGCTTGGAAACACATTAAAACGGCGTTTTAAGTACGCTGTTGTTGTGTTACATTGAAAAAACGTGTTTAAAACGACGTTTACAACCGCCACGTGGGTAGCGCTCCGAGTTACGGCCGAAAATCCGGAGTTACGGCCGCCACGTGGGTTGAGCTCCGACTTACGGCAAATCGAGTTGCGAACGGGCCGTGTGAACGGATCTCGTTCGTAACTCGGGGACTACCTGTAATCTGGCTCACTAGTGCAACCTGCACATACAAAAAAAAAAAAAGTGACAAAATAAATGAATAATCCAAACTGGTTATGTACTCATGTCATGGCTCAACTCAACTATTTTTTTTCCTCATTTTGTTTTTTTATACATAAAGTTATGTTTTTATCACATAAAAAAAACCAAAAAAACATCAGATTTATTCTGAAAAAAGTATACGTACAGTTTACAGTGCAATGACTCTGGCATACCAGTTTAAGAGATTATACTTGAAACATCCTACAGTACATGGAAATGCATAACCTCAGAATAGGTTCAAAAAGTTGAATCGTAGTTGAACTACTGTCGGTAAATAATAAGCAGCCTAAACTGTCTTCTGCTTTAAAAATGATGCATTAAAACCCAAAAAAGAGAATGAAAAAAAGAGGAAGAAAGGCACATGAAAAATCAAATTATGCCCAAAATTATACCTAAAAGTATGAAAAATGAGGTATTGCTCATTATGACTACAAAGGATGTGAGACCTGGATTGCTTTCCTCAGAAATAACAGCTAATCACAGCACAGCACCTCCTACTGGCCACTTTTTGCTCCTTTTGTGTCACCAGTCTGGGTCCCTTTTGGTGTCACTTAAATCTTCAGCAGAGCTAAACGCCCTGTTCTCCTTATTCCCTGAACAAAAGATAATCTGTGAAATAAATATTTATCTTCCTGGGTAAGAAATTGGGAGAATACATTATTAAACAACCTCACACTTTACACTGGCATCGGATGGGCTCTTGAAGCAAAATTTTGTTTTCATCTACATAGTGCAGGCTGGATTAAGTTTGACTGTACCAAAGCTGTTTTCACTGGATAAATCCACACTTCAAATGCTGCAAGACTGGAGCTGCATACTCCTCAGAAAAAAGCAGAACGAAACAAAAAGCAAAAAAAATAAATAAAAAGAAGCAGAACGGGGATTCCTCACTCTGAACAACAAATTAATGTTTTAATCTCAGTATGTAACCGTGAAGCCACAAGCTAGCCTTTCCACCTACATTATTATCCTTAACTTCTCTTCCACATAAACTTCCTCATGGCCCACAGAGGACAGTTTGTGGCTCCTCCTGATGTGTCTGAAGACTCCATTTGAGTTTTTTTGGAAGATGAGAAGAAAAAGGCCAGGGAGGGTTGAAATGCAACAAGAGAATAACTGGAGAGACTGGAAAGAGCCTGGAGACATTTTTCCTTTCCTGTTCCATCCTCTTATCGTGTGCCAGGAAAAAAAAAGAAGTTACAAAGTACATCAGGAGTGGAGTTTTTTTATTATCTGTTCTTGCTTGCTGTTTTGTCCTAGAGGAGAGTAACTGTCAAAAACACTAAAGAGCAGAATCTCAGGATGAACTGCCAACGGATAAAAGTGTGAGGAAAAAGGGACGGAGGAAGACGGGAAAGCAGTGCTGTTCTGAAAGTGGGTTGGAGGGTAGAGACACAAGACCTGACAAGTGGCGAATCCAGTGACAGGCCAAAAATACAACTGAACCACCAAAGACTGTGGGACAAACAGAACGAGTGAAGAAAGGAAAGGAAACGCGAGAAAACACAAAAAAATGTGAACAACAGATGTAAGGGTTCACTGGTAATAAGAAAGTTACAACTCCTCTGGTAATATGCGCTACTGAAAGCAAAACTCCAACAACCACACCAGGGTATTCAATTATAATCTAAAGAGGTCTAGTCAGACAAAATTTCATGAGGCCAAGGTCCAGATTTTTCTACCTGGATTTTTGAGCATGCATCAGGATATTCTAAACAATGTTTCTAAACTCTAAACGCTCTAAAAGAGCACAGCATGTCATGATTTCAGCTCTCTGCCTCCACTGCAATCTACCATCTGCCAGCTCTCTTGGCCACACCCACTTCTCCACTGCAGAGTGGAGATATGACACGCTGCAGGAGGAAGCTTATCTTGCAGCATGGGCTGCACACAGGTGCTAAATAAAATATAATTACTTATTTTAAATAAAAATTCCATGCCAATCGTGCGGCTCATCCATCAATCAGCTATTGTATGTCACGTCTTATTTTGAAAAAACCGCGACAGATCAAGTCCACAAAAAATGAACCGTGAAGTAGCGAGGGACTACTGTACTTACTGAAATAGCTTTATTAGCTAACAGGCCTAATTTTCCATAATCTTCAAAATACAATGTGTATATATTACTATAAGTATAAATATCAGCTTATGAAATGGTCATTTAAAAATATTTTGTATTTTTTAAACATACTGTTTATTAAGAGATCTTTCATTTATCTTCAGTGCACATACACAGAAACATAATCACCTCATAAACAGACGAAGGGCTGCAGTTCATATTAGATATCAGTCTGTAAGAGAAGAGTATGAACACAAAAACACTGCAAGTGCATGTAGCGTAACAAGTAAAACGTGAATGTGTCTAACTAGGTGAAGTTCAAATCAGTGCTGGGGCTTTATCCTGGCAGTGAGCAGAAATGTCATCACAGTGGGAATAAAAATGTCTCCCCCACTGGTAAATCTCATTACTGCGTGTTGGAGCATCGTCATTAAAAGCTTAACGATGTTAAAATCACAACAGGTATACCTGCCCAGCTTCTGATTCTAAACATCAGCGTGGGCAACAAATGTCACGAGTGTGAGAAATGCAATGCCTCAATAAAATAAAAAAATAAAAAAGCAGAATTTACAGCCATTTTTGTACATTCTGGTTTGAACAAAAGAGCTATACACCTGTATCAAATCAATAAAGCTGCATAATTGATATTTCACAGGTTTTGTACGTATGATTTAGATCAGATTACTTGTCATTAGATGTGTCAGCCTCTAAGGACAGTTTTGTATCCCATCCTCAGAGTGTAAAAAACTCAGTCCTCAATTGTTCCAAGTTTAAACTTCTTTGTATATCAAACTGTTTTTTAGTTACATCATGGTAAATTTGGGACAGTGTGCCTTCAGGGTTTGATTCACAGATGATGCATTTCCTCCTTTGCTGCTTTAACCTCTGTGAATCATGAAAGAGAAACAAAAAATAAAACGACTATAAAATTGAGGTTTTTTTTTTTTTTAGTTTTTTTTTTTTTTTTACATCTTTAGGCATTTTTATGTCTCCGCTATTTTAAGAGTTTCATTGTATTTATAGTCATATTTTTCCAGATCACTGCCTCGGAAACTGCAGGTTACTTTCTTCTTAATGCAGTCAAAATTCAAACATAAAACACCCATATTGACAATTCATTGTGTAATATATGTACTGTATACTAATATGGGGCTAATGCACTGTTCAAATAAAACTACTGAGACAAAATGTGTGGCTAAAAAAAGCACAAGTGACATTGTGACATTAAAGGGTCTCATTTGGCTGCCTCAGGTGGACTTTCTGGTAATTTTTATGATAGAAAATCAGTGTAAAAATACAATAAGCTGCCTGTGCCATTACTTTTACCAGAGGGTTGATGAGGAGGACACTGATACTGGAACAAATGGGGGGAAAGGGAGGCAGGTAATGGATTGAATAAAATACTAAAATTGATCTGAAGAAACCAGCGCTTAATAAGACAAAGACAGATGTGTAAATCAGAGCAGCGAAGAGGGATAAAAAAGGAAGGGGAAAGGATCCAACATTGCATGGAGATGCACTCACATGGTATGCAGGCGTGGGTTAGAGAAAAGCTGACACAGATCACTGTGAGTCAATGAAACAAAAGAGGAGAAAATATGCAAACATGTGCACCACACAATCAATAAAAACCTTAAACAAGTGCATAGAATTAGACATTAGGCCATAAATAACCATGACCATGTTGGGACCATGTTGCAAAGAGCGCATCACTGCTAACAGAGCCACATGGCTAACAGAACTATGCTGCTAACAGAACCACTCTGCTAATAGAAATACGCTGCTAACAGAACCACTCTGTTAATAGAAATATGCTGCTAACAGAACCACTCTGTTAATAAAACTATGCTGCTAACAGAACAACTCTGTTAATAGAACTATGCTGCTAACAGAACCACTCTGTTAATAGAACTATGCTGCTTACAGAACCACTCTGCTAATAGAACTATGCTGCTAACAGAACCACACTGCTTTTAGAACTACGCTGCTAACAGAGCCACATGGCTAATAGGACTGTGCTGCTAACAGAGCCACATGGCTAATAGGACTGTGCTGCTAACAGAACCACTCTGCTTATAGAACTATGCTGCTAACAGAACCACTCTGTTAATAGA
>JARVGS010000672.1:20602049-20614532 GCA_031762315.1 Hypsolebias antenori
AAAGAGTGACGGCGAGGGATACAGGTACAGTTTTTTTACTGTTTTATTTCATTATGAAACGTACTGTGCAGTATTTTGTGTTTTTTGAGGGTACTGTGTTAGCTAACTGCTCTTGGAAATACAGTACTGTACATGGTTAAGGTACAGAATGTACTCTGGTGTTGTGTTACGTTGAAAAAAAACGTGTTTTAAAACGCCGTTTATCGTGCATTTTCCGACTTACGGCAAAATCAAGTTACGAATGGTGCGTAGGAACGGAACTCGTTTGTAAGTCGAGGACTACCTGTACATTTTGTTTTTTAAAGTCTCAAAACGAGTCGGTTGCTTCAATGGATACCTCTTTTACCAAAGGACTTCTTATGCTTAGCAGTTACCGGTAGTTATTAAGTGACTCACCCGGAACGATGCTTCCGTAGCTGCCTTCACTTTTGTGGTCAGCTGTAAGAAAAAATACTTCTGTCTGGAAAACTGAGATTTTAGTTCCTTCACTTTTTTCTTTCTCAGCTCGCTTTTCGGGAAGAAGTCAGTGACGTAGTTTTTCTGAATAGTCCGAAATGCCGCTCCACGTTTCCCTTCTTCGGAAACAAACGGTAGACCGGCAGATGAGGCAAACACTCTTTGAATATGACAACGTGAAGAAAAAGTCCTCCTCCCATTCCATATGGAAATGGTAGTTTTTTTTTTTTTTGCTTCTTATGTGGTCCAGCTCCCACACTCATTTTACCATTTCTTTGTCCCCTTTCTTTTACTTTTTAAATGAGTGTTTCTGCTCAGTGCCCTGAGAGGACTTCTGTTGTGACTTGTATAGATAAACTGAAAACTGAAGAAAATCCTGAAAACTTGAGTTTAGAAGAAATAAGCTGGAGGCTAACTAGTTAACTCGGTCGCTTGCTAGTTTTGGGCGCGGTTGTATGCGCATGTGTGGCAGTGTCAGAAAAGACGAGCTCTCATGTCATCTGCATTTCAATCAAGTGACTAATTTCATAGTGAGGATGGATGATAGGCTTACATCTATTTTTTTCTTAATGCCATCTACTCATTACCTTTGCGATCGACGTATTGGGCCCCCTGGTCTAGAATGTTTTCATTATGAGTGATGGCATGCCATGGTGTCCAGAAATGCTGTGGTCCAGACCGTCGTTCCTCCTCTGGTCCGGGCCTTTTCGTCAAGTCCATTTGGTCCAGCTCCGTCTGAATTCTGTCGTCAGCCACCAAGCACAGAAACATCTGCACCTCCTCATTTTACAACCCTGTCGGTTTATAAGTGATCCTGTTGGAGATGCAGCTACCAGGAAGATGACAGATATGGATGCAGTTACAGAGGACAGGGGACAAAGTGAGATGGACTTTGTCTATCGTTTATTTATTTATTCATTCATTCATTTATTGAATTTGATGCAACATTTCCTGCAGGTCCATTT
This sequence comes from Hypsolebias antenori, assembly GCA_031762315.1. Taxonomy (NCBI): domain Eukaryota; kingdom Metazoa; phylum Chordata; class Actinopteri; order Cyprinodontiformes; family Rivulidae; genus Hypsolebias; species Hypsolebias antenori. Next base: position 20,603,471 of record JARVGS010000672.1, read on the forward strand.
TATAAAACGTAAACCCCCGTCTGTAAAGTGGTGACCGGACTGACTTTTTCTGTTGTTTCGACCAGAACTTCTCTCATTTTTGTTCAGTTAAACTCAAGATCCGGCCAAAGCAGCGCAGTCGTTCCCAGTGACTGTTAAACTCATTGAAATGTCTCAGAAATGACCCAGTTTTGTTGTGAAATTCTGTGATTAGTTTTTGTTTTCCGTGTTTTAATCAGACCGTTTTTTTTTTTTTTTTTTTTGTAAGCGTCTCTGCTGCTGTTTCTGAACAGGAGTGGGAGGAGAAGAGGCGTCAGAACATCGAGAAGATGAACGAGGAGATGGAGAGGATAGCAGAGTACGAGAGAGGACAGCGGGTATCAGAACCACAGATTCTGGACGGCTTCTTTGGAGTTAAACAACTCACGTTTGAGTTTCTCTCATTTCTACTTTTTTGATTTCAGGCGGACGGAGACAAGCCGATCCGCAATTTCCTGGATGATCCGAGACGTTCTGGTCCGGCACCGGATATCGATCGAAAGGAGGGCAGCAGGAGACACGTTCGAAACTGGGGCGGGCTGGACTTCGACAACGTGAAGACCGGACCCGAGATGGAGAGAGAGTGGACAGTAAGTTCTGCAAGTGTTCAGCTCGTGGCGAAGCTCAAATGTTTCTGATTTAACGCTGTCGGGCCGCGCAGAGTCGACGGCCGGGCCCGAAAGGTTCTGTGGACATGACCATGTCCATGACGGGCCGGGAGAGAGCGGAGTACCTGCGCTGGAAGAAGGAGCGCGAGCAGATAGACGAGGAGAGACTGGCACGCCATCGTAACGCCACGGGCCAGTGGAGGCGGGAGTGGGACGCGCAGAAGACGGAGAACATGTGAGGTTTTAATTTCTCTGTGGATGCTGGCTCGTTGTGTTGTTGTTTTGTTGTGTGTTGTGACTTGTGAAGCACTTCTAAATTCTTCCGTACGTTTTTCAGCATCTTTCTCATGCAACAATTTTTGTGATATTTCAACTAATCAAAACGTTCAGCTCTTTAAGGACAATCCTGCTATGACTTTGGTATTGGTGCAAATTTAGCTATTTTGAAATATTTAGCCTTTTCGGACACGTTTTTATCTCATAGAAAATGAATTGATCTCATTTTACATCCTTCAGATCTTTAGATCTCTTTACAGATGATCACTCCTTTCACATTTTATTGTACTTCAGCTGCTTTCAGCTTCCTTGTTCAAATTTAAACTTTTTTTTTTTTAGCGATTTTCAGCTAATTTTAGCTGTTTTTTTTTTTTTTTTTTGCTCCTTTGAGATTATTTTATGCTAATTAAAACATTTTTTTTTTTTTTTTTTTTTTTTTTTTTTTTTTTTTTTAGCTGTTTTGTTCTCCTTTCAGGTTCTTTCTGCTAATTTTAGCTTGTTATGCTCCTTTCAATTTATTTTTGCGTTTCAGCTTTTCCTGTTTTTCAGCTACCTTTTAGCTTTTTTATTGCTAATTTTAGCTTTTTTAGGTAATCCCACATTTGTTGCACCAATTTCAACTATTTTCAGCCTAATGCAACAAATGTGCTCTATCCACTTCCTTCTGGCAATGTAAGCTTCTTTCTGCCTTTATAGCTACTTTTCAGCTAATTTCAGCTTTTGTCAGATAATTTCCACTTTTTGTGCTCATTTCTGCTTCTTTCAGCAAACATTCTTTTTACTTTCTTATACTAATTTAAGCTTATTCTACCTTTTCAGCGACATTTTTTTTAGCATTGTTTAGCTAATTTCGGCTGTTTTCAGATAAATCAAGTTTTTCTTGGTACTGTAATTTCTGCTTCTTTCAGCTTAATTAACTTATTTAAGCTAATTTCAGCTTGTTATAGTCCTTTCAGCTTTTTCTGCTATTTCCACTACTTTTTAGCTGTTTTATTGTAACTTGAGCTTTTTCAGCTAATTCCACATTTTTTTTTAGCTAATTTCAGCTCTTTCCACTTCTTTCTGGTAGTTTTAGCTGCCTTTTCAGCTACTTTTCTGCTAATTGCTCATTTCAGCCTTTTTAGCTAATTTCTTATTTTTGTGCTCATTTCTGCTTATTTAAACCTTATTAAGCAATTTTGTGTTCCTTCTGCGTTCTTCTGCTAATTTAGGTTTGTTCTTCCATTTCAGCTACTTTTCAGCATGTTTTTTTAGCTAATTTCAGCTAAGTTCTTCTGCAATAAGCATTCACACTGCATTTTTTGCAGGAAATGCAATCATCTAGTTTTTAGTTAACTTTGCAAATGACCATTGACATTTAACAACACAGTGGTCTTGATAGTTGTTTATGTGCAGAGGTCATTTAAGTTCTGGAAAAATGTTCATGATCCTGAGACATGTTTTAAACGGTCTTTGGACTCTGAGATAGATTTTAAAAGAGGTTTTTATGTAGATGTTGAAGGTTTAGACAGAACATCAGGTGGTCAGACTGTGCTACAACACCCGAGGCTCTCATGGGCTTTACTCCACCTGCAAATCGGTTCTGGATCCTGGGTCTCCATTAAAAACCAGGCACCCTAGAATCCAGTGTGAACCCAGATTAAACGATGACACTCAGGCTGCCAGGAGAGAACGTCGCAGAGCCGAGCGCAGACGGACAAATTACAGGAGTGGTTTCAAATATTAAACAGCTCTTTGGTCCTGTGGTGTTTAAAGGGTACGTCGATGTGACGACAATAAAGGTTTGGAAGATGTTCTGACTTCTCAAGATATTTGTGTGGATGAAACCTTCATCTTCTTTCTTTGCAGTTTGGATCAATATTTGAGTTAAACAGATTATGTCTTGTTTCTGTATTTGGACTGATTACTGTAACTGCTCAGGCTCATTTATATTCTTATCGTAAGTTTTCAGTTCCATGATAAATAAGCAACTTGGCAGCACACGGGCTCAGTGGTTAGCACTGTTGCCTCACAGGAAGAAGGTCCTGGGTTCAATCCCCAGTTTGGACCTGGGATCTTCCTGTGTGGAGTTTACATGTTCTCCTCAGGTTTGTGTGGGTTTTCTCCTGTTTCGATTCAGTTCAGTTTATTTATAGAGCGCCAAGTCACAACAGAAGTCGTCTCACGACACTGAACAGGAACGTTCATTATAAAAATAATTTAATATTAAAGAAAATACAAACATAATGAAAATTAAATGGAGAATTTTCATTTTCTGTAAAAATGCAGCTGGAACACTGAGTGCTAAATGCCTGCTGAACTTAGCTGAAGAAGCTGGAACTGAGCTGTTGAAAGCTGAAACAAGCCGAGCACTTGTTGAAAGTAGCTAAAATACTAGCTAAACGCCCAGAGTAGCTAAAAGTAGCAGGTTTTATTGAGTTGTGCAGGATAGAAGCTTCACATATTTACTCCTCTTCACATGAGATGTGTATTTGTCGGTGTTTTGACAGGTTCAAGGAGGACCCGTCGGCAGAGGGCGCCACGCCCGAACAGGGCAGCAGGAGAGGCGAGTAAATGCACGCACACACGGCGCCGTTGCTCGGCTACACGACCGCGTTTGACCCTCGATCGGCTCCGATTCGACGACTCGGCTGCTTGACGTCCTCGCGTTACAAACATCCTCCTCCTGATAATTAAGCCGCTTAAATAAACGCCCTGTGGATTTCCCCAGAGTCCAAATGGACCTCGGCTCTGAGCTGCGCCGGTCCTGTTGTCACAGATAAACACCCTGTGTCTCTTTGAACAGATGATTCACGTTCTGCACCAGAAACCAACAACAAAAGTTTATTTCAGAGAATTAATTTTCCATCGATTACTGTTCAGAAGAACCGGCTCTAAAACGCTGGTTTATTAACGTCGTGTCTGTTTACTGCCCTTTTTTTTTAAATTTATTTAACCTTTTCAACTCGTTAAACTGCAAATGATAAAAACTACAAGCAAATAATATACAGCAATATGTAGTGAAACTATTATTTAAATCCGAACTGTTTAAAAGATCATAAGCGCGTGTAGTTTTAGTGGCTTTGCAAACACTCGGGTGACCTTTATGACTTTATTTTGTTTATGAACGAGTTAACGAGTTATTTCAGATAACGAGATTTACCGAGAGGCTGTAGGATTTATGATCGTGTACCAATGTCAAACAAATCCAACGTTTTCAGTGGCTTCTTAGCATTTTGTCTCTTTCACACGAAGGGTTTGATTTTATGTAGAAGTGGAAAACACTAAAATATGTTCATATTTCTTTGTAGGTCTGAAATCTTTTATTTTTAAATGTAATCAACCTTCAAAAATGGGCAAAATGAGTACATCTGAAACCCTGTGGCAGTGCATGTCTCTTCTGCAGATTTAAAAAGTGCAAATTTTCCCAAAGTTTAAACATAAATTTGTATTAAAAAAAAAAAAATCAAAGTTTATCTCTACCAAATGTAGAAGAAATGTAGAGAGAACCAAGTAAATTAACAGTTAAAGCTACTGCTAGTGGCTCATTATTATCACCATGGTAACCGTGTCTCACTCCCTGACAGTGAAGTTATTGAGTGACAGATTGAAAACTGAACACTGGAGCTCTGACATCAGGTTCTTGGTCACCTCCCTGACTAATGAACTTCTCCCCTGATATATCAATTTAAACGATCGGCCAGCTCTAAGAAGAGTCCTGGTGGTTCCAAACTTCCATCTATGAGTGGTGGAGGTCACTGGGCTCACTGGGACCTTCAGAGCAGCAGAATGTTTCTGAATCCTTCCCCAGATTTGTGCCTCAACACATTCCTGTCTCAGAGGTCTACAGACAATCTCTGGCATGCACTGTCTCCTCTGTGGGACCTCATAGAGACAGGTGTGGACTAGGGGATGTGCGATATGGCATAAAATTCATATCACGATATGTATTGTGATGAGTAGTAATAACGATTTATATTACAATATGTGTTTGGTATAAAACTTGCAACAGGAATGAATAAAGCAAAGGGCGTCCTTTTGCCGTCATTTATTTTGAAAACTGATACCACAAAATCTCAATTAAGAAAATTCCACTACTAGGTCCAAAACAGTGCAAAATATATAATGTATTTTTAGCCAGATGTTTTAAACAAAATATATTAACTCTGAACATTTTCCAGTATTCTCACTTAAGAAATGAACAACAGAGCAGCATTTTACACTGAAACACTTCACCCTCCAACCCTCTAGTGTGCGTCTCCTTCCGCTTTAAGGAGAGCCGACACAAAATGGCGACCAGTTTCCTCTGTGGCTTTGACCAGAGGGTCTCGCAGTAAAATCACACCACACAGTGTTCTTTTCACAGTTCAGAGAGCAGGTTTAACCCTTTATTTTATTTTATTTTATTTTTTATATATAGCACAGATGCACTCTCTAAAGCTGAACAATGAACTTTCAACGAAAAAAAATTTAGATTGAGCACAGCGTTTTACGCATGCGTCCAAATACGAGTACGGAAAGCTGGCTGTAGTTAGCGTGTAGCTTCACTACTTAGCTCTCGAAGAAAGGACTTTAACACCACTTGAGCACAGTTTTCAACACAAAAAAGTAACAATTAAATCTGACAGCTCTGATTTTACATCAGACACAGCATTACTGCGGTTAGCCGGTAAAATACAGATCTCTGTCATAGGCTAAATGTCTATAATTTCTACCGCGTACCTTGTATATTGCGCATTCCTAATGGGTAATAAGAATTTCTGCAGAAGGAGAATAAAATGGGAAGAAATATTAGATAAGCATGTTACAGAGGCTGGATAAGGAATTATTTCGCTGGTGTAAAACAAACATCATGCATTTGTTCAGGATAGATATTTTTTGAAGTATTTTTTTTAAGTTTTGCATACCTTGATCACAGTTTCCTCAAGGTTTTAAGCTTCAGAAAGTACTCTAATACTTAGCAACACTGAGTTAAAATGAATTTTCCAGTGTATTTTAGCTCTCTAAAGACCCATATTTTTCAGCCTCCTTGACATTCAGTGTTTTGAGAGCTGATTCATATCTGTAGATGCAGTTGAGCTTCGTGTCACACTGGCTATGTTGTGTTGCTAACACACAGGCTCAGTGTTAATTTTTGACCTCTTTCTTTTCCCTGCACACAACAGCCTTTGACCCCCTTGTGTCAGAGTTCACACAGAGCAAGTCTAATCGAAACGTGGGATAAGAGGTACTAGGAAACAAAAATGCAGATTCTCACAAGCTGAAACAAATACCGGTAGGCTCTTTTATTTCACCCTTAGTGCTAATCCTTGAAAGTGTCTGTGCCACCACTGCAACACAAAAACACGCAGGCGGGGGCATACTCACAATCTCAGTAGATCATGGTGCGTGGTGATTTGCAATCAGAATCCTCCAATATATTCAGAAAGCACAAAAAAAGATCTCCAGTATCTCTATGGTGATAAAACCTGACTGAAAGGCATGTACGCATAGTTGTGTGTTTGTGTGCAACATGTACACACTAATGGAAGACAGGGCATCTGAACAGGTTTTTTTTTTTTTTTTTCAGTGAGATGGATAGGGGTTTAAGGAACAATGGGTGATATTGAGTTTTTATATTCTTACACACGAAGCAGTGATTTATCTGGTACACCAGTATAATTGGTAAACTCTTACATCATGTGACTTGTTGTGCTCAGTTGACACATTTAAATTCTGCAAACTGGATGTAGACATGATCGTGATTCCTTTGTGCACCATTAAAGCATGTGTTTTATAAATTATAGTAAATATACACCTATTGATAAGATAACTTATAGTTGTTTTTTTTAAATTGCGTTAATTGTGACTAGATTTGTGTAGACTGGGAGTCTAATTCACGATTGCTGACAGAATGGAGTGTCAGATAGATGGGAGCTCTGTCCACAGTAATGAGTTTGTGTCTCTGGTCTGTTGTGGTAAAGAAAGAGCTGAGCCGAAAGGCAAAGCTCTCAGTTCACTGGTCTGTACATTCCAGTCGTCACCTAATGTCAGGAGGTACACCTCAAAACTTAAAGAAAAATATTAAAAAATCCTGGATACAAGCTTCTTCTGTTGGGTTGCTGGGCTCAGTCTTAGAGAAATGGTAAGTTCTGTCATCCGATTGGAGCGCAACGTAAAGCTGCTGCTCCTCCACATCGAGATGAGTTAACTGAGGTGGTTCGGACATCTGATTAGGATGCCTTCAGGGTGCATCCCTCCAGAGGTTTTCCAGGCACATCTCGTTGGGAGAAAACCCTGGGACATACCCAGAACTTGTTGGAGGGCTTCTATAATTGGATCTGAGAAGCTGCCGTTCCTATTAAATAATGAGACATTTTGTATCTCACTTGGTTTGATGTTTGGTTTTAAAAACTTTGACAAGGTGGCTTTCAGGTTGTCTGCAAATCTGAAGAAAGGAATTGGATTGGATCATGGATTTGCCAAAATTAAACTAAAACCCTTGGATGACATTAGCTCTATTTTTATTAACTATGACTTTTGTCTGCACACTCAAACTACACGTCCTGTTTTGATGAGTTCCATACTATGACGAAGAAATGTCTGAGTTCTGTATTTTTTACAGTGAACCACTTTGCAAACAAATACTTTTTCTTGTAGGATAGGAACCAACTAACTGGCTGCATTTTCGTTCAAGACAAGTTTTGTAACATCCATGTGACTGAGGTTAAAGCTCTGCAAATCTAATTTGCTGTTTGGCTTTGAATTTGTGTGCAGTCTTCATGTAGCTGCTGCTCGTGGCCAAACCGATTGTCTAGCTGTGATCTTGTCTCATGGAGCTGACCTGTCAGTCACTGACGCTGCTGGTATGTTTTATAATGAAGTAATATGAGAATTGTGTGGATTCTTGTATTGTGTGTACATGTTTATTGTGTTTATCTGTATGCTGTATTTGCAGGATTAAAAATTTGAGTCTAATTTGTCTAAAAACATTTAGAATTCACATTGATATCAGGATTTTACCATCTGCTTTCTTTTTGTTTATTCATTTTGATTTTTTTTTTCTTTTGTTCTTCAAGGTTTTACTCCTTTACACCTGGCTGCCAAAAACAATCATGTGGAATGTTGCAGAAAGCTCATTCAGGTAACGTTAATAAAGTTGAAAGACCTTAAATGAATATGTAGTTTGTAGTAAAATGCCCTTGTTTTGCGTAGCTTAGTTACAATGTACTGATAAGCAAGAACCAGTTTTGTTAGATCAAGTATTTATTTACCAGAAGATTTTTTGTTGGATGCAGTATTTGTGCAGAAATCAAACCCGTAATGTGTGAACGTACATGTACTACATGAAACATGCAGTGTGAACTGTGTTCTGTCAAGATGCCTGGAAGCGGACACTTTCAGTACTTCATTTCTCTGCTCATTGTGTGTTCAGATCAGCAGATTTTAGCAGGAGAAAAGGCAGACTCGCACACCTTCTCCGATTTGCTGATTACTACCTAATGACTTTGCAAGATTTCTGCTTTGCAAACCTCTTTGGTTAGTCTGCTGCATAGCAAACTATGAAAAATATATAATTTAATGCTATAAAACTTGGAGTTATTAATCTCTTTTCATACCAAATAACAGCTAATTTGCTGCAGAGTATTTAATGCAATCAAAGTTATCTTAAAATAAGATTTACTTAAAACTCTAGTACAAAACAGACTTTTTTTTTCATAAATCACATGACAAACAAGGTTTTACTGTAAATTTAGTGCATTTGCTGTAAAATAGTCTTAAATGAGAGCACACGTTATTTGAACTTATTTGGACACTTTCAGGAAATGCATCAGCAGAACACTGAGCACATAATAATTTATTCATCACAAAACACCATTTTTTAAAACCTGCTTCATTTATTAAAATATTTTTTTTGTTTTTTTAAACACAGAGTAAATGTCCCATTGAAGCCGTAGACAGCTCAGGAAAAACTGCTCTGCATCATGCTGGTAAGTGACTCAGCAGCGGGAGAGTTAATTATACAGAAGGGCTTTTCTAGAGAGCCAGTCTGCTTTCAGAAGGACGTGGGAACATTTCTTACGAGATTAAGTCTAAGCTGTAATTTTATTTGGATGAAAATCATCTTTCATAGCTAGAATTAAGTGACTGTTTTTTTTTTATATATATTCTCAGCTGTTGGTGGGAACGTGCAGATTGTTCAACTGCTGTGTGAAGTCAAAAGTCCCATCAACTTAAAAGATGCAGTACGTATTTTTATTAATACTTCTCATCTATCCCCCTTTTTACTGGCATGGTGGAGGAGATCTTTGACAGAATGAAGACTACAAGCTTGTTCCAAACATTGGTATTGGGCAACATTAGTATTTCTACAAGTACTGTAATTATTTGGGATTTTCTTAAAGATTTAACTGCTTAAACCATATCTACATTCAAGTACATTACTTTCTTGTTGTGAGTATCCTTTTAGGTTGTTATGAGATGAAAACATTCACTGTAAAGTGCAAATCATCTGCAGGTTTTTCAATAGTTTTCTGCAGTAAGGGGAAACTTAGTGAACTGACATTTCCTCTCATTTATCATCTGTTTGAAGATTGATTTCTGTGCATGTGTAAGGTAGAAGGTCAGAGTTCTGTGGGAACTCAAGCTGCAGACATGTGGTCTCTATTGCAGTGACGGACCATGCCTGTGGTTTTTACACAGCTGGAATCTGTTGAAAGCACAAAAAAGTGTGTTTGTGTTAGAAATTTTAAAAAAGAGGAAAGAAATTAAGAAGTTTCCAGTTTATTTTCATTGTGCTGTTACGCAACTCTTGGCGTCTTCGAAAATATATCTGCAACATCTCATCTAGTTGAAACTAGATTATTTCCTCGATGTTAGGACGTAAACTGTAAGCAGCAAATTACAGCGTATGTTTCTAAAACGAAAGGGAACATTTGTATAGTCACATATTTTAAACGTATCAATTAGGAGAGACAGACAAATTGCTAAACAGTTTCATTTTCTTTTAAAACAAAGAGAAATCATGACATTGCTTTCACTGAAGATCATTTACAATGCTGTAATAATCTGCGCACATGCATGCGCATGCTAGCATGTGCATGTTTGTGTGTGTATGTGTGGTTTGAGCTGTTCAGTTTTGCAAGTTGGATGCAGACTCTGAATCAGTCATGTGAAACAAAAAATTTTTTTTAAATTTTTTATGCTGAGCAGAACATGCCAGCTTGTTGGCCTTGGGCACATATCATGGTGGCTGATGATAAACCTGCACCAGTTATACATATCTGGCTAAAAAAAAAAAGGTTACATTTAAAACAAAACAAGAACATCTGTCAGGTCAAACATGTCAGTGTCAGTTTTATTTTTAAAGCATGTTTTAAACAACAAGGTTGACCGAAGTGCTTCACAAGTTCAATACAAATTGAAAAGTTACCTTTACGCTGGATGTCCTTCCTGACGCAACCCGGGATTGAACCCGCAGCCTCAGGATGACAAGACCGTGGCACTGACCGCATTCAATTAAACATGCTTAAATAAATCTAACACGAGGAAATACCACATCATAAAATACCTAATGGGACTCAACTGAATCATAAAAGTCATGGTAAAACTTATGAGATTTCAAACTAATTCTTTGTCAAACAAGTTATCAAAAATCTAATAAATACAAGCTTTATTGTACTCGAATATTGGGAATGTCCTTGATAACACCTAATATTTTCTATTGCTTTGAAAAAATACTGGATATTTATGGTGCAGCTCCTCAGACTGAAGAAGTCTTTTGTATAAAAGATGAAACGTTTCAACAAAGAAGAATCCTCCAATGCAAGAGCTGGGGGTTCGATTCCACCAGCAGTCACATGCCGAAGTGTCTCTGGGCAAGACACTGAACTCCTCATTGCCTCTGACGTGTGTCCCACCGGTGCATGAATGTTATAAAGCACTGATTAGTCTTAGTACAGAAATAGTAAAGTACTGTATGAATGGGTAAATGAGGACACAGATTGTAGTGTAAAGCGCTTTGAGTATCTCGATAAGCTAGAAAGGTGCTATAAAAGTATAGTACAGTCTATTTACTCAAATTTGACTGGAAAAATAATGAAAATAATGAATGATAAACATAAGTACAGGTGTACCCCGCTTTCCGAGCTAGTTCCGTCCCTACGTGCAGCTCGAATACCGATTTAGACTTAAACCGATAC
>JARVGS010000672.1:20647488-20661666 GCA_031762315.1 Hypsolebias antenori
GTATATTATGCTGGACTACCATTCATCATACTGCAGATAAATCACAGGAAAACCAAAGCTATTAGTTATTATTATTACGCTGCAACGTGAAAGAAACTGCAGCACGTCAAAAACAAAACTTAAAAACAGTGGGGCAGTCAACCACCCCGCACCACCCACCACGACTGTGTTATGTCTTTCCCATAATGTTTAGCGGTATGTTAGTGTTCCAGCTGCACCGTGAGTGAGATGGACGTCTGTGATATAGACCTGCCTCTTGTGCGCTATTAAATTTTGGGTGCTTCCTGAGCATGCATCAGAAAGTTTCCTGTTGTCAGGCTCAGAGTGCCATCAACGTGTTCAATTCACACAATGTTATAGACAGTAGTCGCAGAATATGGTGTAACACCGTAGTTTGAAGCCAACATGCATTTTGGATCGGAAATATCGGTAGGATGGATCTGAAAATCCGATATGTAAATTATGCTGGTATCGGAGGCCGATACTGGATCGGATCGGCCCCATCCCCTCTTACAATGCAATCAATAAAATATTTCCAACAAAGTGACAGGGTCCTGGACAGCCCTCATGCCCCGCTGAGATGCACGCGGCAGGATATGTCATGGATCCGTGCAAGTTTAGGAGCTGATGTGCCTTTCCATATACTGTATTCTCAGGAGAATGCCGAAGATTTATATATATTGGAATCATGATAGCAGGGTTTCTGCTTTTTGGGCATCAGTGGATTCCTTTGTTATCGGCTATTGAAGAAGACAGCAACAGCATTTTTTGGCCATGGCAAAATTGTCGAGTCTGTGTGAAGATTTGGTTCATGCTTCAAGCACTAAAAATCAGCTGATTACAAGCTAAACCATAAGATGGAAGCAATTTGTGAGAATCGCAGGCCACCTGCTACTTCTGGGAGTCACCAGCATGTTGGGGATGACCTTGGAGGAGGTTCATAAGTACGGACCAGTGGAATGCCCACAAATCTAGCCATTTTGGATCTAAAGTACCAGCAGAACTCTGTCAGGATTCAGGCTGAGCTGAACAGGAATAGACCCATATGCAGACAGAACTTGAGCAGGCCAAGAAGTGATATAAAAATAAATATTTTAATGATATAAATAAACAACTGACGAGGCAGCAAAAACTCTTACATGACTAGAGACGTGAGGGACACAGGAGGATACCCAACAATGCACCGACGAGGACTAAGACACAGACCAGGGCTTATATACACACAGAAAAGATGAGACAGATTACAAACACCTGACCATGAGACAAGGACAAAACAGATCGGGGATGATTAACAAGAGACAAAATGGAGAACAGACAAGGAAGGCCCAGCAGAGGGCACCATCCTTACAAACTCAAGGCTGACACGAAAAAACAGTCAGCCTGAAAAAAAAAAAAAAAATCAACAATTGTGGTTCATCTGAATCTGACTCACCCATTTGGCCTCAAAGCAGGACGACTTATTAAATTTCTCCTGGGATATGTGTAAACTAAAGAAAAGCTCAGTTTATCTCCCCCCTCCCCAAGAACTTCTGTGAAGGCTTATCAGAGCTGTACCGGCTGACACCACCATCTTATCAGCACTATGAACTATCTGGAAGTGCTTCATGGACAAATCTCACCGTCGTGTCGTTAAATGCATATGTGATGTGTTTATAAATGTGCTTGCTGCTAGAGTTTTTTTGATGCCTTAAATCATGTCCTGATAAGGACAAGGTGTGAAGAGATATTTTCAGTAATACCACTTTCCTATCCTCATGGCCTTTCCCCTTTTTCTATCTAAAAAGTACTCTGAAAAAGGATAAGGGGCAGCAGCAATGGGCACTCCGCCCATCTTTCGGACGACCGTATAAACACAATCCCACTATATTTCAGTACAATGATAATAAAGCTTATTCCGATTCTGATTAAAAACAATGTTAAAACTCAGAAAACAGTCGGGCTTCTATTCTTTGACTTCATCAGAACTGTCCAAAGCCTTGCAAAGAAGTTTGGCAACAGATTTTCATCAGATTTGTTTCCATTGATTCATAACCCATCCTTGCTATTTTACCTGACACTGTTTCTTGAATGGTTTTGTAGCATTTAAAGTCAGAAGTTTTGCTCCAACTGCTGCATGAAAAATGCATCATTCGTCACTAAATGAACTGGCCCATTCCCTTGGATATCTTTCCCCACTTGGATAAAACAATTTTTCACCACGTAATGAAACGTGGGATCATGTGCCATCAAATGTGTAGCGTGCAGCTCACATCATGATGAATACTAATCAGACGAGAGCCAAGGGAGCATTAACCTGCATTCAGACCACATCGCCTCCTGAATTTGTTCTAAATAACTTCAGCTTTAAAGGTAAAGCAATGCTTGTGCTCACATGACACAACGCTGGCCTCTGAGGTGCTTCGTTCCAGCAGCCGTCTGACAATAATTATAGAGATTTATTTAGTTTTATAACAGAGCAAACACTCGTGTGTGCGTCTTGGCCCGGAGAGACCAAAGCGTCACTAAATGACGGGTCTTTAATTACGAGCACAAACAACTGACACCGTGTACATGTGTTCTGGTTTACCATAATGAGCGAGACATGCAAATAACGTTGCCATCTCACTTAAACAAGGATATCGGATTCTCATAATCTCCATCTTACTGTCTGACTGTAGAAAAGCTTCATCATTACTGTAAGTTTGGAGATGCAATCTGCTGATGGCGCTTTAATCCACTGATGTCTAGTGAGGCAATGAATCTACATGTACGTACAGTACTTCATTAGGTTCAATGGATCTGGCCCTTAGCTTCGCTTCTCATCAGAGCTGTCCAGCAGATGAACCATGTGTTCCTGATCAGTTCAATTAATCACCATTTATCTAGCTAAGGCAAATTTCTCACTGGAGAGAAGAAAGCATCCTAAATCAGCTGTTTGTCCATGAATCTCTGTCAGCATTTTTTTGTCAAATGTTGCTTTAGAGACAAAAGGCTTGGATTACATACAAGCTCGCGGTCAGGTAAGGAGGCCAAAGAGCACGGACGAGCTCTAAGTGGTGTTTTTGTTACTCCATGTGCTGGGGTAAATCTGTGCACGCCCACAACAGTGTGTGTGTGAGTAATGTCTCAGCTTGTGGGATGTTTCTCACATGAAGCGACATCAGAGCCAGAGAAAATGAATAATCAGCGGTGTTATTTGGGCCTAATGCTGTCTGATAGATTTTCTTCTTCCTGGAAGCTCTGGATTCTGTCTTCACAGCTGGACTTTTACAGGATCTCTGCTCTGCAAATGAAAAAAAAAATAATAAGCACAGCACTGTTGCAACACTTGCTCAGTATTAATGAAAACCAGTTGGACAGCAGAAATGAGCTGACTAAGAATTATAATTAGGAATAAATAATAATAACAACAATGATAATGACAGGAAATTGTTTTTTGCTAACTATGAAAGCTGAAAAAGTGCAGACCATCAGGTTATCTTCTAATGCATCTCAGCGGTGATATATTTTTCACATTTTTAACCTCACCCGCTCTTTTTCTCCTCATATTTCTCAGATAACAATCCTACCACCTTAATCTCTCAGACAAACTGATGTCATGACATCATTCGTTGTTTCATAAATCACAGCCCACCCACTCCTATTTTAACGCTCCATCCCTCCCCACCAAAAAAAAAAAAATACACCAAAACACACATTGCTTAATTCGTCTCAGGCACCCATCATCTTGTCTTCCTTCAGAAGGATTCACAGTCTGTATAAAAATAAATACATTAAAAGACTGTGGGTGGCTCGAAAAGATCAGAAACGGAATGTGCATGAAACAAAAACTAAATAAAAGTCACAAGAGAATAAAAATATGTAGTGAAAACAAGAAACGATTTACAAAGAAACATGTTATCTGTGAAACTGACTTCTTGGTGCTATTTTAATATGAATAAAATTGGAGATACAGTATACCATTACTTGAACAAATGCCCACTGCCTTTCATGCCAGATTTCTAGACTAAGATCATCTTATGTTGAGAAATATGGGGTTGTGGCTGTTTCGGCCAAACTTTTTTAAAATAATGGTTGTGCAGACTCTGTAATGTGATAAATGAATGTCGATGACTCTTGACTATATCAAATTTGAACACAGTATCTGTTAAATTGACTGAGGCATGACCATTTTTTTTTTTACTTTAAAACTAATGTCTGCAAATTGTTAGAACTCAATATGTGTTGGGGATCAGTCTCAACTACTACCATGCCAAATCTTTCTTCATATCTGTAAAATTGACAGAGTTATAGTCATTTTTTAATGTTTTTAAGGCCGGTAGGTTGTGGCTGTTATCTTGATTTGGATTGCCTGAATCAATGCCGCTCTAAAAATGTCTTCTTGAAGCTTTAGCTGTGTATTTGAAAGACCTTTAAAACGACTCGTCTTTTAAACACTTTGACTCCTGTCTTCTGTGGGTCGTTGTACAGGACAGCGTTGACAATGGTTGCATAAACACAAATTATCAGAACCCTAAACCTTATGGTGAACGTATGGTATTCATCCTGACTTCAGCACACGCAGCAAACGGAGCAAACACTCCAAAAACCTGTCAGAAAAACAGCTTTATTCCCAAATATTTACACTTTCTTTGTCTAGAGTTTATCCATGATTTGTTGGTGATGATCCATCATCTTTCAGACATAGTTTTGTTTTGAGTCATCCGGTGAACAGCTTCACCGGAGAGAAAAATGCTGAGCAAGGTTATGAACGACTGAACATTGGTTGAAAAGGTTCAGAGTCTCACGCTGCAACAGCTGCTGCCTCAAAAAAATCATCTAAAGACATAAATGTATGTGTCTTCATTTAGTAACTTAGAGAGTCGTGTTGAAATGATCTGTGGAAGGTGGAGGTCAGCTGAAGAGACCAGTCTTGGCATCATTTTTCCGCATCCCAACAAGAGTCCTCCTGATTTCACACAAGTTATTGGATATGCCAGAGGGATGGGTCAGATATTTATAACATCAGACATGCTGACAGATTTACCACCGCGATCACCGCATCCTCTGGGTTAACACAGCAACTGGTGCGCTCGATGGAAACTGGAGCTCCAGTTCAAGTTTCGATTTACAAATTGACTGGGTCAGAACAATGGAAACCATGAAATCCAGAGAAGTCATGAACATATAAACTGCATCCAGTATGTATTCTGATTCTTGTTCAATAACATTTACCCATAACAGACTAAAGATGGCTAAAGATGCCGCCATATACATTAGACCAGTATTTTTCTTAAAAGTATTTCCCAAGTGTCTACAGTTTGCTCGCTTTTTAATTAAAACATGTTTACTAGAGGCTTGCAAACTTTTACCAAAAAAACGTAATAGGATGTGAAGTCAACTTATTGGAAAATTAAACATTAGCTTGTAAAATAAAGGAGACCTCTCACTTCTTGCACATCACTTTAGAGAAATATAGGTGGTTCATGTCCAGTAGAACTGATAATTCTTAAAACATCTTCAATATTCACAATTTTATAGCTGTTCAGCATAAATAACCCTTTGCATTGCTGTCAGTTTCACATTGTATGTTCATTTACATGTAATTCTATGTTTTACTGGTGTGTATAGCACCAATAAAAGTGTCTGATATAACTTTTGGGTCATCTGACAGGGGGGACATCCATTTTTACAATGTTTCTATAATGATTAAAATTGACAGCAACATAAAGGTTGAAATATAAACTTATTTTTCAAGAACCGCTGTAAGATTTTAAAGATTGATGCTCTTTTAACGCTTTGGAAGTTGGAGCATTCTGATTGTATCAATGAGCTCACAATAAATAGACTCAGTGAATCTATGCCGTCTTAGAACAGCTCCAGTCTTCAAAGCATTACTCATGCAATGCATACAATATTAGTTCAACATTTACACCAATATTAGTTACACATTACACCGGTATTTCAGCAGAAAAAAACAATCATTTTCAGCCAGTGTAACAGATTTTTGCTGTTTTAACAGTAAAATTATTCTTTTTTCAAAGGTATTTACTGGTAAATAAGTGTACAGTAACTTCTTGTGTAGTTGTTGGTTTTCACAGTAACATTACAGTGTTCACAATAATAATGAGCTGTAAAAGCTGTGATGTTACTATAATTTGATAATGCATCCTGGGAAAATATGTGGCTCCTGCAAACCACAAGTAATGCTGGTTTTCTGTAAAAAAAATATAAAAATCAGCAGTCCTCCATGTTGCAATGAAAGACTTTTAATGATTTAAGAAGAATCTGATAATTCTCAATCAGGTCATCTGGACAGTTTTAAGAAGAATGTTTGATTCATTTTATCATCATTATTATTATCATTATTATTATTATCATTATTATTATTATTATTATTATTATTATTATTATTTTGGCTTCAGGTTGGCTTTATGATAGACTTGTGACCTGTCCAGGGTGTCCCCTGCCTCTCACCCAATGACTGCTGAAGGATGGCTGCAGCTCCCTGGTACCCAGAAAGGAAGAAATAGGCAACAAAAAAAATTTATTTTATTTATTTTATTTATTTTAATAAATAATAAATTTTTAATAAATAAATAAAATAAAATAAAACAAAAAGGATGGACAAATGGATGGCTGAAATCATATTTAATGTATGTTTTCCTGTGATATTCTGCATCTGCTCATCTAAGTTAAGTTTTACAATAATGATATGCTACTGTAATTAATTTTACAGTTATTGTACTGTGGAATGAAACACAGTGTCTACTGGAGCATTGCTGCACCAATTACAATGGTTCTTCTTGAAACTAGCAACAGCATACAATTCTGATGTATAACACTGTAAAATATATCTAAATAATTATGTAATTTGAAAAAGAAAGACACAAAGCTTTATAAAAGATTGTTTTCATGAACTTCTATGAAATTTTGGAGAAGAAATCTGCTTTAAGACAACAGTAGTCAATTTTGGTCTTGGCTGTGTCTAGACCAGTCATTATCTCATCAGTCCTGTTGGGCACAAACTGTTTTTCCAAACAGAGGTAACTCAACAGGCTATATGCGATATTTACAACTTAAAAAATGCACAGCTTAGTTCTCTGTGGGCTGAACTTTTCCTTTAATGGTGACAGTTTAACTCAGGTCAGTTCACACGATCAAAATGATGCAAAGCAAATGGATTACTGGTGATTTAACAAAGTAGATTTCTTTAAAAAGTAAAATAAATCCCACCAAACACACACGGCTGACTGCATTCAGCCTCTGTCTTGGGTTATCATGCCACGTCGGAACAGCGTTGAGTTGAAGCAGCAGATGGGGAGATACTGAATGGCATTCTTCCTCCTTTATCTGAGTGAGGCTGTTTTCAAAAGTTGAATTTGACCTGTTTTCACAGAAACTCCAGGATGGACAGCGAATGTAGGTTTCAGATCAAATTATACTGGTTCAAACTGACTGCATCACATTGTTACTGATGCTAACATAAACGTAGCCTGGATGCATTAACCTTGCAGTAAAAAGTAACTACTTATTAAGCAAGTAACAAATGGGCAGTGCCATTTGATTTAAAATAATTTAAGTTCCACGGAAAACAATTTAAAATAAGACAAAATGTATTACTTATCTGATTTATTTGGAATACACAAACACAGACAGGTCTCCCGTTCTGGAGTTCCACTCTCTGGATGCTCCCGTGTCGCCTCAACATGCCATCAACAACTTGGACGAGGCTGACAAACCAAGTCATTAAGCCAACGAATGTGACATGGCATGTTTGTTTATTGTACATTAAAGCTCACGACCAGCACTGAGGTTATTCGTTTGAATCCTTTCCTGCTTTATTAGCCATTAATCATCCCTTTGGGAAACATGTGGCGCTGGGTCTGCATCCAAAACATCAAAGATCTCTGTGCGTCGTTGCCTCCATATGAGGGAGTTGGCCTCAGTAGACACTTTTTCACACGCTGTAAAAAAAAAAACTGCACAGTGTGAGTATTTCTGTGAGCAAGAGGGAGAGAGGCAAACAGACAGTCCACTCCACAATGTTGGTAATATTTTGTTGCGTCCATATGAATAACTTGGCTATAGTTGACATGTAGCGGTAGTGATGACGGGGTGGTCAACATGCCAGTTGCGCTGGCTACCACATGTAAAGCTCCTTTGATATTCACACAGATATGCCAAAAGCTGTATGTCATTGCTATTTCTTGAAGGGGAATATTCAAATTTGAAACAGCTTACTGTATATACACAGAGTTGTGCTTTTTCATTCACTTTCCCTAAAACCAACAGGTTTTGTAGAGAGGTGCACGAGTACCGGTTCAGGACTTACCTGCAGTCAGGAAACCGGAGGAGGAATAGCAGTGGGAATCCATGAGCGACGCAAGGGGAAGCCCAGACTGGCTGTCTTCATTAGAAGCAACAGATCGTTGGGATGATGAAGCGTGATGGCTCCTTTTATGTGAAAACGTCTCGTGTCTAAAGACCCCATCATTACAGAGGAGTGTAAACAGAAGAACACACCAAATACATGAAGGGATTAGCCCTGCAGTTGGTGTTTGTTGTGGTTTTCTAAACCACAGGTTCATGTGTGTTTTCTGTTCGTCTGTTTGAGCGAGCGTTGTCTCCGATACGTCTTGCAGAGCCTCTTCTTCTGATGCTGGGAGGGCGTCTGCTCTTGAGCAATCCGGCAAGGAATCAAAGCAACTTTTGGAACTATCACAAGTGTACAACAGTTATTACTAACAAATAATGACTTTTATGGTCCATAAAAGCTTCCAAACAAGTTTAGAGTGATTGTAACTGCAGATCATGCAGATATCAAAACATACAGTCCACAAAAAAATACTAAAGTTATGTTTTTTACACAAGGGTTGATGCACATCATTTTTGCTGCAACTGTACTTTGGTAATAGTGTTTTGTGTTTTCAATACAATTTCTTACAGTAAACATTTCACAAATTAAACTATGGTATGTAGACAACACCTGATTTACCATAATAGCAGAACAACGGAAGGATAAAACCAAGGGTGGACTTATGGATCTGGCCTTTTCCTCAGTAGTGAGGACGTTGCTTTGGGTGGCGTGGTGAAGAAAGAGCTGAGCTGAAAGACAAAGGTCTTGATTTACCCTTCAATCCTCATTTATTGTCATGAGGTCTGGATCATGAGTGAATGGACAAGGTTCTTTCAAAATCTAAAAGAAGTTTCCTCGTACGGTGGCAGGGCTCAGCCTTAGAGATGAGGTGAACAGGTCTGTCATCTGGGGAAAGCATTGGGGTAAAGGTCCCTCATCAAAATAAGTTAACAGAGGAGGTTCAGGCCACGAGTTAAGATACCTCCTCTGCACCTCCTTTTAAGGTTTCCTGGCATGACCCACTGGGGGAAAAAACCCACAAGAGACACCTAGAACTTGGTTGAGAGATTATACATCCTTTCTGGTCAGGGAATGCCTTGTGATCCCCCAGGAGGAGCTGGAGTGTTACTGCTGTGTTTCCCTTCTCCTGTTGTAGAGCTGTCATTTCTAACCCGGAGCCCGGCCAGGCCATTCCCTAATCTGGGTCGGGCCAGGCCATAATAGTGTGCTTAATGCGCGGGCCAGGCTGGTGTCGGGCTTTTGATTGTATCAGCAGATGCTCGTGGTTGACGATCCAGTTATATGGCACATGGCTTGCCATACAATCACCAGCCACACGGGGCCAATTGATCTTGTGTTGACCAACCTTGAAAAAGGTAAAAAAAGAGAAAAAAGTTCAGTTACCGTAAGCTTCAGATGGGACTATACTGCCAGGCATTGATCCATCAAAGCCCAAATGGACGTTCATTCAGCCGCTGCGCTCAGCAGACGCGGCAGTCGACGACCCAAACAGGTGAGATCCCAAAAATATCCGACATGTCAGAGCAGGGTCCGTGTATGAATAATGCAGAATGCAGGCAGAAGCAGAGATTTAATGCACTTTGACGGCCATGAACAGGATGAACACCCCCTCAACTCCGATCTTCTGCTCAGTTTTACTAAACCACGTGCATCCACCGATTGTTATTAACTATATAAGCAGTCAAAGCTTAATTAAAAATGTCTGGGGGGTGGGGGGGGGGGGTGTGTGTGTGTTAAGGTTCGGACCTGTAATTGCTGTTAATTTGTCAGGTCAGGTGGGGTTCGGGAATGATAGCTACGGGCTGTGGTCGGGTCGGGTTGGATTTGTGGGCCAGAATGCAACTCTACAGTATCCTGTTGCCTCTTTGTTCCAACTACAGATAAACAATTGTTCACAACTGAACTGAATACTTGTGTGCAGCAGACTTAATGATGGTATGTTTGTTCCTGTCACTTAAAACAAAAACAAAACAAAAAACAATTGTTTGTAAAGCTCTAACATCCAGATCATCTCACATTTGAGAAAGTGTTAAACACACTTCTTTTCAAGCTACAAACTGGAAGCAGAAAAGTAAATTTAAGGCATCAGAGGAAGTGGGTGGTTGGTGCAGGAGGTTCAGCTAGAGACAAAGGTCATGTTTAAAGAGGCGAAGGACATATGCTAACTAGACGAGAGAATTTATTGAATAAAATTCATGCTCCACTTGTTGGCCATGTGATGAACGACTTACTAACATTTAGGAGCTTTTACTGAGATTTCAGAAGAGAAGCTCAACAGATGCCCATCGTGCAGAATAAGAGCAGACATTTGGACTGCACCTGTGCTGACTGACTCTACAGGTCCACAGAATCACGTGCACAGATGAGACTGCCCAGAGAAACATATGGCGTTTCAAACACTCTGTATCGAAAAGGAATAAATAGTACACACCAGAAACAGGACATGACCTTTTCAACAACACATTGCAGATCTTTAAATATCAACTTCTAAAGACGAAAATCCACAAATGTCATTTATCGACTAACAAATAAATTTAACTTTTACATGTTTAAATAGGCAAACTAAAAACAATCTTTGCATTTGGTTAACTTGAACTGTGTTTGACTGAGAAGGACTAAGAGATTGTGCAACGGATGACAATTTACCAACCACTTTGACTAGTTGACTTGTTTGTGATTCAGTTTAATTCAGTTTGTTAATTTCAATCAATAAAGTAAAACGTCACAGGACCAAGGTGAAACAAACATTCTACATAAATAAATATTTTCCAAAGAGTTTTTATAAAGAATTAAAGTATTTAGTGACTTCCAACAAAGTTAAGTCAAGTCATCTTGATGTATTTTTTGTTTTTGTTGTTGCTGAGATGTTTTATCCTTCATCCAAAGGACTTCATCAGTCTGAGGAGCAACAACAAACAGTCCCACAAGCAGCACATGCATGTAGTGGACCGCCCAGTTTGCTGGGGATAAAATGGTCTCTGGGGCCCTCCCTCTCCCCTGTCGACTCCTCTAAGGCAGCCATAACCAAAGTGGTTAAAAACATCAATGTTGATGCTCAGTAATCCAGGTAAAAAAAAAATCCAACCAAGTTAAGTCAGGTCCTCTGGACGGTTTCTTTCTTTCTTTTTTTTTTTATTGTTGAGATGTTTCATCCTTCATCCAAAGGACTTCATCAATCTGCAGAGCTTTTACTGCCTCAGAGGAGTTCACTGGGGAAAGAAACCATCATATCACCATCAAACGGGTTGGCCCAGTATGCTGCTTGTGGGACTCAGTTTGTTGTGGTTCCTCAGACTGATGAAGTCCTTTGGATGAAGGACAAAATATCTCAACAAAAAATAGAAACTTCCCAGATTATCTGACTTAACTGTGTTGGATTTTATACCTGGATTATGGAGCATGAACTTTGATATGTTGTGAATAGACTTGGTCATTCATAATTCATTTTAACCTATTATACTTAAACAACATTTTCTGTAGCATGATGATAAATGACAAAAAATTCCAAATATGACTGATTATAACTGTTTTAAGCTTAGCATAAATGGTGTAAGCAACATAAATCCAGCAGAAATGTGTCTTTTTTTAATCTCTATAGAGACAATGCCTGCTTTTTACAGTAGCATGTCCTAACAGATGGAAACCCCTCTGTACTGCAGGCAGTAAATCAACTCTAAAACTTTAAAACTTTTTAAAACATTTTTGAAAGAACTGCAGACTTCCTGCATCCTGCTGTACAGTTTTAGCTAATTTCAAACAGATGAGCAGAAAAAGCTGCGTGTTTTGGGTTGTCTTTCTTTGTTAAAAATACACGAAGACAGCCTTCAGATCCCTGCTTTCATCACAAAGAAATCTAAAATAACTTCACTCGACTGATCTTAAAGGTTCTGACAGGTTCATTCAAGTGCTTTTAAAACGCCTTCAAACATTTTTCAGCCCAGCTTCTTTACTTGTTGTTGTTGTTTTTGTCTTTTGGTCTTGGGGACGTCTTCTTGTCTTCAGTCGGGCTTTTTGCTTTGGTTTGTCCTGCTTTGTGTCTAGACAGAATGCATTTTTGCAGGTCTTTGAATTGGCTCTCAATTGTGCACCTGAGTACAGCTGGATGGCTTCACCACATCACAGAGTTCCTGTCTGTTTGAGTTTCCTCTCTCATCACAGAGCAGACATACGTGTAAAAGCCTTTAAACTGCCGTCGCCCTCTTTTTCCTCAGTAATGTGTCGTTTGATGGAGGTGAGACACGTGCACACTTACTGAATTAAATGGAGACCAGTCTTTTACTGACTGAACAGGATCAGAATTGCTAAAGATGAGAGAAGGGGTTATTGCAGGCCAACTTAAACCCGACACCTGAAATTCTAACTAGAACACGGAACAAAACAGGTGTCTTTTTTCAAAGTAATGGACGAGAGTGCTGGAGGGGTGTGTGCGTGCATGTGCACGCTCTAATCTGGTGAGGATACACAGTCCGCTGTAACATAAGGAAGGAGCTGAGGAGCGTTCCATGTCTCACACTTTCCTCTGATGTCTCAACTCCTCTAACCTTTTTTTACAAAGTCCAGTACTGTTTGGATCTAAGGCAGCAGAGTCAATGGGGATTAAAGGGTCTGGGAGCATTTTAGCCAAATAATTCAAAAACCACTGTTCTCTCTCTCTCACACTCACACACACACCTGGCCTCCATTTTTCCTCCTTCCTGATGCAATCTTGCACGTCATGGCAGCCACTTAGCTGTGTCCCCTTTAGAGGGGCTTTTCTGTTTAATTTGTCAAACATTACCAGATCAGACCTAAACAAATGATCTCAGATGCCACAAAAATAGATTTTATTCAAGGTGTTGATGGAGAAGTAAAACTCCAGTTTCCAGGCACTTTTGAGACGTGCATGTCCAATTGTCTTACTTTGAACCACAAACTATCAGGGTATTAGTATTTGCCGTTTGGCACGTTTTTTGTCGTGCTAACCAGTGAGGACCTGCATGTTTTGTCCAGATGGAGAAAAGAAACAGACAGTGGTGGTCCTGCTAATCAGCAGAATCTACCATCCTCCCCTGTCGTGAGCTGAACCGCACAGAAGGCGCTTCAGGCAAGGACTGCCACACAGGAGTCTCTGGGCAGTTAAATTGTCAACGAGATCCAGTCTCCAGCTAATGCATGTGAATCAGTACGTCCTAATAGTGTATTAAAAAACAAACGATCGAAGATACAAAATGTCTTAAAGTGCAAAATTATCAAAGACAGCAAAGGTCTGGCTAATAAACATCTCAGACTGCAGTTAAAAAAATAACTTCCTGTGTAAAATAAAAGGTTGAATAATTATTTTAACATATTAAAATAGTCAAGTTTACTTTTTCAGAAATAAAAAACATTTTTTTAAATACGCACATGAAAAAAAATCATTTTAAGGTTCATCAAAGTTGGAATAAATTATAATAATACAAATATGAAACCACCTGTGTCAGAATGAAAGCTTGCAGTGTTGGACAGGCAGGTAATTATCGTTCCCTGTCATAAAGCGAAGCAGGGAACTGAAAACACTGCACCCTCCATACGTCCGTTTTGTGAGGTGGTCAACTTAAAATAGAAGTGAAGTACTTACCTCCATTGTGGTGTTTAGTTGCATCCAGCCATAAGAAAGTTCTCTTTCAAAAACAGGGTTGTCACTTTAAAATCCAAAATGGCCGCCATCATACAGCATGTTTAGATGTAAACTAGTTACATTAATGATTTGGGGAAACAATGCTTTCTATTTTTAAAATTATTTAAAGTATACAGGTGGTCCTCGACCTATGAACGGGTTCCGGACCTAAGGACCGTTCGTAGGTCGATTCCGCCGTAGCTCG
>JARVGS010000672.1:20679439-20706471 GCA_031762315.1 Hypsolebias antenori
TGCGCTCCTATGGCAGACATTTGCAGCAGAGCAAAACACTCGGACCACATTTCCGGGTTGTCTCAGCGGTGACGCGTTACGCCGGCGGTGACGTAGGTGCGACCTAAATAAAGGTGCGATCTGTTTATGGATTTTTCCAAATTATTGGACAAAATTGGACAATGCGACCTATAGAAAGGAGCGACCTAACAGGCGGAAAATACGGTAAGCCAAAGCGGAAATAACCAAAATGTAAGTGGCCCAAGAGGAAGTGATTAGAATCACATTTGATAAAACGGAATTGAAAAAATGAAATTACATTAAGACAAAGTGGAAGTGACCAGAATTATACTTTAAAAAACAGAATTACATTTGGGGGGAAAAAATGAGAAAAAACCACCACTTCCGGTTTTGCTTAATGTAATTCCGTTATTTCAAATGTAATTCCATTTTTTCAAATGTGATTCTGGCCACTTCCGCTTCAGCCACTTCCACTTTGGCTTAATGCAATTCTGTGTTGTTTATTTATTTATTTATTTATTTATTTATTTATTTATTTCAAATGTAATTCTGTTTTTTCAAATGTTGCGGGGTTTTTTTGCATTTTTTGAAATGTGATTTTTTTTTTTTTTTTTTTTTTTCAAATGATGTCCATTTACACCTCAGGGCCACTGTAGTTTCTTCCTCAAAACGGCGTTTTTTTAAATGGTCATACCTTCCTTAGAGATTCTCCTCACACTGTACTCGATCTAAAAACTGTCAAACAACAGCTTGAGAAACCATTATGAACGATGTCAAAGGCAAAAATGTTCAATTAGCATGCTGAAGGAATGCAATGAAAAGTGCTGTCCACGGTGCTGAATGGTGCCAACAGTGGACTTGTATTTGGACATATATTACACAAGTATATAAACATACTGTGCAATGACATCAAATAAACTACTTTGATAACTGACAAATGGTTTAGGTCACTAGTCTAAGCAAAATAGTCAATGAAGTATCTTTGGGTTTGGACTGCTTCTCGGGCAACACCCTGAAGACTTCATTTTGAGTCTGAAAACTGTGATAAACACGTCTCACATTAAATGTAACAAGTCAGTTGCATAGGGGCAATAAAAGTCATAAACTGCAGTTCTGTATTTAATCCTGCAAATATGAGAGACAAGGAAGAAAAAAATAGAGAAAACCGCCTGTTGTTTAGCAGCAGAATTTTTATATATTACATAAAAGCCAGTTCGTGCAACCATTTATCATCGTTTCATAACGACATTTTGCACAGTGGTTGTTCATTCACCAAAACAACCTGTCAGATCAATCTTTGCCATCTGCAAAGTCGGGCCTTTGGTGGGGAAACAGAAGGCTGCGGCGTTGACGTGAATGACAGATTGCTGGCGGCTCCCTACATCTGACTATTTTAGTTAGAGTTACCCCTGCAGAGGGAACCACTTGCTGACTGAACAGTAAGGATGCATGTCTTTTTTTATTTTATTTACAGGGTCAATGCACTGAACTGAAGGAAAAATGAACAACGAGGAGTCAGATGTTTTTTGCAGCATGCTGTGTTGTGAAGAGAAAAGGTGGAGACATGGTTGTTGTCTGGCTATGTGAAGAGGAAATTAAACAATGCTGAATACCAGACAGGAGACCTAGATTCGTGAAAGCAGAAACGCTGCATCACACGTAAGGTACAACTTTGACCAAAAAAACTCCCTGAACTCTTCAAGAAAAAGGAACAAGCCCAAAGTATCTGCCCGCACTCAGACCAAAACAATCTAAAACTGACATGAACTTAAACTCCAGCTGAGACACGAGTTGAAAACCTTCTGTACTCCGTCCTAAGGCAACAAATGGGCAACCACTTTGCCATTTCCCTGCAGCAAAGTTTGGTACTTTTACAAAAAAGTCTTCACTAATCAACAGCAGCAGGATGAAGCTAATGGCGATAAATAAAAGAGGAGCTGAAGGAAGGGTTTTATTTTTTTCTGACCTTTTCTGTTGTGGGGTTTAGTCTGGGAAGGGGTGGAGACAGAGAAAAAGGGGGAGAGGGAGGGAAAGCAAAAAGTGGGGTGGGACAGAGACAGACCCCCTATCCCCCCACCCTCACACACACACATTTACACGTGCACGCTCACATAAATGCACTGAGCTCTTCAAAGCCAAGTGGTTTTAATAGACATCCAATTAGACGGAGACATCTGGGGCGCTGCTGCAGCCGATAAATAAGGTGAAAGGAAAAGACAAGTCAGTCACCTCGCTGGAACTCCTGATAACCAGGCGGAGGACCGGTGATAGAGACAGCAAAGAGGCAGAGGGAGGGAAGAAAAAAAAAAAAAGAAGGGTGGGGGCCAAAAAAAAAAAAAAGGAGAGGGACCCACACACGGGAGGAAAGAGGAGAGGCAACTCACCGCTCCAGCACTCAGACTCTGAGAGGCAAGGACAGAGGACAGACGGGGAGATCAGCTCACTGACAGACGCACAACAAAAGTGGGGAGAAAGACGAGATCTGGTGGGGGGGCTCAGTTACACTCTCAAGTAACTTCAAACTGGCTCACACAATTCAAGAGAAACAACAGAGGAAACGAAGAAAATCTGGATTCTGACCCTTTTCGACTGGATTTCTTTGGACGTTTTATACGAATCATCACTGTTCTGTTAAAAAAAAAAGTTTAAACTTTATTTATTCACTTTGTATTAAGCACTTTATTCAGCCTCTTGAAACTTCTTTATGTCTCTTTTGGATGTCGATTTTTGTAGCGTGTATGAATGAAGTTACATTGTATGTGTCGAAAGATCCTCATGAGGTGATTTGAGTTTCGGATGTTCAGATAGTTCTGCGGTTTTTCTGAGGAGCAACGACCACGGCGACACCTCGCTTCATTGAAACTGTAGCTCTGCTGCTCGTCGTCCTGCTCTGACCCGCTGCTGTCAAACCATCTTCACTCCAGTTGTTCCAGAGGTTTCAACACCTCCAGTCCCAGTGAGACTGTGGGTTCCCAGACAGAGGAGGTTTAGTCTGTGGGTCAGGGGGAGTTTCTCCCACTCTCGTTCCTCTTCCCTGCACCCAGCTCAGCATGCCCCAGCCCCTGAGCACCTCCACAGCTCTCCCAGCTCCACTACCATGTGTAGATGGACAGTGACACAAGGTGCACCGGTCGCCTGGTTCTCCTCCTTCCCCTGCAGCAGACCTCCTTCGCTCTTCCTCTCCATCGCTTTCCTCCTCCTGCTCCTCCTGCTGGGACCCTCCTCGCTCGCTGCTGCACCGGCCAAAGACTCCGAGAGGAACCATGCGCCAGGAGGAACTTCTCACCTTTTCATCTCAGCATCCTCAGCATCCGCGGCGAGGTTGCCACGAGCAACCAACGAGTCGTCGTCGTCGTCCGCGACGGTCGTTGGGCGTCACGTGCGAAGCAGCTACAAGCATCTACAGGGAGACGTGCGCAGGAGGAAGCTGTTCTCTTATCAGAAATTCTTCCTTCGCATCGGTGAAGACGGAAACGTTAATGGCACCAAGAACAGGGATGATCCATACAGTAAGTCAGCTCATATCTGTTTCATTCATTTATATTAACTGCATCGTTTGTGGTCAAGTTGGACATTAAAGAGCCTGGTATATTTATAGGTGCACGTAGCCGCTCTGTTTTTTTGTAGATCTTTTGGCAGAACCAAGCAACCATACACAAAGGCCCCATTATCAATGAGACCATGCACTGTGGCAAAAGACACACTCATTCTTCCTCCACTTTATCTCCCGAGTTTATCTCTGGAGAGTGAAGTTTCTTTGTTTCTTTCTTGGGAAACCGTGCACATTAAGACAGGTGACTGGGCAAAAGAACAAATAACAGTGCTGCGTGCTTCCAGCCTTTTCACCATCTGTGGAGGCAAAGCATTATTTTTTTTTTTTTTGTCCGACTACAAAGAGTTTGGAAGTAGAAAGCTTGACAGAAGAAGAACAGGAGACGAAGAAGAAGGAAAAAAAGTGAACCAAACAGACAAAAAACAAAGAGAGAGAGAGAGAGATGATTCGCTGGAATCAATTAGAAATTAGTGAGAACGTTCTTCGTCTTTGAGGGAACATTTAAAACAGCTAAACCCCATGGGGTGGGAAACGACAAGTCCACAGAGTCCTTGCTGCTATTGTGTGGCAGCTGTAGTCGTGGTGGGCACATGTCAAGTTTGAGGTTTTACTCACTTAGTGGATATGCAACCCCTGCTTGTTCGTGCATTTTCTGGGGTTGTGGAATATGGTTTTTAACCCTTATTCATATGAGAGGGGTCACCGAGCTCACATGTCAGCGCTGCTTATTCTCACATTCGCACAGCGACACACACCGACTTTAATCTGATCTTGAGCTATCTCAGCTGCAGGTATGTTTTGTTGCTTATACTGAGCATATGAGCAACTATGCCATTTTTATTTAAGCGTGCTTGGTTCAAACCGAGCATCGGATCTGCACACCGGCAAATCTGAAGACGCTCGTCACAGTTTTGTCTGACTGAGAGCAGAAGATCGGCTGTTGTCATTGTGTCGTCCACGACTTTTATCTTCCAGTTAAACACATCTGGAAGCTCTCCGGGATGGAGACTACACCGCCTTGGGGCACGTTGACAGTCATTGCTGAGGGAGAACAGAACATTACTCCCACATTTACCTGCCACGGTTTCCCCGCAAGAGCGTCAAATCAGATGGGAGGCATCCAAGATGTGTTGATTTTTTTTTTTTTTTTTACGTTGTACAACAATTTTGTCTGAATCAGAGGGTACATGTCAAGTGTGCAATGTAACATTATCCTTATAATAGGCCTTGATCACATACACATCTTCATACACATACGTTTGCATGCATCTGTTGGTTGGAATTTGGTGCTGTACAATCCTCTTC
Organism: Hypsolebias antenori; assembly: GCA_031762315.1. Classification (NCBI taxonomy): domain Eukaryota; kingdom Metazoa; phylum Chordata; class Actinopteri; order Cyprinodontiformes; family Rivulidae; genus Hypsolebias; species Hypsolebias antenori. Next base: position 20,684,298 of record JARVGS010000672.1, read on the forward strand.
TGCTGGACACACACCCCAGAGCAGAGAGGCCAGTTTTGCACATGGGCTCCATATAGCAAACCCCTCTTTTATTAGGGTCAGTGTGTGTGTGTGTGTGTGTGTGCCACTCAGACACCAAACCTTTACCAGACATGGCTGAAGGAATTCCAATTAGCATCTCGTCCTCCCTCCCTTCGCCTGCAGTGTTCTTTGACACACACGTGCACACACACTTTTACACACACATGTACGGAGCTTCACCATTAGGCTGCAATATGTCACCAATGATACTGACATCAGATGGTTGCATTAGAGGGACAATCCATCAATTTCATCAGCTCTTTCCTCTCTATTGTTAAAATATACGGTTAAGAGGAATTCAGAAGAGAGCAGCAGAAACCTTAATATGATTTAGCGTCTGGATTTCTGGATTGTCCTGACAGCGTGTTTAGTAAAACATTCGTCAAACTTTACCTAACAGCAAGTGCAGATGTTGAGCATGATGACGGGTGAACATTTGGTGAGAAACTGGGAGGATTAGTCTATGACGTGATACATTTAATGCACATGAATGTGTTTGCAAATGTGCCCAAGCTTGCGAGAAGAGGGATACGTATGCACCTCGTGCTTTTCTGCGTGCACTCTGAACAAATTGCACCCTTCAAAGTAAAGCAAACAGAGCCCGTGACTTAAATCTTCTCGCTTGTCTTTGAACATGGATGTAGTTTTTCACATCCCCAGGTTTGGTTCTTTTCACAGGACCTCTGCTGCTCAGGAAGTTTTCTGCTGTGTTTGTCTACACTTTAACCACATTTTTTTTTTATTTGTTGCTGCATTTCAGGTCATAACTTTGTTCGTATACAATGCGATGGTTTTAGAGCTGATAGAACAAAAACAGCTGCTGTGCACAGGACTTGGAAACAAAACACTGGTTTGATGCCAACTTTTTTTTTTTTTTTTTTCATAGAAACGAGTGGTTCGTTTTGTGCTTGTGCATGATTAAGTTGTAAAATATTTTCTAAATAGGACAAATAATGCAGTACAGCTAACGCTATTACTTTAGTAAAGCTAAAAGGGGAAAAAAGAGGTCAAATGCTTATCATGGTTCAGTAGCTGGCTAACATTCTAGGAGTCAGATTGCAAATGAGCATCATTAAATAGTGTCATAGGTGAAACAGACGTTTTTACTTTGGCTCCAGGGTTGTGGCTCTCCTCCACACTCAAGCCCACCTAATTAGCTTTAAAAAGCTAAGTCGAGCACATCAATTTAGGTTTAGATTGTGAATGTGTGCTCACCAGCTTGTCTTTTTGTGCTCATTTGCTCAGTCCATCCATCTCACCTCGTAAGGCCTTCACCATCAGCTGCTCCAGAACATGTGGAGATCCAGAGGGCATGTCAGGATGTGATTAACTCTTGATCCTGGCTCGGATCATACGCGACCACATTGTCTTGATTCTCCTTACAGAATGTGATGAGATGGCTCAGCTACTACCACATTAAACATTACCATATTTTTGAGACTATAAGGCGCACCGGATTATAAGGTGCATTAAGCGAAATAAAACAGATAAGTCAAACTTTATTCCACTCATTCATAATACTCCTGACTACGCTATCGCAGGTCTGCTGACTACGGTAGCCGTAATGCTCCGACAATCCATCAAGTGGTGCGGCAAAGTCTTACTAAAATGTTTTGACAGATTTTTGAGCACTGTGTTGGAGTGCCAAGGCTCTTACCGGAATCGAGACCTAACGTCTTTCGAAGGTAAAGAGCCGCCGATGTTTATCAAAAGAGCAACCTGGGGTTTAGCCGGACTTCGTTCGAAGAGCGTGTGCAATGTTTCTGGTTGACATAATTTCAAGATAATTCCCTTCCACTTCAGCTTTACATCTCTTTTACTTATTTCCTTCCTCAAACTCCCTCAAACTTTTCTTAAACTTACGCCAGTAACTAATTAAGAAAAATGTGCCTTCAGATAAGTTACTTCCCATCTAGTAACATTCATCTGTTGTCTTGCTTAAGATGTTCGATTTTTATTCCGTAAAATTAAACTGCCAATCATGTGTAAATGTGTGATAATTTGAAGAATTGAAAAATAAATGATCGCATTATCTGATGGATCAAATATAATTCAAGTCTCATGTCACATTTATGTTCATCTTGGTCACAAAGAAGAAATATCTTTAAGAAGAACCCGTGTATAACTCAATAATTATTGTTTTGAGACTCGAACGAGTCCCGTACAATTATTGAAAGTGTAAGGTGGAATAAGGTAACATCTACACCTTGTTCTATTACACGCCTCATAAAATCAGTTCGAGGTCAGTAAGCACAACCAGAATTAATACATAAGGTGCACTGTCATTTTTTGAAGAAAATTAAAGGATTTTAAGTGCACCTTATAGTCTGAAAAATATGGTAACTTAATGTCTGTCAAACTGACTGAGTTCATTACTGTGTTGAGCTGTGGTGGCCATCTTGAATTAGGATGGCTCAAAAATGTAATCAATTGTAGATGAACATTAATAATTGTTGAGAGTTTCAATAAAATCCTTCCTCTAGATGAGATATTTTGGGAACAGACAGACAAACTAAACTAGGCAAACACACCTACACACAGAGGAAATGACAAAATTGTCCACCTTTAATGGTGGCAGGTGATAATTAACACACACTAATGTAAATGAATCTTGCAAACCAGTATTCACAGGTTTTAACCAAAACTAAAAACATGTTTTACTGTAGGAATGCTCACAGAAGTGTCAGTTTTACTTTGTGAATGTGGGTTTTTTTTTTTTTTACTTTTTGGAGCTTTCTGGGCTGTAAAAGCATCTTTCCTCTGAGAATTGATCATCCGCACGTTGCCAAATAAATAAAGCAAAGCAAAAGCACAAAAAGTGCTGACGCTTCCAGAAAATATTAAGCATGCTTGAAATGAGTCCCAGTCTTCTTCTACTCCCTGTCTGAACATCTCTACTTTGTGGAGCCGAGTCTTGCTGTCTCTCAGCATCGAGGACCACGTTTAGGATTCTCATGGGAAAAGGTAACAATGTGGCCCATAAAAGTGAGTTATGAGGTGGCACTGGATGCACCGAGGTTTAGTGTCAGCATTGCTTTTCATTTAAGATAACTTTGACATCTTCATGGGCTCTCTGCCGCACCAGCCGTAAATAAAAGCTGCGTGCAAACGACGCTGCAGCATCTTGTTCAGGAACCACGGAAGTGAGCGCCCCTACAGCTGCCAAAGCCACATTTGACGTGTTAAACCTACGAGAAATATGCATTTAAACCTAAATTTGCTTGCTCTGATTTTTTTCTCTACCTATGATGACGTTTGGAAAAAATGCTAAATTAAAAAATAAAATTGCAAGGAGCAAAATAGGACTTATTTGGTCATCAAAATCACCTTAAAAAAATTGATGCATCCATTGGAAACTACAACCCTTGTTTAAATACTTTGAGTTTTAGCATCTTTTCTGTAATGTTTGGTCATGAGAACCTGAATCAAAGCACATCCAATCTGAAATATGACTACTTTTATTTGAAAAATAAGATAACATTGATTGTCTTACACAAAAGCCAAGCTTGTATTGTTTGGAAACTTCCAGTTTCATTATGTTTTGTTACACACCTGGACAAGTCAGAGACCATTGGTACTTTTTGATCTCATGTCATAACCTTTGATTTGTCATCTACCGGTACATGTTACTGGAACTAACTACAGATATTCCTTACATCTACGTTTGCTTTTACAAAGATCGCATCATGTTGCTCCTTTAAAAGCCATAACCATCAATTTAACTGAACCACCCCCATCGGCATCGTTTAGGGGTCTCATTCCATCGCACAGAAGAGTGAGTGTGGCGTTCCGGAGGTCAAGAGGTGTGAGCGCCCTCTGACTCTGCTGTAACCTATGCAGGGTCATTTTCAGACCGTGTGTGTGTGTGTGTGTATGTGTGTGTGTGTCATAAATGCTGACACAACTGTGCCAAAAACAATCCCAATAAAATGTTTCCATCAAGACTTTTGGAAGATTTGACTCTTGACTGGCAGAAATTTTCCACTTCTTACATCATTGCTGGGGAAATTGTTACAGGTATTTTGAAGTTGGAAAGCAAACAGTGCTGTCAGGTCAGCTCAATAGGTGTTTGTGTATTTTGGCTTTCATCGACCCTATTATATAGCAGTTTTCCTTCACTGCTGGGTTTGTTTCAGAGTTTTTGGAGTCTTATAATACATTTTAAACTTTGAAGAACAATTTACATGATTATTTGCAACTTTACCTGCTACGTACGTTCATTTTCTTTTCTCCCCGAACCAACACTGAACATCTGTAGCTCAGTTTTTAGGCATTAAGATGTAGTCGGGCCAATTTTCAACCACACCTTGATGCTAAAACACACCCAACTCAGCACAGCTGAGTGCAAAATAAGGAAGGGGTCTGAAATCATGCCGGATTTCTTCATTATCAAAAAACTGCTTTAACATTTTTGAAAGCCCGGAGTGTTTTTTGGCTGGAGTCACCCAGGACAACGACAGGATCTGTCCCATATTTCCATCACTGTTTACACATTTCCTGTCATCGCCGCTTGATATTCCCCCATTATTTAACTTGGCTGTTGATTAATCTGTCAGCTACGACAAGACAGAAACAAGAGCCAGATTTATGTATGCAGTTCTGCCACAAACCCAACCAGTCAGGCACCACCTTATATAAAAAGTCTTTCAGCTGCAAATCGTGTTTCTGTAAGATCTTCCGCTGCTATGGAGCACTTTTGGCTTTCGACTCCAAACATCATGAGTTGAATACAAACCAAAAAACTCTTAAGACTTGCTGTTTTCAATGAGAATGTTTCCCTTTGTGTGGATGATTTATGGACGTACAGTAAGACGTGACTTAGGATGAGGATAACTTGTAAGAGACTAGTTCTGTCCAACTAGCAAGCTTTGGTGTGAATTACAAGCGTTCCTTACAAAAAAAGCAAACAAATGGATTACAAGACCCTTTTAAACCAACCTCACTAAAGATTTAGGAACATCTTCGATGTTGTGAACTAGCAGAGTAGCTCATTCATTCTGAACACGTTGTTGCCATCCAAACAATAAATTGTGTCACGGTTCACTTTGGAATCAAACAGTCAGCTCAAAAAGAGGTTTGCCCCGTCAGCATCACATTCATCTCCATGGCTGGACGTCCCAACATTGATTCATTTTACAACAACTGAAGCCGGAAACACTTTGAAACAGAAATGATTTCATCTAATGTAAAGAACAGAAATAAAAAAGTGAAGTCAGATCATGAAAGTTTTGTTCGGTTCGCAACTTGTGCAACTCCTGAGGCTCTTTTGGTTTGTATGTTTTTGCCATTTCAATTAAGCACACCGTGAGACTCGTGAATAACCTGTTGGTGCATAACATGTTGTTCAGTCTCAGGTTTTGCTTTTCAGTGTCAGGTTAAAAACTTTTGAACTAGTCAGATTTTCTTGCTGGTTAAAGTACTGATTCAGCTTTTTTGAAGTAAGGTTCTGTAAAAAACGTGTAAACCATTAATATGTCACCTGTTGTTGATGGCTCTGTGAAAAATCTCAACTTTTAGAAACTGTGTTTAATCCTGACCAGACTGATGAGCTAACAGCTTTGTATAAATTAACTTTTAGTCAGAAATTTTAAGCTATCCTTAAAACAATTTAAGCTGGTATCATTTCACAATGAGCCCCTTTATAAAGGATTCCTCAGTGCATGCTGTAAAGGGTAATTTGTTGCTAGTTGATCTACTTAATACCGTATTTTCCAGCATATAAGTCGAATCAGTCAAAAAAAGAAGCATATTGAGGAGATAAAAAAAAACATATATAAGTCACTTCGACATATAAGTCGCATTTATTATGCTTCACCACTGACCTGCCACGTTTATTATCCGTGTATTTAATGGTTAAAACAGTTTCATTTCGCCTGGGCAGGGCGGCGCCATCCTTCCATCCATTGCGGCTGGAGCCACTGGCTCTCCAGCGTTCTTCTGCCTGCACCAGCTGAGTGAAGCAAGCGCTCACGGGAGGACTTGCTGTTGCAGTTCTTTGAAATTTAGCAAGATTAACACTTAAAAACAGTTATGTGTTTGCTCGCCATTATAGAAAAGGTGTGTTTCAGTCTAACTTTTCCTTAATAAATGCACTTTGATGGTCAAAATAACTTTATTTCACCTGGGCGGCACCATCCATCCATCCAATCATCCATCAAGGCCGAAGCAGCTAGCTCTTCAGCGTTCCTCTGCCTGCACCAGTTGAGTGAAGCGTTCTTGCGGGAGGACCCGCTGTTGCAGTTCTTCAAAATTTAAAGTGTCAGTCAAAAATTGCATCATAAATATGAAACAATTTGTATATAAATTACTGCAGCATATAAGTCACAGAACTGACAAATGTATGCAAAAAAAAAAAAAAAAACTGCGACTTATATGCCGGAAATTACGGTAAACAACTTTGCATGCCAAAACAAACATTATGTACTAATATCCATAGTACTAACATGCAGGTCACTTAATTACAAGATTTTTATGGTTAAAACTAAATTATGAGGATAGTAAAATAAAGCAAAGCACTTGATCTTTAAAAACTGCTTCCCTGTACCATAGTTTTCAGACTATAAGACGCACTGGATTATAAGACGCATTAAGCGAAAAAAGTTCATTTCGACATATTTTTGAGTGCCATGTACCACATAAAGTCGATTTGAGGTCAGTAATGCATAAGGTGCACCGGACTATAAGGCTCACCGTCGAATTTTGAGAAAATTCAAGGATTTTAAGTGCGTCGTTTACAAACTCGTGATGAATTTGTTTAAAAAGCATCAATAAATCCTTTATAAAATAACTTTATTTTGAAGTGATGGGCTCAGCGCCTAATACTGAAAGTGTCATTTTGGTGCGAGCCCGTGAACTAAAGCAGCAGGAGGTGAAGAACAGCATGCGTGATGAATGACATCCAGGGCTGCATTAGGAAAAGCCTCCAACCAAATTTATGCTTCATGTCCCCCACCCCCACGCCCAGCGCACACACACATTCACACACTCTGCATGAAAGTAAAGTTTTTAATGCAGTCATCAAAGGTAGAACAGAGAGCTGAGTTCAGAGAGGCATCTGGACAGTCTGGCTGGTTGAGCAGAGCAGTCAGGAATTTCAACAAATTACTTAGTGAGTGTGTGTGTGGGGGGGCGAGGGGGGGTGTTAATCCATGTCTAATCGAAGACAAAAAACATACGGCCACAGAACAGAGACAGTGCGCTAAATGAAAAACATTTACAATGAAACAAGATTTGAAAAGCTAAAAGTGTCGGCAGCAGCTGTAAGCTTGAAGCTGGCAGTTATGTTTTTTTTTTTTCCCTTCTCCGCATTACACAGCTTTTTCTACCAAAACCTGTCAAAACAACAGTTGGGCAACATCATGCAGGCAGCTGAGCTGTAAATGAAAAATGTGCGAAACGCAGACGACCGTCACAGCACTTTTCCTGAAAACATAACTCCTGTTGTGTCAGGCCTGAGAGATGTTTGGAGTGAAACTGGGAGACTTAGCACTTTATCGGGTTACAAAGTCAACCGCGTTGAAAGAATCACAATTTCTCAGGTGGTTGTGTTTTTCTTTTTTCCTCTCGTCTCAATCAAACCACCATTAACATCACTAAGAATTCACTGTGGTTTTCTCTCACTTGGCTTTAAATGGAAGTGACGCAATGCGCTGTGCTCTGCAAAGACTTCACATGATGTAGGCTGGAGCAAAGCATCACAAAGATAAAACGTCAACTTATCTATTAGCTTGGCTTTTGGTATTTTAAACATTTTTTTTATTGAGTGTTAGATTTTAGATTATTTTGGCTTTAAAATTATTGTTGGACAACAATAAACTGGAACAGTGTTCAGCTGTTTTTCCCTAAATGATGATATTTGATATGTATATTCGCCTCCTAAGATATAAAAGCTTTTAGTTTGTTAAAAAAAAACATTCATCACACTAAAAATGAAAGCTAGAGTACTCCTTGAAGGAATGAATATCATATATTCTAACAAATGTCTTTGGTGATATTTAAACACTCTGAATACGTGATGGGAAGAAGTATCAATTACAGGTACTACCACATCAAATTCAATTCAATTCAGTTTATTTCTATAGCGCCAAGTTACAACAGAAGTCATCTCAGAGCACTGAACGGAAACATTCATATGTAAAAGTAAATTAATAATATTATTTATCTGAGGAGCAGACTGCTTTGAGTTTACAGAACTCTCATCTTGAGCAAGCATGAAGGTGACAGTGGAAAGGAAAAACTTCCTCATGAGGAAGAAACATTTAGCAGAACCAGGCTCAGGCCATCTGCTTCGACCAGCTGGGTTTGAGAGGAACAGAAGGAGGAACAGATACACAATGGCAGACCAAGAATCACATGTTAAGATAGAAATAGTATCAAATGAAAACTACTCAATTTTAACAGTTCATTGAGGAAATGAGGTCAGTTTGTCCTCCAGTAGTGTAAGTTTATGGCAGCATAACAAGCCAGCCCTAACTATAGGATTTATTAAAAAGGAAAGTCTTAAACCCAGTCTTAAACCTGAACAATGTGTCAGCCTCACGGACAGAAACTGGAAGTCGGTTCCCCAAGAGAGGAGCCTGAGAACTGAAAGATCTTCCTTCCATTCTGCTTTTGGAAACTCTAGGAACCACGAGTAAACCTGCAGTCTGAGAGCGAAGTGCTCCATATGGAACAATAAGATCTGTAATATAAGATGGAGCTAGGTTGTTGAGAGCTTTGTAGGTTAGAAGCAAGATTTTGAATTAAATTCTGAATTTGACAGGGAGCCAATGTGGAGAAGCTAAAACTGGAGAATTATGATCTCTCCTGCTAACTCCAGTTAAGAATTCTGGCTAATTACGGTATTTCTAAAATAGACAGGCAATTCCGTGATCGCCCACTGCCATGAAAGAAGGGAGGGGAATCAAGGAATTTAGTGCTTGTCATTTGGTCAAAGTGTTCATTTAATTAAAAATCATTTGTAGACCTTTGTTCTCTGTGCTACGGTCCAAGCCGTTAGGTTCAGCAGACTTTGATGTGGCCACTAAGCTCAGGCCGACACTGTTGTCAACCGCGGAGTTACTTAAAGCACGCCGTATACAGTGGTTTCCACTACAAGCCATGTCCTCAACAAGTAATCTGCACAGCCGCAGGATGTTTGTTCCTCTCTGACTTCATAAAGAGCTGGAAACGTTCAAGTTAACTTTTTAAACCTTGTTAAAAACTTGGGTGGCCTCAAAAGTGCTGCAGTGCTGGTGAAAGGACACGTTTTTAAAGCCTCTCGGCAATTATTTTTGTGTTCGCCCGACAGGATAGAGCAGAAATGAAGAACGGAGCAGAACCAATCACGTATTGTTTGTTTTGTATCTTTTTTATGAGGGGTTTAAAATGTAAACGCTCGAGTCGCAGTGATAAAAAGACATCGTTAATCACGGCTGCTTGTTTCAAAGAGATAAATCATGCTCAGTGCTTGGAACTCCGCTAATGAAATACCGCTATCGGATCGTTAAAATGCACGCAAAAAGAAGCATTTTTATGCAAATTTAGTCTTGGATGTGTATTTTCCACATCTCATATGAGTAATAGAATGTGTCACTGTGAAGAGAAAAAAACAAACAGCGCCATTTCCATTTTTCCTCGCCAACACGTCGCAAACGGGTTGAAACGTGACAATATTTCACAATACGGAACAAGACCTCTCCAGGCGTTAGACCTGCTCACAGCTGGTCGCCATGTCGAGGCCAAAGAGCCAACAGCCGCCGCATAATCTTCAAAAAAGCCCCTGAATAAACAGTGGAAACATTTTCACAACCTCTGGTAACCTTTGGGTTCAGCTGGAGTCTCAGGGACCATGTTCCTGAAAGGGGTCCCGTCCAGGGGTCGGAGGGAGTGTTGCGGATGTGTGTGTTCTTGTGTGTGTATGTGGGCACCTTGGAGTGTAAATTTCTCTGACTATTTAGTCGTGACTGTAGTGATTTTCCTAAGACTGTTGCATTAATGACTGGAGGCCATTGGTTATCCTGTGCTTTAACAAAGATCAAACTTCATGCGCTAACAAGCTAATAATCAACACTTCCAGCTTTGTCTTCATCCAGGGTTGGTGTTTATTCTGATTATTGTTCAATAATGCAACAACTGTTTAGGTATGAAGAAGCTTTGTTTCTCTGAATTAAAAAAATCTACAACGGTACCCATAAACTATGCTGATGGATCTCTGAATGGTCCATCTCACTGCTTAGTCCAGCTACTTTCTCTTTATTTATTCATATATGTATTTTTATCAGCACATGCATTGGTTTTCAGTATTATTTCATAACAATCACACTTTCTCCACTGGGTTTCATTCTGTTACATCCTGCAGCTTCAAATATTCTGAGAATTCATACAATAGATTTTTTTAAACCATTCTTTTGTCCATGTGCCTAGTACTGTATACAACAAAGAAACAGGTTCAGACTGAAGACTTGGTTCAGTGTTTTATCTATTTATTGTGGTTTAAGCTGAAGACGTGAGCAACTATTCATTTTTTGACAAATCCAACATTGGGATATATTAAAAGCATGCAGTTTGCATTGAGACTTGCATTGTCTTAGCCTTCAAGCTCTTCTTGAATCAGTGTTCTTTACATAATCCATTTCAATGTCATTGCTGCCCAAAAATACTAAAAATAACATTAACAGGTAAAATAATTGATGGAAACAGGTGGGGATAAGACGCCCACGTTGGACTGATCAGTAATTTTGAAATGTGTGGCTTATTTCTATCTGTGATTGTCTCCAAACCACACCAGGCTTCATCCACCTGCAACCCTGAACAGGATGAAGCGAGGAGGAAAAACGAACAAACAAACATGTCATGATGTAACAACTTTTTTGTAATTCTATTGAGAATCTAGTGAGAGTCAAATATTTGATTTAATCACTTTGGAGTCACACGTCAAAGTGTACATATAGGCAAGACACTGAACCCGTCACTGCCTCCGACATGTCCCATCAAAGTGATCTAAAGCACCTGTTAGATTCTATATCACGATTTGTTCAGCTGTGCTTTGTAGAGATGTAGTAGAGTGCTGTATGAATATGTGTAGATGGATGGAGAGCACAGATTGTGTTGAATCACTTTGAGTAGCCTGGATGGCAAGAAAACATAAAATAAGTAGAGCCATTTTACACTCATTATTTAATATTTAATACTATGTATTCACAAAACAATTATATTATCTAGTTTAAAAAAATCAGTAGTAACATCTTATTTAATTTACTTATTGTCTTATTGCTTAAGAACTGTAACAACTTTACTGAACAATATGACGTAACTAAAGACGTTTTCTGACTTTGAATTATTTTGAAATGTATGGTACATTTGGATGGTTGAAAAATAATTTCCCCTCCTAAGCAAATGCTTGTTGAGCGATGCACCTAGTACAGAATGAACAGCCATCCACATAAAAACTGTTGGTTTATAAAGTGTTAAACAAACCGTTTGTTCTTGTTATGATGTCAGGTTGAATTTAGTCCTAGAGACTGGTCAGTGTTCCAGTTTGACAGACAAAGACCATTTCAGTTGCCATTATAAAAGTGAAACTGCCGTCCTAATACTCACAGGTGTTTGCTCTTTTAATATACAGTATATGAAGGTTGTTAATGACCAGGCCTTTTCAAATTACCGGTAAACACATCCTACGCTATAAGTGCTTTGAGGGCTGATCACCTAAAACATAAAATCCAAACTGAAACAATAAGCGGTGACTCAATTTGTGATTTAAAATCATGAATTTGATTTTGAATACATTGAAATTTGATTAGCAACTCAAGCAACTGCATTTGAAGAATGTACTGTAATTTTTGCTGTATAAGGCATGATTTTTTTAAATAGATTAGCATGCCTGTGTGTTACACAGTGAAGCGACGTATTTATTTTCCCCCATTTTGTCACCCAATTTTTGGCTGAGAAATGACGATTTCATTCATTCTGACATGGAAAATATTGAACACAACCATTTTCAGCCACTAGAGGGCCCTCAACTAATATGGCAAGCCAACTGTCTCATTAATAGGTAAAAGTGGCTATCAATGAGACACTTGGCTTGCCATACAAGGCCACCATCGTCTCGCTCCAGATCTCCTGGAGCAAACATCAAATCAGCTTCACTTTGCAGCGCCGCTCAGTTGAAATGCAGCTGATTTGATCATTCAAGTGCACTTATTAAAGAAAAGTTCAACTGAGACACATCTTTACTATAATTTCGAGCAAACAAATAATTGTTTTTCGATGGTTATTTTTGTTAAATTTCAAAGAAATGCACAGATAGTCGTCCCTCTGCGCGCTCCCACTTATATGAATCAGCTTTTGAAATGCAGCTGATTCGACCATCAAAGTGCATTTATTAAGGAAAAGTTAAACTGAGACACACATTTGCTATAATGTTGAGCAAACAAATAATTGTTTTTTTTTTAAGTGTTAATTTTGCTAAATTATTGTTAAAATCCTCTTGTCATGCTCCCACAGCCACCATTTGGCTTCCAATCAATTTTTGGCACAACACCGGCCCACATTTCCGGGTTGTCAGCAGTGATGCAAAATAGATGTGACATATATGGCAAAACAACATATTTATGTTTGTTTCCACTTTATTAGACATATTTGGACTTATGCGACTTAATGCGACTCATGCGACAGTGCAATGTTTACGGCGGCATTCTACTGAGTTTATCACTAAAACCTTTTGGGTTAGCCTGCGACACAATATCCTAATCATTCCCCTCTCCTCGCCACAAACTGTGCAGCCACAATCTAAACCTTTTTCTGCAGCCAGGTGCGTTTTTTTCAACTCCCAGACTGATAGCATCTAGTAGCTGGTAAAAGTAAATGGTTGCCTGTGCTTTTGGGTTTTGACAAACATCAAACAGGAGGAGGGAAATTGTTTGAACAGGTGGACCGGCCTTTAACGGGCACAGACAGATCTTATTTTGTATGGATCACAGCTCAGAAATGTCAGCTGTGGAGCGGCAAGATGGAACATTTTGAACCTGATAGATCTGTGTTGTGCTGCAGTGAGTAATGGACTTAACAGTGTGAGAGCATTATGCACCGAGAGATAGAAAAAAAAAAAAAGCTTTAAGTTGAGGAGGTGAAGAACCATTTTTGACTCAATGAGGAAACCGAGGGGACAGAAAAGAGCTTCAACAACATGCAGCCTTTAAAAAAAAAACAAGAAGCGTTGCCAAAAACGATTTAAATATGACATAAACAAACACACACTCATAGAGTAAAGTGCCACTGCTTAACATCAAGTTAAATGTCTCCGAGTGCATAAACAGCCTCTCAGTTCTGCTGCAAAGCAATGAGAATCGATTAATCAAAATACATTTATACAGAGAAATTTTACAAATGTGTGATTTGAAGTGTACAGGTGATAATTGCAGATATTTCTTTGAGTCAACCCTTTCCTCCTGGACTCATACTTTTCCTTTCCAGACCCTGATAGTTTTGTGGCTCGGTGTACTAACTTATGGTTGACAGAAGAAAGGGCCAGTGACCACAACGTAAACCAGTAATTGGTTCACCTTGAAAACTGATATGGACACCTTGACCCCCTGCCAGTCTGGCAGCCGAACGACTTCTCCATCCTGTCCGTGCGCCTGCTGCCTTGCTTGTACTCCTGCGGTCAGAAAAACAAACATTAAATGCATTTTTTTTTTCCTGGCTCGCAGCTCGGTCACACAGCAGGCAGCCCACAAGTTGACCAGCAAATAAACAGAGGGCAAGAGGCAGGTCTTGGTTCGACTGTCACACAGTGAAGAAAAGACAGGTAGACCAGACTAGAGGTTTAACACACGTCCATCACATGGACAAAGAGATTAATAAGACCAGCGAACATTTACACTCTCACCCGGACAATTTAGAGTTACCAAAGAACCAAACGTGCATGTCACCAATGCCCGTCCATGTATAAAATCCAATAATGTTCAGTCAGGTCATGTGGACGGTTTCTTTTTGCATGCATGTACTTGGTCTGTGGGAGGAAACGGGAGTCTCCAGAGAAAGCATGCAAGCTGCACACAGAAAAGCTAGGAAGCAAAGCTGCAACCTTCTTGTTGTGAGGTCTGCAACACTGTGTCATCCCCATCTTATTCCTCCTAATTTTTTGTTCTACTTCCACATTTGTGTAAATGTAGTTTGTTTAATAAAAGGCTTTAGTTTGATAGAGAGACTTCTGGTTATGAGGGTGCAAATATGCAGAATTAAGCGGACTACTGATGTGGTGCAGTTGCTGAAAACTTATTCAATGCTATGTATGTGTTTATTTAAATGCAACACAAAGCGCCCACACAATTTACACAATTTTTTTTTTATCTCTTTCTGAGTTGTGAGATCTCATTTTTAAAAATGAGGATCTGTGGAATGGGGTTGAACAGTTACTATCTTACCTGTTGCAGGCAGGTAAGATAGCAATTTTCTTTCATAATTTTTAAAACTGCTTAAGTTTGACAAAGGCAAACAGCCATGAAACCTGTTTGGGGGAAATAAAACATCTACAGAATATTATACATCATCAAGATTTAAAGTGAAAACAGTTTATATGAAAGCAACATTATCCGATGAGCAGATTCAAGCTCTGCTTTGACAGCGTTGTCTCTTTGTGTTTACTGCTCCAGGTATTTTCGAGATCAAATCAGTGGATGTGGGAGTGGTGGCCATCAGGGGCCTCGTCAGCAATCACTACCTGGCAATCAAGAAGAGCGGCGTCCTGTACGGAGCAGTGAGTTTTAACTTTATTGAGATTTACCACATGAGCGTTTCAATATTTCTTGAAACACTTTTACAGAACGTTCAAAATATTTGACAGTTATGTCAAAATAGATGTCTCAAAGTTAAAAGAAAAGTCTCACTGTTGCAGAAACTGACCACCGTTTGTCATTTTTGCCTCTTAGCTCTTCTTTCTCCACTCCATTCAGAAAACAGGGAAACACAATCCTGCAGTTTTTCTATTCTGCTTGCCACCCTCTTGGGAGAGCAGCGATTGTTTCGTCTGTTTTCTCTCCGTCTCCAGCCTTTTCGTCATCTCATTTTTGTATCCCATTTTTTTCTCCTTTCCTTGCTTTGAAAGACCTGGTTTTCAGCATGTCTCTCTGGAGCCACACAGCAGATAAAATGACACACAGTTAGAGAAGAAAGATAAAAAAAAGGTGTTTTATTGCAGGGCCTGAAACAGAATTCCCATGACGTCTTCCGCCCGGTGCAACATAAGCCGTAGTGGCACTGCTCAGTAAAGGGCCGTGGCGTTCGGTTACGGCTTTTCACAGTGCCTTCTTTATCCAGTGGTAATCAATTGAAATCATTGTTTCATTACATCTCCAGATTAAGTGTCACAAAGGGTCATGATTTCCACCGTTTTCATCTTGAATCTTTCCAGCGATCATTACAAAGCCACATGAATGATATAGGTTTTATTTGGGCAGCTTTTATCATTTAGTGGGAAGCCTTTTAAACATTTTCAATTTGATCCACCCACTGTCTCCACTTAGTACAATCATACCAGCATCATTATTTTTCATTAACATAATTTCATTGTAATTGAAGGGCAGCCATTTCTCTCTCACTCACACACATATAAAGTTAGAAAGCTGCACAGTGTCTGTTAAATATTCTCATTTTGCTTTGAGAACATTCAGTTTTACTTCTGGAACCAATTTGAACAGCTGTGGCCAGATTCAGGGAGAGTCCGTGAGCAAGAGAGTGATACTGAGCATGTGTGTGTATGTGTGTGTGTGGGAAAAAGTACATTGTTGCTTGTGAGTACCAACTGCATTTAGTTAACTGCCTACTTAAGCTATGTTAGCCCCGAGCACAACTGCAGCCTCCAGTAAACTTGACAAACGCAGCTCTCTTTGACATTTTTCTCTTTATTTATAAGAAAGTGCGGTAACATAACCCTCAAACCTCATGTCACAATGCTCTTAACCACCCACAAGCCTTAACCTTTAAAATGTCATACTGTCCTACGGCCTTTATTCTAAACCCATCAACATCCTACAGTCCCTGACCGCTAACGCACAAATTACATCACAACTGTTTGTATTCAGTTTGTACTGTAAGTCTTAATTACATATGGACTTTTTTCCTTTACAATTTGTTGATCCAAGTTTAAGAAAAATGGTAAAGGAGTTAGTTATTTTACTGTACTCTGATAAGACACTCTGCCAAAAAAAAAAAAAAAAAAAACAATAAAGCGCTGAGTGGCAATCCTTATTAGAAATCTGAGTCATCGGTAATCATAGATAATGACTACCAATTTTAAATTTGGCAATAATAGTCAGAAATCGGGACTAAAAATAATTGAAAAGGTTTTAATTTGAATCCAACTGGACTTCATGAAAATTAAATTTAGTTTTTAGTCATATTTTTAAAAAGGACAGTACTGGGTTTTTCCAAAGCAGTGTTATTACACAGTTGACCCAAGTGAATCTATAGCTTTCCTTAATAGACAGAAGTCAAAGCAATTTCAGGTTGGAGAATAAGAATGGAAGAAACAAAACAAACAAGGTTCCTTGTGGAAGTGTAATTGTAGGGATACTTTTGTCAGCATTTAGTAACAGCTTTAAATGAAATAATGGGGACTTAAAATGAAGACTACAGATGACAGGGCATCAGTGTTAGCATGAATGATAAACAACTGTATCATCAGCATAAGGTGTATAAACAACTGTATCATCAGCATAAGGTGTAATGATGCATCAATTATATTTTGACCTACACCAATAATTTAAAGTAAAAAAGAGTAGGTCTTAAAACAGAACATTGTGGCACATCTTTGGTCACATCCAATCAATGGAGGAGAGATACCATTAAGTTGCACACACTTCTTATGAACAGAAAGATCATTTGAAAACTGTTTGGTTTGAAAGCCTTTGATGTAAGATTATATTATCTATAATACCATGTGCTTTAAGCAAAACTTAAAAAAAAATGCAACACAGCAAGAAACAATTGTGTATTTTTGCATCTTGTTGTGATGTTTGCATGTTCATAAGATATGGCATTTACTCTTCAAAATTATAAATCCAATTCAAAAACTATTTTAAGCAGCATTCTGCTGTTTGTGACCAGCTTCAGTTGAAAAAGAAGCAACAAACTTTCCCCCTGAGAAATCTCAGCTTCCATACAGTTAAATCAGAGACAAGCTTTCTTAAAACTTGCATAGTCAAGAAACTTATCTTACATTTTTTTGGTTTACTGACAGACAACAAAAATAAGCCCTATTCATATGAGATTAGTTTTACCTAGGGACCACATGTAATAAATAAATTACTCCCAACATCTGCTTTTTATGTGGTGCATTCGCAAGGGATAACCAAAGTCTGAGATTTAGCTGAAATTTACAGACATCTTCCAGATATGATGTTAACGTGCTGCATTGGCATAACTGGGCCAGTCCATATAATGTGCTTAATGTGCGGGCCGGGCTGGGATCAGGCTTTGATGTAGTTTTACGAATCAGCACTAAAGAAAACTGAAGAATGCACAATATAAAATTGTGTTAATATACTTGTTGAGGAGGAGGCAGGTCCGACCGGCCGGTTTAAGAGGTTAAAAAAAAAACGCCACGTTAAGCTCAGATGGACAACCCACCAGTTGAAATGGACACGACCTGTCCAGGGTGTCCCCTGCCTCTCGCACATTGACAGCTGGACATGGGCACCAGTGACTCCCACGACCTGAAAAGGAAGAAGCAGGTAGATATAATGGATGGATGATGGTTCAGCTGATCATGTGTGCATCTCCGCACCTGCTGTCATTTGCGGGTGAAGGAAGTAGCAGCATAAAAGCTGAAGTGAGCAGCGCGTTCATTTAAAATAGCTTGTTCTATATTTTTCTAAATGATTTTGCTTAAACAAAAACAAAAAAACGCCTCATCAGATCCCACCCATTTCTGTCCAAATCACAGAAATGCCTATTCACATTGGATTTGTATTATCACAGAACCTTGGAATTCAGAAAAATATAGTAGGTAATGTGCGAGGGAATTTTTACTTTACAAATTACTGACATGGCCAATTTGCACGGTATGAACAACACAGACAATCTCCGTTATTGTCACAAATAGCATGTGGTCCCTAAGTAAAACTAATTCCATGTGAATAGGACTATAGGCTCTAAATAAATCATCTTTGGCTTAGTTGAAGGGAATTTGACTACTCCAATGATCTTTTAAAACCAGATTAATCCAAGTTCTGCCAATAGAATATCTCAGATGTGTATGTGTGCAACAACATCTTTTGCTCAGCCTGCAGCGTCTCATGGCGAGCAAAGCTATTTAGAGTCACTGGTAACAGTTAAAGATGCCCTCTCTTCACATCTGCATCTTTCTCTTTCACAGAGAGAATTCGGTCCTGATTGTCGTCTGATCGAACGCATCGAGGAGAACAAATACAACACGTACGCTTCAGCTGAATGGAAGACCAAAACTGACAGGCGCATGTTTGTGGGACTGAACGCCAAGGGAAAGCCGATGAAGGGAAAAAGGACACGGAGGAAAAACACAGCCACTCACTTCCTGCCCTTGGATCAGTGATAGGACGTATCAGCCAGGAGATTTCTGCACTTGCAGGGTCTTTCTTTGGAGTTACAGTGATGGCTCCATAGGACAGATCTGAAACTGATCTGTATGATGCACTGAGGAGGCAAAGAAACAAAATCTATAGACATTTAATTATGTTTGAAATAAGACATTTCTATTTTAAAGAAAAAATATATCAGTATACAATGTATATATTATTTTCTGTTTTAAGTTATAAAGTACACTGGCACAGGAAACATGAAAGAGAAACAGCTTCTGTGCCAAAATGTGATTTATTAACTCACATTTCTAGATTTTTGAAATGCGTAAATGGGGGAAACTACAGCAAAAAGACTAAAGATTATGAAGGTTGTCAAAATGTTATTAAAAGGGGGTGAAAAGCAAGAGCAAGAACAGATAAAAGCAGTGAAAATATCAAAAATATCAAAAAGCACCAACACAAATTTAACACTATCATGTTTTTCTCCAGATTTATTTATTTTATGTAATATTTAATAGAGAAAGAACAAAGGGCAAAGTCTTGTCTTTTTCTACCATTTATGCTTCTCTTTTCGATTACTAATCATTTAAACCTGAATAAATAAAAAGAATATATTTGTGTTTAACTGGTTTGAGTTCAGTTTTTTCTTTTTTTCTTTAACACTCCAAATAAAACCATGCAAAGAAAAAAAAAAAAAAAAGCTTTTTTTATTTAGTTATCTTTTTGAGTTCTAGCGAAAATATCTGAGAATAATTACCGGTAGATGTGTGTTTTTTGGTAGATATAAGAATCCAAAATAGTTTTAGACAGCTTGTAAACTCAACAAAAATTATGTATTAAATGTTAGAATAACTGAGTGATGGATTTGTAATGCACTTACTGAGAACCATAAAATTGCAGTGCATTTTTCTTCATTTTATAGAGTTAAAATCACAATTAAACACTTTTGGGTTGAAAAAGCCATTTGCTTTACAGCCAGTATCTTACCTGTCAGAGATTATTTTTTTCCCATTCAACCTTTATTTACAGGTTAATCCCTTTGGGCCTCGGAGACTCATTTACAAAAAAGACGAGTCTAAACCATTGGCTCCCAACCCTGGTCCTTGAGGAACACCCCCCTGCATGTTGTATTATTTCCCTGCTCCAACACACCTGATTCAGTGATTTAATTACTTCTTCATGTTCTGCAGAAACCTGTTAACCACCCATTCATTAAAATCAGGTGTGTCGGAGCAGAGAAACAACTAAAACATGCAGGATGGTGTTCCTCAAGGATGAGTGTTGGGAACCCCTGCAAACAACCTCAGGTTGAAAAAAAAAAAAAAAAAAAAAAAAACATGCTAGTTCTGATTGAACTGTTGAGCTTAAGTTTATTGTACACTTAAAACAAAACCAAAGTGGATCGTTGCTCTTTTAAATCTATTCAGGTCTCCATAGTTTACCTGCTGTTATAAATATTTTAGAAACTTTTACACTGCATCACTTTTGTATTAAACAGCTATTGACACTGACAGTTGTTGGTTTCATCAGAAATTATCATATGTGTATTTATCCAGTGGCTGATTGATGCAAAAGTGTGATGAAAAAGTAAAAATAATAATAATAATGCTACAGCGGTTCGAGCAAACATGATTTTATTGATTAATCAGTTACTCTGAACTAGTAAACTTATCATATACAAATATGTTTTTCATAAAGTTATTTGTCACATTACTATGTAAGTTTGCGTGCATAATTCTTAATCTCTTTCCTTGTTTTAAGTCACATTTCCCTAAATAAAGCATAAAAATCTTAAAATCAGATTAACGAAGGGGGCATAACACTCATTCTAAGGAAATATTCCTTAAGGAAAGTAATACAGTATTTGCTTGAAAAAGTGCAGTTTCATTTAATTTTGGACTATTTAGTTTAGTTTAAAGGCACAAAATAGATTTATTTGCTAGTTTTAAGGATTCTAGCCAATCAGCTATTGCTTACCCCACTGGCAGACTTTTTTTTCCCCCTAAAAACAAGAAAATGTGGTCACTCTTGGGAATATTTGGCTTATTTCAAGTAATGTTGTTTTTGCAGTGCTTACATGGGCTTGAGTATAAATTATTTCTTCTAATAAAAATAGATTTGATCTAAAGGTTTACAAACTTTTGCATGAATCTGTGAAACCTTTCAGACTGAAGTTGTTTAAAAGCTGCATTAATTCATTCTGGGTTTGGCCCCACTCGGACTGACTGTTAGCTCAGAACTACCGGTAATCTCCGTTTGTCCAGACTCTGGTTGTTCAGAAAGCTTTCCACAACAGGTAAGACACATACTGCTTACAATTTCCCTACAGAGCCCCAACTTGAAAAAATGAATGTATCCCAATACGTAGGTGATGCTACCAAAGAGCTCAAGGTACTAATTCTGACTTGAGAAATGGCAGTTTGACTAAAAGGGTTGCACGTTGGGATTGTGGTTGTTAGGACTGCCGCCTCACAACAAGGTCTCAGACATGAATGTGATGTTTTTCTGTGAGGAGTTTGCATGTTGTGCATGTGTGGGTTTTCTCCCAGCCTTCCAGTTTCTTCTCATAGTCAGAAACTTGCCTCTTATATAGCTCCAAGATTATAAGTTGCTCCTAAACGTGTACAGTTGGTTTATTTTTTTGTCACTCGTGTCTCTGTGTTGACGACTTATTCAGAATGTCGCTGGTGGAATAGACACCACGCAGACCCCCCACCACATCCCACCCCCTCAACTTTGAACAGGATTTTGTGGATACAGGAAATGATTAAGCTGACTCACAGACAAGAACAGTTCTGAACCTTCCGAGCACGTCTATTAGTCACCGCTGGTGGAAAGACGGTACCTGGACTGAGCGAGCGGAGCCGCTGACGAGTTTTGCTTCAAATCGAAGAAACGCAGAAAGGCAACATATTAATCCGTCAAAGAATTACTCTCAAGATCAGTAGTGACATTTCATGGCAGACATGAAAACATCAAAATGATCTTGAGTAAACTGAAAGCAGGTGTGAGTTAAGAATCTGTAAAAGATTAGAGCTTAGAAACAGACAACCTTTCTGATTACTTCAGGGGTTTCCATTTCTCTCCTCGGGGACCCCTCTGGTACAAGTACACATGGCAAACATGACTTCCTTGAGGATAAACACAGTTCTTTATGCGATAACAAGAAAGACAAAACAGGTTTTAGAAATGGCCGACGCACTCGCTCTCTCACACACACAGACGCACGCTCGGGTCGAGCGGCTGGGTAGCGTCCTGTGTGCATCAGTGTGGTCCGGCAGCTGGGAAAAGCCTCCTCCTTGACCTTACGTGTCTGAAACCTGTTGCTGTGCCCCCCGAGACAGAAAGACTCATGGAGCGGGGCATATGGTATAACATAAATATCACTCCTTTGTTTATCACCTGATTCTAATTAACTATGATGTCATGTTTTCTTTCGCTTCTCTCTGCTTCTTCTTAAGGCCTCACTCCGTGTTGTTGCTGTCTGGGTCCAACAGGTTTCTGGGGGGGGGGGGGGGGGGGGGGGGGGGGGGGGGGGGGGGGGGGGGGGGGGGGGGGGGGGGGGGGGGGGGGGG
>JARVGS010000672.1:20709787-20724799 GCA_031762315.1 Hypsolebias antenori
GTATGTATATATATTTAAGTTGCATGTTTGGATTGAGTCAGGTTCGGTTAAATTTATCCCAGTTTAATTTGATTTCTTTTTTATTTGTTTTCTTTTATTGTATTTTACACTATCTCGCTCTTTCAGTACACCAGGTCTGAGTTTTCTGATCACCACACCTGTGTTGAGTCAGTTGTTAACCTCCTTCAGGGATGTTCCCGTTCAGGATTGTTGGTCTTCTTCAGGCGATTGCTCGTGGTACGTTTTAATTTTTTGCTTTTGTTCAAAACAAAGTTTTTGTCATCACTGCTTCCTTCTCATGAGGTCCTCCTCAGCATCATCACACACCTGACAGAAGATCCTCTTTAACTCACCAACGTGGCTCTAAATTAGAAGTGAAATGCTTCAGCACTCATTCAATGTTTAATTGAGCAATCTTCATGAATAAAATAATTTTGCTACTTTTCACCGTCAGTTCAATGTCACATTAAAAGGATAACAATGGTGTTAAGATCTCTGATTCAGCTGATCAGTAAAGTGCTATTAGGTAACTTTTTTCCCTTTTTAAAAGCTGAAAACATTACTATTTGTGCTGTTTTTATTTATGTAAGCAATTGTTAACATAATGTCTACATGCAAAAAATATTTAAAATAATTGTTCCCCTTTTTTGAAACAGATCGTTGACTGTTAACTAATTTAAAACAAGATAATAAACCTTTGTTGGGTTGTGTGCAGTATTTTGAACTTGAAGGTTCATATCAATGCTAAGACTAAATTTTAGTCTTAATATTTTGGAGAGGGCTCACTACATTTTTTTGCTTTCTCCCCTTTTTTTCCTGGTTTAGAGGGAACCTGTATCTGGATCGCAGCCTTACCTCCGACTCCATCCTGACATCTCCTGAGGGCTTCAGTTTTCCTGCAACAGGTGGCTCAAACATTTGTCTTGGCCTGCACTGAGGTGAGTCCTCTGTTTATTGCTTCGGAAAGAGTTAGGGGACCAGAGGGAAGGAGAGGGAGAGAGACAGGAAAAAATACTGACAAACAGAAACTTAAAGTGTGCGTTAGACGGCGCTTAAAAAAATTAAGAGTCCTGAAACGTGAGTCACTCGTTTCATCTTTTAAAGCACTTTGGACATCGATTAAAAAAAAAAAAAACGAAAATGTAAACACGCATTTAATGTTTAACATGAAACATTTTCCAGAGCTGGAACGAGAACAAGGACAAATTATTTTTTGTCCTCCTCCTCTCATCCTCTCATCCGCCGCCTGTGCTTCACTTCACCCATTTTGTTTCTCCCTTCTCTCCTTTGCTCTGCTGTACCTCTTCTTTCATTTCCTCACCTTTACCCCTCCACCCTGCACTCTTTGGGCAAATATGCCTTCGGTCAAAATGAAAACATATTTGTTGTTTGTGTTGGCTTTCCCTGCTCAAACTCTGGCACGATTCTGCTTTAACCGCGGGTCGCTGGAAGCGCCTATGGCAGCAGAAAGCCTCTATTAGTCCTTGATCACTGGACGCCTGACAGCAGAGTCAACATGCAGGGCATTAGGGCCTGACATGGAATCAAATAAAGACTAATTTATTGGCTGCTTGTGTATGCCAAGACCACATTAACCATTGCTTTTCCCAGTTTTGGTTTTAATACTTAAATTTGTTAAAATTAGTAAATTACATGAGCAAAATGGATGATTTTTTTTAACCAAAGCAAAGCAAAAGGTGTTTATTTATTTTTATTTTAGGAAAAGATATATTGCGTCAATTAAAAGGCAACATAAGATGCACCATAGTACGTCCAGTGTTGCCTATTCTGGCCAATTTTTATAGATGAAGGGGAAATAAGAATCTTGAATGGCAATGAGGGAAATGCAGAAGCCAATGATTCAATGTTGATTAAAAAAAAGAAGAAGAATAAGAAGAATATAAACCCAAGGTGCAGATGCCTTTTAATGGATGTGCACCATGATTCAAATGTTATCAGCCATTAAATGGTCATTGTTAGTTGTTGTTATCCCCATAGGTTGCGTTCAGACTGCCCCTCCTGTACCTCCTATTAGGTTTAAAGGTACATTGTTAGCTCTGATAATTTTTGTTAGCAATGTGAATAGGGTCAGATGGTTAGGTTAAGAGTAAAAGGTCTGGGTTAGGTTTAGGCTCAAGGGTAAGGGGGTTAAGTTTAGGGTCAATGCTCTGAGTCAGGTGTAAGATTAGGTTTAGGAAAAGGGTTAACTAAAACTAACAAAAAAATCCTGTTTTACATGCATGTGAAGCTGCATATTATCAGTGATAACAATGTACCTTTAAAACTACTAGAAGGTAGGAGGGACAGTCTGAACGCAACCTATGGGGATGATAAAAATTAATAATGTCTATTTAATGGGCTGATGATGTGAACCTGCTGGGGTGCAGCAATGACAATAACATCCCAGTTAAAAGGATGTAAAGGGAAACAGGCTACCGGTAATGTTCTTTTTACTGTTTGCACATTGAAATAGAAGACCCAGCAGTGGACCAAAAGCCCTATACGCAGACCATAAGTGTTTTTTTGAATCTCTTTGGAACCAAAATGTCGTCAGATTTTTACACCATCAGAAGGAAGGGATAAAGAACTAAAATGCATAAATGTATAAATATAAAAACACGTGTGGAAACCCAAACTAGGCTTTCAAGTCAGCCAATAAGTCTGGAAAATACTCCACAGAACCAAAACAAAAGGAAAAGACGTAAATATGTTGGAGGGGAATAGCAGTGTTGTATAAAGTACCTCAAAGTGATACTTCAGTGAAAGTTAGTATCTTACCATAAAATTACTTTAGTAAAAGTTAAAGTCCCATTTAAAATTATTACTTAATTTTAAACGTCTTAAAGTATCTGACGTTTAATGTACTTAAGTATCAAAAGTAAATTTCTCTTATAGTAAGAGTATTAAGGAAAAGCAAATGGCTAGAATTTCCAAAACATTTGTTGGGTGTAATATTCAGTGACAAAAACTTGGAAAGTTCGAACTGAACAATGAAAGATTGCTCTTTAAAAAGTTTGATAGTAATGAAATACAGTATATTCATTCAACCTTTATTAACAAGGCTGTTAAAAAGCTCACATTGTTGTGTAGTTGGCTTCTTTACTGAGCTAGGTTCTGTTTGGTTATGACTTGTATCTTTCTGACTAATTAATAATATAGGAAATATTATAGGATAATATAATAGCATAGGAACTAATGGTTCCTATGCTCTTGAAGCGGTTCATGTCCTTGAAAACACCAAACTTCTCTTTTTTAGCAGTTACTGTCATTTTTACACCTATCAGGAATGTGTCTCCACTGTGAGTCAACAAATACCTATTATAACAATAAATATCTTTATATGCATCCAGCTTGTTCAGCGGGAGCTGCAGTTTTCACACAAGTATCAGAGGAGAGGCTGTGTTTGTGTTTGAGAGTCAGTGAGGGAGAGACAAGGGGCCGCATGAAGTCACAGAGAACAAACAGTCATTGTCCAATCAGATGTCTTGTAATTTTAAATTGCAGTAACTAGTAACTAAGATGGTTAAGGGAAATGTATTGAAGTAAAAGCACACATTTTATTGAGGGAATGTAGTAAAGTAAAAGTGAAAGTTGATGTCAAAATTCTACTTAAGTGCAGTGACGAAGTATTTCTACTTTGTTAAATTACAACACTGGGAATCAGTGACGCTAGAGTTTCTGAAATCACAAACTATTTATGCAACTTTAAACAAGACCATCAGATGCTAATGGGTTAATCAAGAACAAAATGCTTTTCACAGGCCAGTACAGACAAATGTTCCAATATTTAAAAGGGGAGACTAAACAATCTCTTCATGAAAACATGGCACAGCACATGAGACTGATTTCCTTGGATGTCCACTGCATCTTAAGGATAAAGGACACATTTTTACAACAGCAATGTACACAGCTTCGACTCATTTCATACCATGGAAAGTTCATATGGATCAAGTTGGTCAGCATTTCAGAAGTGACAGCAATCCAAACAACTGACAAGGTGGATGGGTGAGTTAGTGACTCATGCCACTCCAACAGCTCTCCTTAGTGCGATTGTCCCCAGTGATGCCTGGTAAATCTGAAACTCCCAGTCCACGACCAGAACTGAAGAAGCCCTGTGGATAAGAGATTCCATCTGATTTACCGTAGTTCAAGCAGAGGATTGTCTTGACTGGATGACTGAGATTCTGCACCAACATTCTGGTACATTTAAGATTTAAAACTATGAAAAAGCAGATATTTTTCTACATCTAATGATTCTATGGGTTTTTATGTAAAGTGTCAGATGTTTGGAGACAAGTCTGCTTTTGTTGAGCTTTTTTTTTTTTTTTATTACTTTTTTGCATAAAACTTCCAAAGTCATATAGGGAGATGTGTAGGATGGATTATATTAAACCAACGCACCACACCCTGAGTGCAAGGTCACTGTCTCTGTTCTCCATCATGTCCCACAGTAATCACGTTTCCTCTGGAGTGACTGCATTGCAGCGGTGGGTGGGCTGCCACAAAAGTGGGAGTGATGGGGCAACTGGCACTTTTTTGAGGTTTTCTTTGCTGATTTCTTTGGCCATTTTTTTTTTCTTGTTCTTTCTGCAGATGATGATTTGGCAGTTTTATAAAAATGTTAAGTCCTTCTTCTAAAACACTAATCTATAAAAGATTATTGAACAAATTTACTAGTTAAAACTACAAATGTAGCAAAGAAGCCTAAAGTGTTCTTGCCGCTGTTTTTAGAAGATGCACAATATTTTTTTTGGCAAGAATTTGAAAGATAGAGCTCGAATAAATAAATATGTAACTGTAGAGGTAGAAACATATTTGGGAAGCTTTTATAGCATTTATAAGAAAATAAAATTTTTAACCTTATTTTTATCCATCTCATTTCTATTTTGTTTAATATGTATGCAAAGCGAGAGCAAAATACATTTAATATTTTAATCTCAGTTATTACTGCTTGCTTTGCTGTTTGACTCAATGCTTGTTATAGTTGGATTCTTGGCACAGTCCTGTTATTGTAAAAATCAACATTTTACTTCAGAGTGTGTAAAGTTGCATGCCTATAAATAACATCTAGTGCAGTTTATTACAGTCAGCTTGGCAAGTGTCAGTGATCTGGGATATCCCTCCCCATGACGTAAACTTGTCACTTCAGTCAATTCTCTCTTTCACTTTCGACGAAAACGCTCCCTCCCTCCTGTTCTTTTGCTCTCTTTTCCTGTCAACCTCAGAGACTCTCTTTGATACATCTTCCGCATCAAAAATTATTGTGGATTTAGTCAGCTGATCCCTCAGTGCAACTGATAAAATGTTTTATACCAGCCGACAGGGTGCTGGAGAGCCCTCATGCCCTGAACGGACCCACGCAGCTGGTTATGTCATTGATTCCTGAGGTGAGTGGAAGATGGTGTGCCTATCTATGTTGTCCGTGGAGGACGTATAAGATGGGTACAGTATTGAATTTATGATAACAGGGTTTCTGCTTTTTGGAATTGGTGGATACCCAGGATATCGACAAATTAGGAAAACATCAGCAGCAGTTTCATCCATGGTAAAGCTTCTATGTGAAGGATTAATTTGTGCCTCGAGCGCTCAGACTCGAATGCTTAATGAGCTCAACTGTTAACTGGACGTGATTTCCAAGAATTGTAGGCCACTTGCAGCTCCTGGAACTCACCGGTGTGAAGGTTTCAGTCTTGGAGAAAGCTAATGGAGCATGGACCAGCGGAATGTCCATGAATCTGGCTCTTGGATTCAACATTGAGTGCACCAGCAGAACTTGAAGTCAGATCGAAAACAGAGTCTGAATTTGGCCTCTCCATTGGCCTTGGACAGACCAACTTATCTCAAATTACTCCTGGAGGATACCTAAACTAAAAGCTTTGCCCACACCCCACCTCCTGAGGACATCTGTGGCCTTATCAGAATTGTGATCCTGATAGACACTGTACCATCTTATCAGAACTTTAGAACTTTCTGGAGTGTCCATGGACAAGTCACCCGCCACCTTTGTTGATCTCTATGCATAACTATATATGTCTTATGTCTATTTATGTTGCTTTTTGTGCTGAGGTAATTTCTGATCTCCTCTTTCCTCATGTTGTCACTTTCCTTATCTAAAAAGATTGTGCTGCTTAAGTGACTGCAACCAGTCTCCCCATGTATGACTCTCTTTTTTTAATGCACTTTGGTAACAGTTCCTGTTTTTAAATGTGCTATACAAATAAAGCTGACTTGACTTTTCTCAGCTCTAGATTGAAAAAGCTTCCATTTCAATCAAGTGGCTTCAAACATCTGCAAAGTTCCTGGGAAAAACCAATGCAGGCATGCTCTTGTTTTTATTTTTTTTACACCGCCTTACAACCTAGCTGCTTTTCGTTACATTTTTTTAATACAATTTTATATCCACTTGTCATTCTCAATTTGTATGCATCCTTTTATAATTGTCTATTGTTGTCTTTGTTGTTCACTGTTGTCATCACTCTTTGTTAAAATCAGGTCTCTCTTGTAAATGAGTCCCCGAAGCTCAGTGGGATTAACCTGTATAAATAAAAGTTGAATTTAAAAAAAAAATGACAAAGAAAAACCCAAGTATATCACCTGTAGTTCATGAAGTACTGGATTTAAAAATTGTGGGATGGTGTCAGCATTGTATGATTCTGTGGCAACTATTTTTAAAAGTACAATTTCTGTACGCTATTCGAATTATTTGGAATGTGGACAAATATGGATGTAATGTCAAGCTTTGGCTACATGTTTCATGTGGATGTAACTAAAGCTGCCCTCATTCTTCCTCTGGTCAGAGTGTTGGTTTGTGGTTAAAGTTGAAATATGTGGGGAGGGTCATCAGAATAAAGTAAGAACAGATTGTAAAGGTTCAGCATGAGGTAAGGTGGCAAATGTTGGGAGGGTTTTTGTGGTTGCATGGATAGAAGCTGTGGTAAGGGCTTACAAGAGGTTTGTGCGACTATAACTGTAATGGGAATGTAATACATTCAGTTACATCCTCTTAAACCCATAAATCCAGCAGATTAGTTTGCAAACACGTTTTCTTTTGAGTTAGAAATGTTCCTCTTGTCTCAGCTCCCTGTGCAAAATACTTTAATCCACAATATCTTTAACACTTAAAAATTATGGGTTAGTGATTTACTTTTCCGAGTAACAAATCTGGACCTTAGGAAACAGTTTGGGTAAGCAGAAAACTTTGTTTGGATCCTTTTAAAGCAGTATTTGACCCCCTACAACCCCCAGTGTACATTGTATTGTAAATTGTACCATAAGATTTTTTTTTTTTGAATGATGGAAAAACAAATAAATTGTGAATGTACATCCAATGACAAGTTTCTGAGAGTTTTGTTCAAATTTGGCTACTGGTTCAATATTTTGCCAGTAGGCAAGCAGGGTGGACTTCCAACAGTTTTGCGTTTTAAACAATGATCTCAAGCAATCGGGCAGTGCTCGGAGCGTATGTTGGGGATGAGTCCCGACTACTATCATGGCAAATTTTAGATTTATTTATAAAAAAATTGAATTGGATTGACTTCAGAAGTTAATCGGTTGATCTGCAGGATGCTAACTTGCCCTCTTTGATATAGTTAATGGAGAACTTTTATTAACACCGGACAAGTTGACTGTTGCACAAAAGTTCAAAGGTTGTTCTGAGTTATATTTCTGGATTAGACAGTCTCACCATAACTTGAGTGGGATCAGACCAGTAATACAGTGACCATAATTACATGATCTGTTGCAGCACAAACAATCACGGAGGCTTTATAAATCCAGGGTTAAGCCTCAAGTTAACCCACTAATCTCACAATGTTGAGACAATACACGGCCCTGAGAAGACAGCCGTTTGCTCTCTCCTCCTCTCTGCTTCGGAGTGAAAAAACTCTTGCTTCCTTTCAACCAAACGTGTTCCTGCTGGGCCTCACAGAGAGGTAATCATGAAGAAGATGGGTCTGGGATGGTTTGTGTGTATGCGTGCATGTGCAGGCCTGAAGCGTGATCTCAAGAGCTCAGAGCTCTTAGGAACCTTGATGAGGTTTTCAGCGACACACTTATCCTTTCAGCACTGCAGAAGACGTCTCATTGATGTCATCTACGTGTGCTCTATGCCAGATCTGCCATATCCTACAAGTTCAAGAACATGGATACTGGCACTTGAAGGTTTCTGGGAGAGCTGAAATCAGTAACTAAACAATGCTTTTGCAATTAGATCTGTTTACTTTGTGTATTCAAGAGCATTAAAAACATTAATTTTAATATTCTCAATAAACCACGCAGCGCATTTGACACATCAAATGTAGTAGATTTAAGATTCTTTGTGCATAAGCTCGTTTGAAGCCAATTTATCAAAAAGCAAAACTGTAATGTTGAAGTTTCATTTTTGATAGTAAATATAATGGTGCAGCAGAGAAAATGTGATGTCTCATTGGTAAGAGAACCACAGCTTATATTTAAAAAAGCTTGTGGCAAATGAGGAACGCATGTCAGATTCATACAAATGCAACAGCTTCTGGCCTGCGTCCTAAAGTTTCAGCCACGATGGAGGGCAAGAATTGATAACTGTAATTATTCTCAACACACCACTTATATTTATCTGGTATGAATACTATACGAAAAATATCAGTTTTTTTTTTTAATACAATTTTAACTTCCAACCAAGGTATTTAAATAGCTTTTTGTTGACTTTAGAAATAATCTGAGATCTTGTTTGATCAGTTATTTTCTATACTGGATTATGAATAAATGGAAAAAACATTAAACCACACTATTCCAATGCACATTTTTGCTCATGATTTCTAGACACTAGACAAAAAACAGGTTTCAGCATTGGAACTAAAGCTTAAAACAATAGGAAGAGGCTTATCTGGGGAAAAAAATAAGAGAAATCTGACTTTATTAGGCTGTCAAAAATGATGGCTGCTTAATAGGAACCGCAGTTTGCTGTAGGCTTTGTGGTCTGGGTTTAACCCAGACAGCCTCACGTTTCTTTTTGCTTTTGAAGAAAATACATTTTAAGTGTAACATGACTAGAATGGTCAACCACACTGTGACACTGTACAGAGCTCAGTCTGTTTGGGCACATGTGAGTAAAATGTACAAGCTGTAAAAGCGGCTGCCACAGGTCCAGTGTGTGGGTCTATACCGTGTGTGTTTATGTTTTATGAGTTACCATCCCACGGTTTTATCGCTGTAGCATGAGAGGCCGTGTGATGCCAGTTGTGGGTTCGAGCAGCATTCTTGTCTGCCCCCTCAGGTCACCTACAGATCCAGATGTGCGATAGCTCTGACTGGTTCTAACGGCGTCTGCTGGGGACCTGCAGGAGTTCAAAGTTAGCAGCTGCTGAATTTGGCGGGAAGCATTTATTTATTTGGTTTTTTTGGTTTTGTTTATTTGTCTGGAATTTGTTAACGTCTTTATGCATGTAAATCAAAATTTCTGACTTCTTTTAAAGAGAAACTTGTGTGTGCATGTGTGTCTCATGAAGACTTTCTGAGTATTTATTTCATAAAGAGCCTCTAAATGCTGAGGTTTTGCTGTCTGTTTAGAGAGAAAACAAACCCAATGAGACAGAGGAAAAAAGATTCTTTAATATCCTTATCTCTGATTCTCTCTGGTGAATGTCCAATATCCTTTGTGTGTGTGTGTGTGTGTGTGTGTGTGTGCACTTCATCTTCTCCTGCAGAGTCCAGTCTGTGTAACTTGCACTCACAAACTTACGTTTTTGCTTTCCTTTCCACTGTAACAACCTCCATATGGCAGATGTTAGCTTTTTTTCTAGCATGAAATCAAATAGAAATGATGACTTTGTCTCACATGCACAGTTAGAAATACAGTTACAGCCTTTTAAAACTTTCACAATACAATACAAATACATAAGCAGATTGTTTATATTCATAAACACACAATCAACAAAAAAATATAGATGCTTTCACTTGCTGGTACTTGCAGATTCAGCTTTTCGTTTGACTTTGAGTACTTACAGGTACATCTAAGAAAATTAGAATAGTGTGATATTTTCTCCCCCAGAAACTTCTGAATGAAGTAGAAACCATTTCCTGCATTCCGGTGTACATAGTTTAATGGTTTGTTACACATCTATGTTTACATACATCTGTAAACCTTTGATTCAATAACTGTTTTTGAGAGCACGGAGCAACAAGAAGTAGCCTGACCAACAGCGCACCTTGTGTGAATAGAGCACACACTACTTCACTCATGCATCCTTGTAAGGTTGCAAGTGGGTAGGTGTAAGGATGTGAGACCAGAGGGTGTGTTTCAACTGTCATGGGATCAGCCTTCCCGGTAAAGTTTACTCTAAGGTGGTGGATGGAAGGCTCTAACTAACTGTAAAACATTGGGTTCCTGAGGAGCAATGGGTTTTTCATCCTAGTTGTGGAACAGTGGACCAGATCTTCACCCTTGTGGAGTAGGTAAGGGGATAGGAGTTTGACTTTCCAGTCTACGTGTATTTTGTGTACCTGGAGCTAATGCTAATGATTGTGTCCCCCAAGGCATTCTGTGCGTTGTGCTGCAGGAGTATGGGGTGCACAGGTTGCTTTTAGGTGATAACCGGTCCCTTTATAACCAAAGCAGTAGCTGTGTCCACAT
The DNA here is from genome assembly GCA_031762315.1 of Hypsolebias antenori. Lineage (NCBI taxonomy): Eukaryota > Metazoa > Chordata > Actinopteri > Cyprinodontiformes > Rivulidae > Hypsolebias > Hypsolebias antenori. Next base: position 20,720,397 of record JARVGS010000672.1, read on the forward strand.
TCTTGGCGCAACACTGAGCTTGTTCATGATGCAGGGTGGACTTTTGGACAATGCAAGGGTTGTCCCCTGCCTCCGGTCCTGTTTGCAGTGTTCATGGACAGGATCTCAAGGTGCTGTTGTGGAGAGGAGAATGTCTGGTTTGGGACTCTTTGCTTTATGCACATATTGTGGTTCTACTGATGTCTTTGTGTTACAACTTTAAAAGTGCACTGGCGGTTTGCAACCAAGTGTGAAGAGGCTGAGATGAAAGTCAGCTCCTCTAAGTCAGAGGCCAAGGCTCTCAACTGGAAATGGGTGGAATGTCCTCTCACCTATGGATTATGACTGAAAGAGCGAGATCCTGGGTGCAAATGGGTGAAATTTTCATCCTTCATGGTGTGGTTGTAGCAGAGCCGCTGCTTCTTCACATCACAAGCAGTCAGTTGAGTTGGTTCGAGCATCTGATTGAGATGTCTCCTGGAGGAGGTTTTCAGGCATGTGCCACTGGGAAGAGTCTCCAGGACAGACCCAGATCTCTAAAAGGATGATATACCTTCTCTGGCCTGAGAACACATTTGGGTGCCCCTGGTGGAGCTGGAGTGTATCGCAAGGGAGAGAGACGAGGTACTGTCCTGAACCAATTGCCTCCATGACCCAACTTCAGAGAATAAGATGAAGATGAAAATCTCCTGCCATGTGCATCATGTCACATATTTTATTTTTGTTAAGTATATCAACCTTATTTTCAAAGTAAACCATAAATAAACTAATTTCTACTTTGTTCCATAGCTTTTTTTTTTTTACTTGCTTTGATTTTTTTTATTTTTTTATTTACCTGCAGAAAGAAGGATTTAGTGGCTGTATAGTTAAGGTGTTGGTTTCCTGTTACATATTTTTTTTATTGTGATATAATGTGACATGAATCATGAATTGAGTGTAAAGTAGGCTGGCTTAATAATAATAATAATACTTTATTTATAAAGCCCTTTAAAACAACCACCACTGCAACAAAGTGCTGTACACATAAAATCAAGAGCATTTAAACACATAACCGCTTATGTGAACTTGATTGTCACAACCTCTTTCATTCTGGGGATTTGTAGAACATGTTCTCCAATTAAACTAAAAGCAAGTTCAGTAAAAGAACAGTAACACAGCAGTTGTTCAGCTACTTTATCTAAAAGCAGGGCTTTAAGTTTTGAACAAAATGCTCAGTAACATACCATTTATTTACAATGACTAACTTTTTAAAAAGTCAAAAGAGTTTGCTGTAATTTAGCAAAGTCAGTGGAACAAAAAATGGCATGGACGATGGCCATCTTTTCATTTTTATTATGTGTCTAACTGATAGTTTGAGAGATTTAATATGCATCTGATCTCACTGAAAGCAATGTAAAATGCATTAAGAAACTCTTAAGTTCATATTTCATGTTCTCATTTTCTCTTTCCAGCTTCTTTGCCATGCTTTCAGTCATCCTCTCCTCTCTTTTTTCTCATCACTTTCCTGTCTTCCTTTGTGTGCAGCTGCCGAACACTCACAATATCTTACTGTTACTTTTTCCCTCTTTGTCTGTTTTTAACCAGCCAGGATCTCCCCACCAGATGTAATATATCTCCACAGTTTAACTTACTTTGGCTCTAAAAGGCTGGTCCTCTACATGATGGAAGAGTCAAAGACTGGGGAAAGAGGCACCTCAGGAGTAAAAGACACAGGAAGAATACTCTGTGTACTTAATAATTATAATTTTTATGTCAAGGATGCATCGTTGCACTGACTGTATTTGGTAACGTTTTAAATAGATTAACTTTCTAACTATGGAAATGAGATCCTAATTTGTTTTCAATACAGGTGCATCTAAAAAAGTAAGAATACCGTGAAAAAGAAAGAAAAATAGGAATTTGTCATTTTAGAAAGTGAAACTCACATACACATAGAGTGAATTACTTCAAGCCTTTTTTTGTATTTTCAATGGTAATGGCTTATAAATAATAATAATAAAAATGCAATGCCTCAGAAAAGTAGAAAATTCCACAGCCTTTGGTACCTTTGCCAGTGTGTGCAGGAGCCAAGTCCTGCTGGAAAATGAAATCAGCATCTCCATAAAGCTCATCTGCAGAAGGATTAAATAAATGTCCTGGTAGATGCTGCATTGACTGTGGACTTCAGAACACACAGTGGACCAACACCAGCAGAGGGCATGGCACCAAATCATCACTGACTGTGGAAACTTCACTCTGGACTTCAAGCAACATGGATTCTGGGCCTCTCCACTCTTCCTCCAGACTCTAGGACCTTGATTTCCAAATAACATGAAAATTTACTTTAATCTGAAAAGAGGACATTAGACCACTGAGCAACAGTCCAGTCTGTTTTTCCTCAGTCAGATAAGACCCTTCTGACATTGTCACTGGCTCAGGCGTGGACTGACTTGAGGAATGTGACATTTGTATCTCATGTCTAGGAGTTTGTCAGCTGATTAGGGTGTCCATTAATTAAAATTATTGAAGCTCTCCACAATATTCTAATTTCCGGAGACACTAAAATTTAGTTTTTCATTATTTTTAAGCCATAATCATAAAAATTACAAGAAACAAAGGCTTGAAATATTTCACTCTGTGTAATAAGCTTTGCAGAGAGTAGTGAAGGCTGCACAGAAGTCTGTTGGAGTCAGCCTCCCCACATTACAGACACAGCACACACACTTTTTGCCCCGCTCCCCTCTGGAAAGAGGTGAAGGAGCATTAAGTGTAGAACCCCTAGACTGAGGAACAGCTTCTACCCTGAGGTTGTTAGACTCATTAATATCTAACCAGGATAATCACTGTAGAAAACATCATGAAGCTGATCTGTTTCATGTTGTGTTCATTCGTACTCATCCTCTCACACAGACTCATGTTTGTGCTGCTGTTTGGTGTATTGTTTATTTATGCTACTAGTGCTTATAGTGTATTTTTAGTTAACATTTTCCTTAATTCATATCTTAGATCTTATTACTTTTACTTTTTAATACTTTTGTTGGATGTAACTGGGACCCTGTGTATACAATTGTGTATGACAAATAAAGAACCTTGAATCCTCAAATCCATGAATGAAGCTAACTTTCACTTTCTGAAATGACTGACAATTTTTTATTTAGCTTTTCACAATATTCTTTATTAGCTGCACCTGTATATAAATTTTATTGTCTTGTAAGACTGAATGGTTTTTCAAAAATTTAACCACCGCTCCTGGTACTATTCCTAATCCTTTTTGTGTCATGCCTGTATATTTATGATCACTGCTGCTGTTTTAGGTGGCTGGAAAGGGCCTCCTCCAAGCAACTAACCACAAGTCTTGCATTTCTGAACTTTTCACTTTACATTTTATCAAAGACAACTTTGTGCTTCTCTCAGATATTATGCCTCATGTCATATGGGTGCAGTCTGCTCTGCATTAGGCTCGCACCACTCTCTTAAATTTCCTAGAACAGCTCAGTGCACTACAGTGGGACATCACATTTATAAATATCTGTTTATAACAACTAAATTTAATTAATGGATTTTGGGCAACAATGTGGTGACTGCCTAATCATCCCTACTGCCTGAAAGGTGAGTGATCCCGTGCATACAGGAGTATGTTGTTATAGCACAATATCTCATGAACAACAGGATGGATTTTAATACATTTCTCAGAAAGTAATCAGTAGACTTAACATCTACAACTGCAACATTTGAAGTCAGCTTCAATTAAGATGGCTGCCACAACTAGTCAGTCCTCATTAATTAATCAAGTGATTATTGCTGCTGATCAAGTTTAAACCAGTTTCACTGAACAAACAACTATTTCTCTTTTTTTTTTCCAAATGTATCGACTATGGTTCTCAGAGTGGGTTTCCAAATTTGTTTTGCATCAAGAAACATCAAGTAGGTGGCTGAGCCAATGTTCAAAAGTCAAATAAAATCTTAAGATATAGTCTTAATGCACACCTTTTGACATAGCTGTCAAACGAGCATACATTTTTATTAACGGTACAGGTAGCAGCTGTTACAGCATTATGTAAGCTAAATTATTTAGCTTTCTAACAATGTTTGAATGCTTCAACAAAACAATAATCAACATTGAATGTTTCTTATGGGTGGTCAAAAGCTTAAAGAGGAACTAAACCCAAAATTAACTTTTTTTTTAGCTGATACACTCCCTAGAATGTGTGTAAAAGGTTGTACAGCACTATGTCTGTGTTAATGTTCATGTTTTTGTGGTATTTGTTAAAATCGGCAATATTTGGCCTAAAAACGTGTTTTCACTAATCCTATGGGTTGAACTGTGTTACTGCAGCCTAATTTTCTTATTGGTCAACAACTCTCACGCTGACGTGTCTTGTCTCTCTGTCGTCACATCCTCTGCTGCGTGAGTATAAAAGTGGTTCAAGCAGAGCCACTCCCCT
>JARVGS010000672.1:20759270-20771030 GCA_031762315.1 Hypsolebias antenori
GGATCGGCTGGCTGATGACTGATGCGCTGCAGCTGGGTGAGTCTGCCATGTTGAATTTTCGGCTAGCCTCCATTTGTAAGAAATTTGAGCCATTGTAAGCATAAATTCATTACCAGCTCTGATGATAAAAGTCAGGATAAAATGTTAGGAAAAGCAGGATACCGGCTTTATGAATGCCCAATAACTGAATGCACTCAATGAATGAATGGTCCACAAAATAACAGTTTTGGAATCCAGTGACATCAATATAAGTGTTTGTGTTTCAATATACTTTTTAGATATAATAAGCTTTTGTTACAAGTTTGAAATGACTTTCCCCAAAAACTCAGTAACGCAGCATTACCGTTGTGAATCTAGAGTAGTAAAAGCTGATCCGTGCACTCGTATTGACTGAGCCATCTGCATCAGGTGATTGTGCACGTGTATTGGACAACTTGTACAGCATTTGTGCAATTTGAAATGTGTGCATTTGAAAAACTCTTCGTGCATTGGTGGTACGCTTGTGGATTTTACTGTACGCATACAACTCTTCTTATACGCTTGTGTGACTACTAATTTACCACCATAATTTCAGATCACTGCAGTAGTTTGTCCAAAAACTATTTTTTTAAATACATATACTGTGATACCATGACCTGCTGTAAAACATTAATGAAAACAACTTAAAGAAGATCCCATTAAGCTTAAATACATGTTTGTTAAGCCTTCAGCAAGTCAACTGGTCATTTATTTATTTGTTAGATTTTTCAGCACAAAGCTGAGGCTGGATATTTAAACTTATAACTTTTATAGAAAAGTTGAATTAGATAGTATGCAAAAATACTATACAGTATAATGTTGTTGGCAAAATGTCTTTATCATAATATTTTAAGAGCAAAACAGGTAACTATAAGTCTGGTAGAGTGTGTGGCATATCAGTTTGAAATGTTTCAGTGTTTGTGACCGATAGCCATTTTTGAAGAACCTCTAAATGATTCCGTGTTTTGAGGATTTCCCTCCTCGAACTGAGTTTCCTAACCATTCGCTGTAAATACCACCTTTCTTTCACCTTTTTTTTTCTCTCAGCTTGCCACAAGACAATAACAAACTGAAGCGAAGCTGTTAGGAAAGATGTATCAATAAACACTTTGTTGCTCTGATCTCCGTGTTGCTTCTGCATTAGCAGTACAAACATACACATGTGCAGTTCCACACACTACTCTAAAGATTTCCCACTTTACTTCAGAGAAAAATCCCTTCTCTTTGTTATTCCCACTCCATTAACCAACCTCATATTACCCCCCACAATCAACCTCCCATCCCAGGCTCTCAGCAGTTTACATCCAGAGGTTGAGCAGCAGCTGGACAATAAAAGCAGCTTAAAAGGACACTCCAACAATGTTTATGTTAACCGTTTCTGAGCAGCAATCAAAGTGAGGAAGAAAAGAGGTCGGTTGTTTTGGTCGTCGGGCAGGTTTGTGTGCAGACATCATCCATCTCGTGCTGTCGCAGCCTCATATTTAGGAGCAGACGTTGTGTGGGTTTGTGTGGCCATGAGACGGTGAATCCAAGAGGCCTGGTGGTTCTGTCTATTTTGGTCAACAATGTGCACAATCGTACAATACTGCACGACATCTTGCTCAGAGTATATGTTGTGAATGACCACCACATCAAATGTTTGGTTTCTGTAAAACTATGAGTTAAAGCCATTTTGTTTTGTCTAATGTTGATTAGCCGTGGCAACCAGCTTTAATTGCATTAACTCCAAAAATAAATCTGTTATAGATGTGCTAGTGATTACTTTCTGAAAGTTTCATAATAATCTGCCACGTGGACCACACAAAATTTTAGCTCAACATCTGTAAAATAGATTGAATTAGTCATTTTGTATTTTCTAAGATCAGATTTTAATCATATTTAGCTGCTTGTTTAATTTAAGCAATTTCTCACATTTATCGCACACGAGCGTTAGTTTGCTTACATTGAAATCGAACAGTAATCCACAGTAAACAGTTTTACTTATCAAATCAAGTTAAATACCTTCATAATTTCACACGCGAGGGTATTTATTTATTTTTTTCAGTAAGGAGAGGCTATCCTCTTGAGGTAATGAGCTTTATTGTGTCTGGAACATGCAGGTTGCCCACACCTCAGCTGTGTGATCTCTGTAATCGTGTGGGGAGATAACAGCCTGAGTGCTGCGTGTTTCAGGATGAAGCTGCCCTCATCACTCTTACATGCAACTTCCAAAATCTCCAATCTGATCTTCTCTTTGAGCCACCTCTTTCTAAGTACCTCCAGTTCACTCTGCACCGATGAAAAGCAATCAAGTGCAGCTTGTAGGTAAAAATATAACACAGACTGATATTTATATTTCAGTCATTGTAGTAACCCTGATCGTACACTCATGCTATCGCATAAAAAGTGGCATGTGAGGTACACAGATGTGCTCTGCGTGTGTTTTATCTCCAGCCTTCATTTTTAACCATAAATGTTACAGATTTAAACAGGCAGGCTTCTTGAGTGTCACCCATCCATTCCTCTGATCTCTGTTCAGATAGCGGAGGGAAACAGGTTCAGGAGCGAAACCCAGACATCCTTCTCCTCAGCGACACACACCAGCTCCTCCTAGAGGATTCAAAGTTTCAGGCCAGAGATTATGTTTTCAACCTTTATTTATACAGGTTAATCCCATTGAGCCTCGAGGTCTCATTTACAAGAGACCTGTATAGTGCCTATAGCAAGTTCTGGGTCTTCTCCCAATGGGACTTGCCTAAAAAAACTCCAAAGGAAGGTGCCCAGGAAGCATCTCAAAGATTCTCAAATCATTTCAGCTGACTTCATTTGATGCAGAAGAGCAGTTGCTCTAAGAGTTCCTCTGGATCCATCCATCCATTATCTTTTGCTTGTTCCAGTCAGGTCGCGAGGGCAGCAACTTGAGCAGGGAGGTCCAGACATCTCTTTCTACAGCCACCTCTTCCATCGCTCCTGAGAAGACACCAAGGCATTCCCAGGCCAACTGAGATAGTCCCTCCAGCATGTCTTGGGTCTTCCCCGGAGTCTCCTCCCAGTCGGCCATGCTTGAAGCACCTCACTAGGGAGGCGCCCAGGAAGCATTCTTACCAAATGTGTGAACCACCTCAACTGGCTCCTCTCGATGTGGAGGAACAGCAGTTCTCCTCCGAGTCTCTTCCAGATAACTCAACTACTCACCCTATCTCTAAGGGAGAGTCCAGCTACCCTTCAAAGGTAACTCATTTCAACCACCTGTATCCACAATCTCATTCGTTCAGTCAATAACCAGAGTGCGTGGCCATAGGTGAGGCCATAGGAACGTAGACTGACTGGTAAACAGAGAGCTTTGCCTTACAGTTCAGTTCCCTCTTCACCACAATGGACTGGCACAGAGTCCGTAATAATGCAGATGCTGCACCAATCAATCAGCCAATCTCACACTCCGTTCTTCTTTCACTCGTGAACAAAAAGAGCAATACACCCTTTTCCGACTGAGGACCAGGGTCTCAGATTTGGAGGTGTTGATTCTCATCCCAGCTGCTTCACACTCAGCTGTGAACCATTCCAGTGAGAGGTGAAGAGCACAGCATGATGATGCCAACAAGACCGCATCATCCGTAAATAGCATAGATGGAATCTTGAGGCCATTCAACCGGACTCCTTTTGTCCCCTGGCTGCACCGAGAAATTCTATCCATAGAAGTTATGAACAGCATCGGTGACAATGGGCAACCCTGGCTGAGACCAACTCCCAACCAGAAGAGTTCCGACCTACTGCTGGCGATGCAAACCAAACTCTCACACCTCTTGTATGTAGATCGAACAACCCATAGCAACGGGCCCCCAATCCCATACTTGGGGAGCAACCTCCTCAGTGTACCCAGAGGTACACAGTCGAAAGCCTTCTCCAAGTCTACAAAATGTATGTAGACTGGATGGGCAAACCCCCATGACCCCTTGAGGACCCTAGTGAGGGCAAAGAGCTGGTCCAGTGGTCCACGACCAAGATAGAACTGCACTGTTCCTCCTGGATCTGAGGTTTGACTAACGAATGGACTCACTTCTCTAGCACCCCTGAATAGATTTTACTGTGGAGGCTAAGAAGAGTGATGCCCCTATACTTGGAACACACCCTCTGGTCCCTCTTTTTGAAGAGGGAAACCACCAATATGCCAATCCAGTGGCACTGTCCTGCATGCCCATGTGATGTTGCAAATGTGTGTCAACCGAGACGGCCCCACAACATCTAGAACCTTAAGGAAAGAGTAAAAATCTTGTCCACCCCAGGAACTCGGCCATCACATAGCTTTTTAACTGCCTCGGCGACATCAGCCTGAAGTCCCTCGACTCAGCTTCCTCTATGAAAGACGTGCCAGTGGGGTTGAGAAGGTCGGAGAAGTATTCCTTCCACCTGATTTAATCGCTGGTTGAGGTCAACAGCACCCCACCTTCACTGACCACTGTGTTAGTAAAGCTCTGCTTTCTACTCTTCAGATGCATGATGGTTTGCCAGAATTTCCTCTGAGTCGATTGAGAGTCTCTCACCAAGGCCTCACATAACTCCTCATATATCTCAGCTTTTGCCTCAATAACACCCAAGGCTATGGTCCGCTTGGCCCTCTGGTGCTCCTCAGCTGCCTCCGGTGTCCCACTAGCCAACAAGTCCTAATAGGACTCCTTCAGATTGACAGACTCGCTAACCCAGGGTGTCCACCAGCAAGTTTGAGGATAGCCACAGCGAACACTGACAACCTTGCAGCCACAGCCCAAGGCAGCCACCTCAGTAACTGAGGTGTGGAACAACATGGCCCACTCAGACTCAGTGTCTCCCACCTCAGTTGGGATGCAGTTAAAGCTCTCCCTGAGGTGTGAGTTGAAGATCTTTTTGACGTGTTCTTCAGCCAGGTGTTCCCATAAAATCCCCACTACATGTTTGGGTCTATTGTGTCTATCCGGCATCTTCCTCCGCCATCTGATCCAACTCACTACCAGGTGGTGATCAGTTGACAGCTCAGCTCATCTCTTCACCCGAGCGCCCCAAACAAAAGGCTGCAAATCAGATGACACGGCTACAAAGTCAAACATTGATCTATGACTTGGGGTGTCATGGTGCCAAGGACACTTATGGACACCCTTGTGTTCAAACATGGTGTTCATGATGGACAAACCACGACTAGCACACAAGTCCAACAACAGAACACCGCTCGGGTTCAGATCAGAGAGGCTGTTCCTCCCAATCATGCCCCTCTAGGTCACACTTTGATTAGCCAAGTGGGCATTGAAGGCCCCCAGCAGAATAATGGAGACCCAGCTGAACATCTTACAGCACCCCTGCTAATAACTCCAAGAAGGCCAAATACTCTGAACTGCCAGTCGTAAGCACAAACAACCACCAGAGCCTGTTCCCCGCACCCAAAAGTGCAGGGAAGCTACCTTCTAATCTACCAGGGAAAACGCCAACACACAGGCACCAAGTCAGGGGGCAAAGAGTACATCCACACCAACTCAATGTCTCTCACCTATTCCCCCTGGATAATGGAGTTCATCATTAGCTTATATCTGGAATCTTATTCTTTCATCATGACCAAAGAAAAGGGTTGGAACCAGATGGACCAGTGAATCAATTCAGCTCAACTCCTTCATTAGCACTACAGACTGCTGCCAAACTCATTACTCTGGACAAAGACCTGTTCCATCTCCTACCATCTCTCGTGAACAAGACATAAGGCATAGAACTCCCATGCTCACCACCAACCTTTAAGAAGCCTTTCACATTTTTCCACTTCATGCGCCACTCTGCGTTGCCCCAGTGCATGCTGAATGTCATCCTCTGTTAAAGTAACAAATGAGACACTGAGGTTCCTATCCATATAGGATTGAAAACAGGGACAACCCTGGTGGAATCTAACCAACCAACCAGAATGAACTCAACAGCTTTGGTTCTATGGAGCACTTAAAATCACCCAACACGTATGTGTATGGTTTGCTTTCATGAGTGAAAGCCTTATTTTAATAATATTCTTCAGAAAAAGCAACAAAAAATGACAAAGTAGTTCCTAGGTACTCGAACTGTAAACCTGTTAGTAGCTTCACTGACCAGTGAACCTGCAATCTTAAGACCTGTTATTTCCAACTGTTTTCAAAGCTTAAGTATTTTATACAGTGGTTAAAAATTAAATTACATAACTTTTTCAGTTCTCTAAAGCAGCAGCAGTGCAGAGACGAAGTAGGTGTGGATTAAATTCCTTCCCTTCATGGTCCTTCATCCAGGTAATTGCTGCAAATATTTAACTTCTCAGCTGTCTCAAATTGAACTGTGGTTGTAGCGTTAATCTCAAAGTAAACGTTGCACATCAGAATGTTCACATTTGCAAAATTCAACAGCATGTTTAAAAAAAAAAAGCTGATGGAAGAAATGACAACTTCTGTGGTTTATTGGGGAAGAAAATGTTCCATGATAAACAGAGGACAGGAAAATCAAATTCACAGTACATTTCATCTTCGCAACACAATGCATTGAAACATACGCCATCCAAACCTTGTTGCTTTGCACACTTGATGCCTCATAAAAATACTCCAAGAAAATAATGCTACAAGCATAGGGGGGCATTAATGCAAAGTGCAACATTTAAATTAGCTTTTTTTAGAATCTGATTAAAAAATATCTGCAATTGACAAATATTTAATATCACAATCAAAGATTGAGTACATTTACAACTCTGAACTCCATCCTCCTGAGCTCTGCTGACATCTACAGCTTTAAACTTTAGTTGCAAAACAGATAAAAACAAATTGTCATCCAGAAACTTGGTTTGAAAATGCAAAGCAAAACAAAATACTGTTGGTCTTGAACATATGAGAGCTGCTAATGTGGAATGAGTGGAATGAAAATTGATTAGAAGAAAAGTGTACGGTAAGTCATCGGGTCATTTAATGGAGATAGGATGGTCCTATGGGGAGACCAATAATTAACCTTACAGTACTGTATTTATATTGGCTAACCAACTGTTTGATGACATTTTTACTTTAAGATATAAAAAAATCATGGAGCAAAGAGATTTTCTTGACCTGTATCAGTGGTTATATCAGGAGCCAAACTGTTGTGAATTTAACCGGATTAGGTGCAAAGGGAAAAAGGTTTGGCACGAGGTTATGTTTATGGTATTAAACAGGAAAAATAAAAATCTTCATTTGCATTTTTGTTTACATTCCTCCACAACAGTCAGGTTAAATATTAGCTCAATTTTATAAACCGTGTTCCTTCATTTTCCTGTAGAGCTGTAATGAGGGGACACACAGGAGTGGACTGGTCACATTCACTTAAAGACGAAACGAAAAAGAAAGTTTAAGTAAAATCTGAACCATTAAGCACCAATCTATCGGAGCAACAAGTGTTTGTAGGAGTAGGACAGTCAATATTTAAGCACAGCAGTGGTCCCACAAAAACTCAGCATTTATGATTTTCTGTTCTCAGTCTTGTGAATCCAAATGTGGTTGCTGCCCTTTAGGCATTCGTGCACAAAAAGTGTTTACTCTCAGATGGTGAGGGAAAAGTGCCTCGTTTGATTAACTCAGAAAAGTTTTAGACCAAAACTCTTTCAACGCAGAAGAAAACTGGAATTGAAAGAACTTCACAAAAATGTTAATATTCAGCTTTTTCTTGTCATTACTGAAAGGAAAAAAAAGGGTGATGCAGATTTATTGTGGGGATCGAACTTCTAAAACAAAAATTAAACAATGGAGTAAAGGAGGATGAAACTTTTTACAGTGAAGAAAAAAATGTTGGCGCTTCAAACTGTAATAACTCCTTCCTGTGATTTATTATTGTCACTTTTCAAATCATCTACTGTTCAGTAATTCCTAAACATCCTAACTGTGAAATGGCTCTAAAGCTTTAATACATCTACACTCCTGATTTTTTTTTTTTTACACAAATACACACTTTTGAGTTTGAAGACCATTTCCCTTCCTTTAGTATCTAGAAATAAAAGAAGTGTCAAGAAGTAAACATCTGTTTTTAAGTATATTATCTCTGTGAGAAATAAATACACAGCATCCTCATTTTATGAGTTCCACAAGCATTAACTTTTAACACATTTTCTTTTATTTTTAGATCTTAGGAAGGGTTCGTCGATAACCTCCTATCTCAGTTTTACTCAGCTGACAAAGTTGGGAGTACTTTTAGAAAACGTTTCCTTTGTTTTCTTGTGTGTGTGCTCTCAGCTGAGGCCTCCTCGACGCAGAGCCACTTTACAGGCCCTGGGACTCACGGACTTTGGCCTGCAGGGCGTCGCATGTCTTCTTAGCATCGCCTAGCAGCATTGCAGTGTTGGGTTTGTAGAAGATGGGGTTGTCCACGGCTGCATATCCAACACCCAGAGAACGTTTCATCACAACCACCTAAAAAGGACAAAGAATATTATCAAGGAATAAGTAGCCTCTAGAAAGAACTTGAAGGAACAAAGTGTTTATCCTAAATTTTAGAGCAGATTTTTAAAAAATGCTTTGAATGTTGTCATTTTATATTAAATTACCTGGGCCAGAGTGTTTTAAGACTTGTGTGACAAATCTTATTCTCATCCTTACACCAGATGTCTTACCTGTTTGGACTTCCAGACCTCCAGAACGGGCATGCCAGCAATGATGGAGTTGGGGTCTTCTTGGGCGGCAGAGTTCACCGTGTCGTTGGCGCCAATCACCAGGACCAGATCAGTTTCTGTGTGTACAAACCAGCAATTGGTTTTTAAAACAAATTTTATGGCTCATTTAACAGGAAATGACACAGAGAACTTGGGAAAAAGAGGTTAGCGTTGTGTGAAAAGGAAATTCCAGTACCGTACATGACGACACAAATTTACACTTTGAACTATTGATTTACTGCAAAAATGTCAGTGCTGCAAGCAAAAACTTGAGTTACATTTGTAGCATTTTCTTCAAGAGTAAGTCAAGTTTAACATTTGCCCTTAAATTATGAAACGATTTTAAAAGTAAAAAAAAAAAAGTATCCACTTTTCATTTTCTTTATGCGAAACATTTACCAGACTCAGGTCAGTTTGGTGGATTTTTTTCTTTTTTTTTTGTCAAATACATTGCAAAAATTCACAAGACTTTGTTTTTAATCAAGGAATATTTTATCTAAATAAAAACATTCTCGTATACAAAATATAAAGATGACAAAAAAAAAACTGAATGCTCGACTGAAGGTAAGAGCAAAGATGTCACTATTCTGTTTTTGTAACATTCATTGGCTCCAAATCTTTTTGAACGAAAGCTGGACTCACCAGGGAAGTCCTCATTAATCTCTTCCATTTCCAGAACAATATCATACGGGACGCCTGCTTCAGCCAACAGCACATTAAGCTGACCGGGCATCCGACCGGCTACTGGATGTATCCCAAACCTGGACAAAACAAAGGCTGACTATTAGTCAAGTCCCTACTTTACAAGCACATCAAGAGAGAGAACGTATGTCAGAGGTGAGTGAGGAAGACTCTAAATAAATAAAGTTGAGCATAGGAGGCGTTAATCTGTTTCTATACACAACTCCCACCACACTCCTCCACCAGAATCATTTGTTGAATGTGCACTCTCTGGTGTGTAACTGGGTATACACAGTTCTCAATTATTGGAATCATCTAACCAGTTTAGGAAACGTATTCTTCTCACCATTCAACCGCCTGCAAAGATGAGCAACAAACATTTAAAAACATGTTGCATACTTGTTTTCTAAACTGAGGTGTACAAAGAACCCAGATGAGCCTTATAGTTTTGTTAACTGTGACAGCAAATAATAAAAATAAAAAATGAAAACACTTTCTACTAAACATGTCTATGTTAGCCCTGTGATGGACTTGTGACCTGTCTAGGGTGTCCCCCGCCCCTCGCACAGTGATTGCTGGACATGGGCACCAGCAACCCCCATGACCCAAACTGGAAGAAGTGGGTAAAAAAAGATAATGGACAGATGGATGGATGGATGATGTCTACATTAATGGAGAGGACGAGAGAAAAACAAAACAGTGGGACTTTGACCTTGAAGGACAGCAATGAGAACATCTTGTGTTTCTGGACTTTAGTGCTGTGCATAAAATCTAACAAATATACTGTATTAAAGTAGCTGGTTACCTAAGACAAAAAAAGAACAATTACACAGATCATTGGAAGTAAGAGGATACATTAAAAAGCAAGACAAAACAAAAAAAAGGCAAATCAGGGCAAAGAAATGTTTTCCTTTGTTCCCCCTCTGACCACCCACTTTCCACTAATCAAGCCCAGCGCAGCAGCTGCACCAGCCACCACCAAACAACAGAGGCAGGAAAATTGTGCAAGGGTCCAGTACCTTGTTTCTTCCTGTTTAACTTCTTTCTACACACTCTTATCAAACAGGTTGAAGCATCTGTCCTGTGCTTGGTACACTTTACAAATTTATCAACATGTATTCGTTTGCAAAACCCTTTTAATAAGTTTTAACTTTAAGCCATGCCTAATGTCTAATGAGCAGATTTTTGCTAAATTGAATGCAAGTTCAAGTACCGTAATTGTTGGTGTACAAGCTGCTACTTTTTTCTCACTTTGTACCCTGCATTTTATATGCAGGAGCATCTTATTTATGTATTTTTTTTTATAATTTTCACAAGTTATATACAGTATTTTAATTCGACAGACTTCCTGCCTCTGACTTACGTTTTTCTTTGACAGAGCTGGGTGCTCGTGGCTCCCAGCACCCCGCCCCTCTTGGGGCAGGAGTTTGTGACAGAAAGAATTCCCTCAGGTATCTACATGTACAACGACTCTTGCTCAGTGTTTCAAATTCCCTACCATGACTCCACCCACTATGTCATCATGTGACCAGAAGTCTAACCTGAATAACCAATGAGGCACGCTCGAGGACCATCCTCCAAGATAAGACGTGCATTAATTTCTTCAGATCGTTCCCGTGTCGTTATCATAATTTGCGCTTCACCTGTGTATTTGTTCAGCGATAATGGAAAACGCACGGAGAATTACTTATAATGCAGCTTTAAAGTTAAAAGCGATTGATTGGTCGAAGAAGGCAACAGCGCTGCCAGTGGGCTTTGCATCAACATGTCGATGGTCAGGCATTGGAGACACAAAGTAGTCAAGTCTGGTGCATGTTTTAACAAAAGTTTAAAATTATTTTTGTGTGACATCTTTCTGTGTATGGTAAATATGTATTTAAATAATGGAATCTCAACTTAAGTCACATCCGAACACAGAGTGGAGAACAACAACGGAGAACAGCGGAGAACAACAGGAGGGGTTCTTCCACCTCCCCTTCCGTCATGAAAGCTCAGCTTGAGAAGTCGATTTATTTTTTAAGCAGTCAGTCAAGACTGGTACATATTTAAAAAAATATATATTTCTGTGTACGGTAAATATGTGTTTAAATACCAATAGCTCATTTAAGCTTAAACGGGAGGCATTAAACGGAGCGGAGGAGACAACAGAAGGGAGGGGCTGTTCCCCCTTCCTCCCTCCTCTTCATATGAGCTCTGCTGAGCAGAAATCACGTCAAATTTATTTAAAAAGTACATTTAAAAACAGCAATTGTTACCAAAAATGTTTAACAATAAAAATCAATGATACTAATTTAATGAATATTTACCGTAATTTACCGGTCCTATTTGACTTCTGGTCACATGACCTCGATAAGACTTCTGGGTAATACTTACCAGTATATAATTTTTAAATATGTCCAGTTACGTAAAAAAAAAAAAAAAAAAAAATAAATATATATATATATATA
>JARVGS010000672.1:20777728-20788635 GCA_031762315.1 Hypsolebias antenori
TATGGCTCCCAAAACGCAAGGAGGACTCTTCTGATGGCAGTGCATCGAGGAAAAGGAAGGCCACCACCATGGACTTATGTCGAAAATCGGTTTACGCGCTTGGTAAAACAGGTACGTCACATGTATTTACGTACATTCCAACTTACGTCAAATTCGGTTTACGCTGCTACCGTGAGAACGGATCTCCGTCGTAAGTCGAGGACTACCTGTATTGTCTTAGTACTAAAGTATGTTTCTCTTTCATTGTCAGTGGTCTTTCAAACCTGACTCTTCTGATTGTTTTCTGTTTTGATTCCACCTCGTTTCTCAAAGGAATTGCAGAAAGGCATGCTTTCAGCTCGTCTCCTGTAGGTGTGTGTGTGGCTTCATGGTGGCCACGGTGAGAGTGGATTTGACTGTGCTTCTTAATTTAACTTAAGTGTGGGGAAAACAAACAGAAAGAAAAGCCAAAATGATCAAGCTAAACCATTTTTTTTCATCTGCCTAATCTACTCGGGTAATTCTCCCCAAACCCTCTGAGTCCATACAAGCGATTGAATTTCAATGCATCTGTGATGAGATGGAGGGGAAGAAAAACATCCCCCCTTAGCACTCAAATGGATTGGCAAGCAGACGCTTGGTCGCAGTGACAGGTGATAAGTGCTTTGGCAAGCTGTAAGTGAAATCTTGATGCGTGTCTTGGTGTATGTAGCAGTGCTGTCGGTGCCCATCATTCATTTGGTCCTTTTCATTTGTAATGCTCAAAGCATTTTCTTAGCTTTAGAGAAGCTTCCCTCACACTGTGATGAGCATCTGTGACCTTTCAGATCAAGCTTTCTGTGTAAGTGACTGCTGTACTTCACAAGGTGCTGCATGAAGGCAAAAAAACTCCCAAACTTCCGATACTTTATTTGTATCGACCCATCTAGCCCCGTATGGTAATTATATGTAGAAGTGGATTTTAATTTTACTTAAGACAATTTTTTTGTCATAAAACTTGTTGTCAGAATAAATAAAAAGCACTGCAGTTTTGGACCTGACACTTGACTTGGTGCCAGTGTTTGAATTTAAGTGCCCTGTTAATATTAAAATTGAATAACTTCAAAGTCTGTAAATGACCTGTGTGCGTTTTTAAAAACTAAGTGTCCTAAAAAAGACTTTAATAACTTTAATGTGACATCAATGAATAATATTTGAATCTGAAAAGGATAGATTAGGTTTTTTAATCTTGCACTTGTTGGCCTTTAGTCAAGTCAAATTTATAAATCCAGGCAGTCACCGACTTACGGCGCCATCGACTTACAGCATTTCGGACTTACGGCGCCGCCCCCAGTGACGTCATCACACCTCACGTTGTCTTTTTTATGCAGCATTTTATGTTGTTTTTTTTTTTTTTTAATTTTTTTTTTTAGGGTATTTTGTTAGCTAACTGCTTGAAATACAGTACAGCTAAACGGCGTTCTAAGTACGCTGTTGTTGTGTTACATTGAAAAAAACGTGTTTAAAATGATGTTTACGGCCGCCACGTGGGTAGCGCTCCGATTTTCGGCCGAAAATCCGGAGTTACGGCCGCCACGTGGGTAGCGCTCCGACTTACGGCAGAATCGTGTTACGAACGGGCCGTAGGAACGGAACTCATTTGTAACTCGGGGACTACCTGTATATGTGAATGGCTCAATAACGTAGCTTATTATATATTTTACAAACATCATATCCATGTCAACCCAGTCTTTTGATTTTTTTGTCTGCAAGGTGTTTTACAATATTCATTACTGTATTTCTTCTTTCTTAGTTCCTTCAAGAAAAATACTATTTTTACAACCTGTAACTTTATGATTCACATCTTTGTCTACTTTTGGTATTTTATCAGCCAGACTCGGGCCAACATTCACAAAATAATGATTAAATTATTTTACAATTTCAGTTTGATTGTGGATCTCAATACCATCCTTTACAAGATATTGTGGAACATCTGATTTTACTTCATGGTTTTTCAGACCACTATTCATTATTTGCCATGTTTCCCTCATGTTACCATTACTTTTGTCTAATAATTCATTATAATATTCCTTCTTGTGTTTTCTTATAATCTATACCAACTTATTTTACACTTCTTGTATCTCTCTTCTTTTGTTTTTAGTTTTATGAAGCATGAGTACAAGTAGTTCTTCTTTTTACAAGCATTTCTTAATCCTTTGGTCATCCATGGTTTATCAACATCTCTTTTTGTATAATTTTTTGCACACTATTTTTTCATACAGAAATCCCAAAATATTCATAAATACATCATATGCATGGTTTACATCGTCAACATACACATCCTTCCAATTTTGTTTTCGTAAGTCTTCTGTTAAATTATCCAAAGCTTTTTTAGATGTGTTTATTATTTTTCTCTTTTTTGTTTCTCATTTTATATTGTATTGGTCATTTTTGTAAATTATGAAAACCGGTTAAGTGGTCACTTACATCAGTAATCAAAACACCTCTATTTGTTATATTTGTAAAAATGTTATCAATTATTGTGACACTGTGGGTTGTAATTCTTGTAGGTTTTGATATTAGTGGATAAAGATTTAAACTATGCATAGAGTTTATAAATGCACTAATATTATCTGAGTCTGTTTTATTTCCCATATTTCCCAACTCAAAATTGAAGTCTACACATAAAAAAACTGTTTTGTTTAAACTCTTTTCTAGCAGATCCGTGATTTGATCTGTGAATTTTGCGCTATATTTGAATCAGTTGATCGATATACACAACTTATCATTATATTTTTAGAATTCGTAGTCATTATTTCAATTGTAATTATTTCCATAATGTTGTCTACCATTACTGACATGGTTTAATTTTTTTACACTTTATTTCCTTGTTTATAAGTAGAGCTACTCCACCACCCCGTTTATTTTTTCTGTTCGTATAATAAAGTTCATATCCTTCAATGTTAACATTATTTATATTTTTGTCATTCAGCCATGTTTCTGAAACTGCTATCATACTAAAAGTTCTGTTTAATTGTTTTAAATAATCTGTTATTTTGGATAAATTTGCATGTATACTTCTACTGTTGATGCGAATAATAGAAATATCATTTTTTGTGCTTTTAATATTGTTAAATTCCTCTTGATTATAGTATTCACAGTCTTTAATTACTGCAACATTTTTTGAAAAAAATCTGTTAATCTACATAATATATTTTAGATTCTGATTTTTCATATGTATTCATATTTTAGTGTTTGTGTCCATTGGTGTCAATATTTTATGTATTCCATATGTACCAAGTTGTTTCAGTGTTTTTGTTTTTAATTTTGTAGTTTGTCCCTCCTGAACTCATCTTAATTCTTCTAAATCCTTCAGTTCTTTTATTATTTTGGCCTGTGACCCTTCTTTAACTCTAATCCAGATGTTTCCATTCCTTGTCCAAGTTGCTACAATTCTTTTCTGTTTTTTCAACAACCTTGCTTCACGGGCGATGTTTCCATTTTTTCTCATTAGGTGTTCATTTATATAGACATTTGTTCCCTTTAATTTTTCTTTTTGCTTGCATCATAAGATTGTTTCTCGCTTTTTAACTGATGAACCTGATAACAATAGGAGATTTACCTTTTTCTGATTTATTTGGTAAGGTATGACAAATTGAAATGTCCTCAGATTTTATGTCAATGTCTTTGCTTTTCAAAAAAAGTCATTACCTGTTGCTCCAGAGTGAGCAGTTCTTGTTGAGGAGCATCTTCTGTGGTGTCTCCCCTTGCTACAGCTCGAGCATATGTTCTGGGTTTTATTTCGAGTCCAGTAATCATTAAATCATCCCTTCGTGTATACTGCACCAGTCCATCTACTTTTTTCCCAGTTTGGCTATTTTCCGGTCTTTATCTCTTAGTGCAACTTTCAAATGCTTCACTTCCTCGACAATACCGAGCATTAGTTCTTGTTGTGAAGCTAATTTTGAAAGTTCTGCCCTCATAAAGTTAGGAGATTTTTTTATCTCCTCCATATTGTCTGAGTTGTGCTCTGTTGTATCCAATCCCTCTCCCCGTGTGACGCGTTTCGGTACGGCTCAACCCAATACGGGCCTGGTGGCTGTCGTCCCCAGGAGATGAACTCCCTTGAGCTCTATTGCGAGAAAGCCAGAAAGGCCTAAGCCAGCAGCTCCCGATGCCAGAGATGTACAGTGACGTCGCACTACAGTGGCCTGTCCTCCCGGGGCACAACAGCGGCCCGGCTCCTCAGCACGCTGCAGCGGCCTGGCCCCTCGGCGCGTAGCAGCTCCCTGGCTCCTCAATGTGTACCAGCTGCCCAGCTCCCCAGCACGTACCAGCGCCCCGGCTCCTCAGCGTGCAGTGGCAGCCCGGCGGCCCGACTCCTCAGCGTGCAGCAGTAGTTCTTGGATGAAATATGCTGTTCTGCACACGGGTAATATATATATATATATATATCGGTGGACACAAGACGGTAAAGAGAAGAAAGAAAAGCGGTCTGGTCGGAGCGGTTTTAGAAGAGAGGCAGAGAGATGCTGCTTCCTGGAGGCGTGGTGTGGTCCTGTTGGCGTCATCGTGCTCACTGGAGCGGTTCACAGCTGAGTGTGAACCAGCTGGAACGAGAATCTTCACCTCCAAATCTGAGGCCATGGACCTCAACTGGAAAAGGGTGGATTACTCTCTTCAGGTCAAGGGTGAGGTTCTGCCTCAAGTGAAGGAGTTTAAGTATATGGGGGTTTTGTTCACAAGTAAGAGAAAAATGGAGTGTGAGATTGGCAGACGGATTGATGCAGCGTCTGAAGTATTGTGGACTCTGTACCCGTCCATTGTGGTGAAGAGGGAGCTGAGCTGTAACGCAAAGCTCTCTGTTTACCGGCCAGTCTATGTTCCTACCCTCACCTACGGTCACAAGCTCTGGGTAGTGACCGAAAGAATGAGATCGTGGATACAGGCTGTTGAAATGAGTTTCCCCCTCAGCATATCTGGACTCTCCCTTAGAGATAGAGTGAGAAGTTCAGTTATCTGGGATAGACTCGAAGTAGAACTGCTACTCCTCCACATTGAGAGGAGCCAGTTGAGGTGGTTCGGGCATCTGGTAAGGATGTCCCCTGGGCACCACCTTAAAGAGGTGCTTCGAGCATGTCTGACTGGGAGGAGACCCCGGGGAAGACCCAGGATATGCTGGAGATACTATGTCTCTCGGTTGGCTTGGGAACACCTTGGGGTCCTCCCAGAAGAGCTAGAGGAGGTGGCTTTGGATAGAGATGTCTGGGCCTCCCTGCTCAAGCTGCTGCCCCCGCGAACTGACTTCGGAACAAGCGGTAGATGATGGATGGATGGATGGATGGATGGATGGATGGATGGATGGATGGATGGATGGATGGATGGATGGATGGATGGATGGATGCTTGCCTGATTTTTTTTTTATCATGGCCTTATTTTATGTGGGGGTTTTAATAAATATTTTACTTAAATCTGAAACTGTTTTAAAATGTTTGTGAAAGACAAAAAAGTTTTGACAAGACAGTGAATATGACCTCCCATGTTACTGGAGTTAGCTGAAGAACTTGGGCTCTCTGTGTGAAGATTTGTGTTCCCTAGTGTTTTCCCCCCTTGTGGTCAGCTCCAGCTCCTGCCACTCCCACCTGTTCCTAATTGTCTTTTCCCCAAGTGTTTGTCATTATCTGCCATTTTTGTCAATATCTGTTTGTTAGTGTCTAACATTTCTCACTTAAAGAAACTGGTTCAGATGACATGATTTAACCATTTTTGTTGTTATCTACCTGGATGATTGAACTTACAAACCTTTTTCTGAACCACTTTGGCATTGCACAAAAAAGGTTAAATCATTTCATTTGGACTAGTTTCTTTAAGGGAGAAATGTTTCGTCTTCCATCCGGAAAACTTCAGTCAAAGGCCTGCCAACCAGATCTGGCCCATAAGTAGCCTGTGCTCGGTGCATGTTTGTACATTGCTACTGACTACGTATTCTCATTACAACAACCAGAACACAATACACTTGTACTGTAAACCACATTATTCATACAGTCATAATCTCTATTATAATCAACGGCATTACTGTGTCTACATTTGTAGTTTAATAGTACAAGCATCGTTTTAATCAACTTCTCTTGTGGAAACAACTTACAGTTTCTGTCTGTAAGGCTGACACATTGTCCAGTTTTAAGACTGAGCTTAAGACTTGCCTTTTTGATAAATCCTATAATTAGGGTTGGCTTCTTTTGCTACCTTAAGCTTAGACTACTGGAGGACAAATTGACCTCATTTACTTAAATGAATTGCTAAAATTGAATAGTTTTCATTTGATACTATTTCTATCTTAACGTGATTCTTGACCTGCCATTGTGTATCTGTTCCTCTCAAATCCAGCTGGTCGAAGCAGATGGCCGCTTGTCCTGAACCTGGTTCTGCTAAAGGTTTCTTCTTCATGAGGGAGTTTTTCCTTTCCACTGTCACCTTCATGCTTACTCAAGATGAGAGTTCTGTGATGGATTTAAACTCAAAGCAGTCTGCTCTTCAGATAAATATTGTTAAATTATTATGTTTGTATGAACGTTTCTGTTAATTTATTACATTTATATATGGATGTTTCTGTTCGGTGCCCTGAGACGACTTCTGTTGTGACTTGGCGCTATATAAATAAACTGAATTTAATTAATTATATGATGGAAGAACTACAAACTGGAGAAAGGGGTTCTGCTTTTCTCACCTTGCAGTTTGCCGTACGCCACCAAAGATCCACTGAAAGTGATTCCACCAATGTAGGTGCCCAGGTAGGCAACTACCTTGGTGAGGTTGGCTGCAGGGTCCGTAGCAAAGTGAGGGTACTCGATCATGTATTCGGCCACACAGGTGAGTACTGCAGCCAGTCCGACCAGGCTGTGGAATGCAGCCACAAGCTGAGGCAAGTCAGTGATCTCAATTTTTTTAGCAATGGTCAAGCCTGGAGATAGAAAAAAAAGATGAATATATAAAATGCAGTGTCTCTAAATCACCTAAAATCACAAGCATGCTGGGAAGTGGGCAACAGAATAGACAGGTGATGCTGATGAGGCTTGCTTTGGGAAATTCCAGTTTTCTGTTGATCTCCAATGTGCCGGTATCTGTGCATTTGAGTGATTGCACACATGTGTCCTACAGGAAGCCTTTAAACACAGCTGTATCTAGAAAACAATGTTATCTCTGTGGATATTTTAGTCTGGTTTTCTGCTTTGTTACCAGAACAATTAGCGTACGAATGATCAAACCGTTCTGAAACAGAGAAAGAAAGTGAGTAATACCCGATGCTGACCAGTCAGACAAAACCTCCTGTGTCTGGTAAGAGTTAGTCATGTTGTGTTTGATGTAGACATCACAAACTCTCCACACACCTGCTTCTTCTATGCGAGCTTGGAATACACACATGCACAAGCAAACAACACAAAACACACATCCATCTGCTGCACCACAGTTCTACAAGTCTCAAGAGTTTCCCTGAAACTTGCTTGATTGTTCTTCTAATTTTAAATCCACGCAAACTTACCAGCAGTGCCACCCACAGCCATGGCTGCACTCATTTGTGCCAGGAGCTCAGGATTGGGTTGGAGAGCACCCAAAGTGGCAGCCATGCCCCCTGCGACTCCAATCATACCCAGAGCATTTCCCAACCGGGCTGTGGTCTGGTTGGAAAGGCCAGCAAGGGCACCGACGCAGCACAGACCTGAGCCCAAGTACATCATCTGTTGAGGAAAAGAGAGAGTGGGGAAAAGCTATTAAGGATATGGACTGTGGGTGGAAAAAGAAGGCTAAACAATTTTAGTTGGACAGTCCTGCACAACATCTGACCAAATAAAGACTTGCAAAGTCACTTTTTTTTTGCCAATTCTGTGGAAGAAAAACCACAAAAACGCTCTACACTGAAGGAAAGAACATCAACGTCTTGTTGCACCTGTTCAATGTTGTATCCAGAATGCAGAGCCGCAGCATAGCCTCCAACGAAGACACCAGCAGGAAGGAGGTACAGGTAGTTGTACTCAGGAGGGTCAGTGGGACGTTTGAACATGTCCAGCATTTTCTTAGTTACCAGGAAACCACCTGTAAAAAATAGAGGAAAGCATGTTTGTGATTACACGGGCAATAAATAGAGTATAAAACCTGCAAAATGAACACAACCAATGACAACAACAAAAAAAATGTTTTAAATTAAGCACAAGACAAAAAATGTGTTGAGGCTGGCCAGTCGAGGCAATAAAACTAGGTCAACAGGTGTTGCAAAGTCAACAACTAAAAGTTTTTTTTTGCCAAGTCCAATAACCAATGTCAGGAATTTAATGAGTCTACTTTATGTCAGTATAAATATTTCAAATAGAAAACCCCAGAAGTGTCGACCAGACAGTGTCTCACAACTTTACAGGAAAATCTCACGTTACCATTTTCCCCTCTGGCATGATGGTAACCACGTGCACACACATTCACTCTCGCATACGAGGGTGAATCAGAGGTTAGCACGGGTTTCTTTCCAGTACTGTACATGTAATTTTAGCTGGAGATCATCCAAGTTAATGCATAGAATAATAATTTAAATACTATTATTACAGCGCGTCTAAGTCAATATATTAATACTGAAGAAAGTTCTTGTATTTAAATAACACAGCCAGTATCCACCTATTTATTTTGGATATTTATTTAATATTTAAACCTACAATGAGTCTATTGGACTTGGGTACATTAAGCAAATTGTCAGCTGAAATATAAAATGTAAATTCTCAATACTGTAATGTTAAAAATGTTCAGCATCTTACAATGCTGACCATCATAAAATTAGGGTTTAATAATGAACAACATAATAAATTATACAATGTTACATGGCAGGACAATCTGAAATTTTGTTATTATTACCATATTTTTCGCCATAAAAGTAGCACTTTTTTGCATAAATTTGCAAGTCCTGCGACTTATACACCGACGCGTCGAATAAACATTTTTTCCCCATATTTATAACCCAATTTTTGGCCGAGATCCGACTATTTCATTCATTCTGACATGAAAAATATTCATCATTACCATCTGCAGCAGCTAGAGGGCCCTCGACTAATATGGCAAGACAAGTATCTCATTGATAGGTAAAAGCGGCTATTAATAAGACACTTGGCTTGCCATACAGAGCCACCTTCGTCTCGCTCTGGAACTCCTGGAGCAAACATCAAATCAGCTAAATTTCGCTAGGCTGCCCAGGCGAAATGCAGCTGATTTGACCGTCAAAGTGCATTTAATAAGGAAAAGTTCAACTGAGACACATCTTTGGTAAAATTTCAAGCAAACAAATAATTGTTAAGTGTTAATCTTGTTAAATTCTTGTTAAAGTTCTCCCGTGCATGCTCCTGTGGCCGCCATTTGGCAGCCAATTGATTTTTGGCACACCAGCCCATGTTTCCGGGTAGTCAGCAGTGACATATAAACGTGACGCACCAGTGGTGACGCATAATAGATGCAACTTATATGGTGAAGCGACTTATTTATGTTTTTTCCCACTTTATTAGGAATATTTGGACCAATGCGACTTCTACGGCAGTGTGACATGTACAGTAGAAAATACGGTAATCAAATATATTGCCACAGCTCTTAAGATATCCCTTTTTTTAAAGCAGGACTGACAGCATGCACTTGAAATTAAAACATTGTGTGTTTGACTTTTCAAAACATTTAAACAGACTGAACAGGTCTTTTCTGCCAGTCAACTGTTCATTTGCTTTAGTCGGACTCTCCCTCTAATTCATAGCTGTGAGCTAATAGGAGAAATTCAAGCCCACAAGAACACATAGTTTCCCAGGACTATTAGAGTGAGGAGTATTTTAATGACTTCAGACACATTTTATCATCTTAATGAGAATTATTAAAAGTAAAAAAACCTGGATGTGTGTGGTCCAAGCCAGAATCACTGACTCTGGCTTGAGCAGATGGGTACACAAAGGGAAGCTGAAAAACTTGTGTTGAAACGTTGTTTTTGTACAATCAATACAAAATACCTCAATCATCAGCCTGAGTGGATGTTTTTGGCTCGAGGTTGCTGTAAATGGCAGGGATCACTGCAAGGTGCCTATGCTCGGGTGACTCACCAGCGATGTTGACTGAAGAGATGAAGGCGGCGAGAACAGCCAGTGTCTGCGCAGTATTAGTTGGCAAGTAGCCGCCTCCCATCAGGGACAGA
This sequence comes from Hypsolebias antenori, assembly GCA_031762315.1. Classification (NCBI taxonomy): domain Eukaryota; kingdom Metazoa; phylum Chordata; class Actinopteri; order Cyprinodontiformes; family Rivulidae; genus Hypsolebias; species Hypsolebias antenori. Next base: position 20,787,891 of record JARVGS010000672.1, read on the forward strand.
CCACCCACAGCTGTCAGACCTGCAGACAGCATATATGTTAGTGTTTATGACATTACATTGTCCATTAAATAATACCAAAAAAAAGCTTGGGGAGAAAAAAAAAAAAAAAATCAAAAACTCTAAACAATTAATCAATCATTAAAGTTAATATTTATTAGATTTGTTTTCAGCCAGTCCTACAGACTTCGTGCTTAGAATCCAGTTTGCCTGCTGGAATGGAAAAAACTAATAATGGAAGATACAGTGATAAAAAGATTAAAAAGGCAAAGGAGAGTTGTGTGTTTTAACCCAAAGTGGCTAAGGGAACCTTGATAACATCATTCCTGTAATGATTTACAGGTGGTAAGATGCAACGCTGAGAGCCTGGGTTCACACAAACATGAATGTAATTTAGGGCGACTAAAAGGTGTGTGTGTTTGTGTTGGATATATACAATCCTAAATTAGGCTTTTGTTAGAAGAAGTGGAAATTTTACCATTTTTCTGCCAAAAAAAAACCAGCTTTAAAATCAAGTTTGTTTATCAGGTTTTAAGTAGAGTTTTAAATGTTGCCAAACATAATTTATCAACTTTTATTATGTAATTACAAGCTCATTTAAAACATGTAGCAAAATCAAAGTGATGATCACAGCAGGCAACAACAAGTAATGTAAAAGGAGACAATCTGAAAAAACCACAAGTTCAAACATCTGTATTTAAAAGGAATGAACAACTGAAAATGTCCAGCTTGAGTATTTTTAAGCAAG
>JARVGS010000672.1:20788777-20808074 GCA_031762315.1 Hypsolebias antenori
TGTGTGTGTGTCTAAGTATGTAGGCAAGGAGTCATTTTTCATTTCTTTGATAACCAACCTGAGATGGCATTGGTGACAGACATGAGTGGTGAGTGCAGAGCAGGAGTGACTCCCCACACTGTGTGGTATCCCACGATGCCGGCAAGCCCGAAGGTGGTGACCATCTGAGTGAAGGCGGCATTAGGAGCCGCCAGGCCCAAACCCAGCAGGGTGCCGATACCTGGTACAAAAAGAGCGAAAACAAAAAAATTAGAACAAAAGAGACAACTTGAACCATCTGTTCAGCACATTTAAGTAGCAGATTATTATAAAACGGCACATTCACTAGGAACTTCCTGTCTTGGATCTACAAGTTAACCATAGCTGTTTCGTTTTACACAAACATAGCTAAAACGTTTACCACTTTCATTCTTAACATCTCTAACAATCACAGCACTGCAGTCAAATATTATAAAAAACTGATCATGTCAATATAATTGTAATAATTTATTACATGCACATAAACAGGTGAATAAACAGGTATTCTCATTAATTAAATACTGTATATAAACTAAATCCTATACATGTGTCATTTTCACCACTTTTGCTCTGTCTGATCAGGTCTCACTTGTAAATGTCTTTGAGGCTCAATGTGATTTATCTGTCTAAATAATGGTTGAAAGAAAATTGCAAGAATTAAGTAAAATGTTATTTGTTGGGAAACATAATTTAACAGTAGAATAAAAATTCAGTTTGAGCAGTATGTTGTATTTAGAAGATTGCCCAATTAATAAGCATTGGATGAATATATCACATGGACCATTTCCCTTTAACCCCATAGTGCAAGTACCATAATAAAAATATATTTATTTTGGTCACTATTGACAAATGCAGTAAATTTTCTTTAAAAAAGCAAAAGTAAAAATATTTTCCATCAATGGCAGTCACCTAAAATGAATTTAAAAGGCTACAGTGCACAAATCATAAAGTTTCTCAGAAAAGTAAAACAGTAGCTGTGAGGTAGTACTGCGTGTGAACCACATTAACTAAATGTGGTTCACTTACAGAGCACTGTGAAGCCCCCACTGAACTTCAAACAAACAGCATGAAACCATTTTTACAATGCGCACTTCCTCACACTAACAGGGTGCCTGTGTATGTGAGTGCACTCGCAATGTGCCTGTCACTTCTCATCTCCTGCACAAATTCCAGCAGCGACTTAAAAAGCAGCTTGTTAACCCATCCTTCACCCTAAAGGAGACCTCAAACTCCCCGAAAACCTGCAGCTGAAACTTAAAACTAACAAGTCGTCTCTAAATGTATACTTTACTCTGACTTGGCATCTTCCTGGTTCTTTTTTTTATTTGTAGTAGAGAATACATTTCAGAACGCTTTGTGGCTTCTAACCTCCAGTGTAAAGGCCAGCACTGGTGAGTGTAGCCCTGAAAGGGGAGATCTGTGCTGCCTTCTCTGCCTCCAGCTGCTGGACCGTCTTGGATTTAGGAGGAGCTGCAGCGGGCACGTTGTTTGGCTGGGGAGCGGGGAACAGGTTCTTTCCATTCTGGAGGTGAAAATAAATCAAGTGTTATAATACAAAAAAAAAAAGTTAAAATAAAAGCAGTTCTACAAATGTGTGGCATCTTTTGAAAAATCACCAGACACAGTGGTGTAAATTGAATAATAATTATAAAGGATGCTCCAATTAGATTTTAAAAATCAGGTAAGTCTCCCGATGAAGACAGTTTTTGACTGCAGAGTTTAAACATGCAGTGAACATCTTCACTCAGCTACTCAAGCTCTGTTAAAGTACAGGTAGCATGATGGCTCAGTGGTTAGCACTATTGGCTCACAGCAAGAAGGTTCTGGGTTCAATCCCCGGTTGGACCTGTGTTCTTTCTGTGTGGAGTTTGCATGTTCTCGTGTGTGCGTGGGTTTTCTCCGGGCACACTGGCTTCCTCCCACAGACAAAAACATGCATGTTAGGCTGCCTTCAGGCCCAGGTCTCCCTTGCATAAGAGATCTGTGGTCTCAGTGGGATTTGCCTGGTTAAATAAAGGTTAATAAATAAACACAGGACGGTGAAGGTCACTTCTTTTTCTCAGAATAAAAACGAGTTACTCAAGTTGGCATTACAGTATAGGTTTTTACCGCCTTCAGCAGCCAAGTTCAGCCTTTCTCTCCTATAATAAATATGCAACTTAGCGCCACTTGGACTGTGCAAAACAGTTTGTCATCATCAGCAAGATTTTTTTAATCACACAGTTCCTGCCAAGCAAATGAGAGCAGTAGTATGTAAGTACGGTGACATCTAGTGGTAAAGTCAGGTACCAACACCATTCATTACACTTCTCATGACTGCATCCCAGACTTCCTCCAGTGCTCGCTCTATCTTATATGTTATACCTGCATGACAACTGATCCTCTGACGACATGATCCATGGTCCCATAGTCAAACACGTCCTTGACGTCGAGGTAGAAGTTCTCCTTATCTGGGCTGATCGCTCGCAGCAGCTTAGTGATGTTGTTGGAATACAGAGTGCTGGACTGTGTCGGTAAACGGCTGGGGATGTCTGTGTAGCCAATGTGGGTCACTCCCTAACAAGAAACATGTTTAAATAAATACATTACATAAAACTACATTTATTAGGGAAGCATTAACTCACTTTTGGTCTGAGTATATTTGAAAGGAATGTATAATGACCTTGTATACTGACAGCTCTCCTGGAACTGTGGTCTCGATGTTTCCACCAGCTTCAGCAGCTAAGTCCACCACGACCGAACCATCCTTCATGCTCTCCACCATTGGTTTGGTGATTAGGATGGGGGCCCGCCTCCCTGCAATGTTAATATAAGAAGACAAACATGAGAGCATTGGTGATGAGATGAAAAACGGGTTTAAATTAAGGTTAAGCTTCAATTCAAATGAAATATGTAGCAACTGTGATGGACTGAGCTTACTGTAGGTACATTTCAGTCATGTAACATACAAATCTGATGTAAAAAAATGTCTTGGCACATTCAAGTTTTTATTTGATAGGTAATTTTTTTCAGCATGTCCTTAATTTAAATTCTCTCTAATTGCCTTCAAACACTGTAACATGAACGTTTAGAATTAAAGAGTGAAAACATGAGTATTCTGCATGCGTTTCTGCAAATGAACATACCAGGAATAAGAGCAGTACTGATGACAATGTCCACTTCTTGACACTGTTTTGCAAACAGCTTCATCTCTGCCTCGATGAACTCTTTTGACATTTCCTTGGCGTAACCTCCTTGACCTTCTCCTGACTCCTTGATGTCCACCTCCAGCGGCTCTGCACCAAGAGATTTAAATTGCTCCAAAGCTGCAGCTCTAAAAGAAAGAGGAAATGTTTTGGACAAGATTTTTTAAATGTCTGTCATAAAATAGCTGAACATGCGCATCTAAAAATGCACGTTGCATGTGATAAAATGTTGAATATTTAGTTTTATTCAAATCACTGTATTTGTTCCCAATTTAAACAGATTAATTATGTAAAAATCTTGAATTTGTTTGTTTAAATTATCAGGTATTTTTATTTTATTGTTCAATTTAGAGTTTGTTATGTTAACAAAAATAATTTTAAAGACAAACGTACCTCAAAAAAAAATTTAAAAAGTAGAAATTTTAGATTACTTTAATTTTCAGATGAATCAAAACAAAAAACAATGATAACATTTTAAAAGAAGTGACATCATATACAACAGTAAAAAGAATGAAAGTTGAGTTGCATACAAATACAAAAACAGAATATTGACTCAAAAAGCTGCAATTTCTAAAAAAATCACTTAAATCATCTCCTATTACACTAAAAAACAGCAAGTAGAAATTTGAGCAGTACAAGTCTGTATTATTATGTAAATGTAATTTTCCCACCACTGATTTAGACATATAAAATGACAAACCTAGTATCAAAACCTCTGACAATGGCTCCCATAGACCTGGCGGTACCAGCTGCTGCCAGACCGGCTACACCTCCTCCAATAATCAGCACCTGTTCACAAACATGCACAGATAAACAACTACAAGTGAACAACATAAAAATGCAACATGTTTACAGTTAAAACTGCAATAGATGGTTTCACAAACAAAAATGCAAGTACAGCACACACACATATTACACACCTTAGCGGGTGGCACTTTCCCAGCTGCTGTGATTTGTCCGGTGAAAAATCTGCCAAAGCTGTTAGCTGCTAGCACAACTGACTTATACCTGGAGGAAAATAGATAAATACATAAATAAATGAAAGAAAGAAAGAAAGAAATGAAATAAAGAATAAACAAAGAATAAATAAATTAAAAATAAATAAATAAAGAATAAATACATAAATAAATGAATGAATAAATGAATAAATGAAATAATAAATGAAAGAAACAAATGAAAGAAATTAAAGAAAGAAAGAAATGAATGAAAGAAAGAAAGAAAATAAACAAATAAATGAAATAAAGAAAGAAAGAATAAAGAAAGAATAAATAAATTAAAAATAAATACATAAATAAAAGAATAAATGAAATAATAAATAAATAAATAAAATAAATAAATGAAATAAAGAATAAATGAAATAATTAAATGAAATAAAGAAAAAAAATAAAATGAAAAAAAAAATAAATGAAAGAAATAAAAATGAAATAAATAAATATATAAATACATAAATGCATAAAAGAAAGAAAGAAACAAAGAAAGAAACAAAAAAGAATTAAACACACATACATAAAAAAATATGGCTTTTTTTTAAATCAAGTGTCAGCCATCTAAAAGTTGTTTACACTATTTTTTTTGTGACCTGTCAATATAACATGCTTAAAAAGTAATGGGACAGGAACATCTGCAAAGACAGAATAGTAGTATTGCTTGTTATAATTCAAAGTCATGAAAAAGCCGGGTGTTCACATGCACTCTACATGCAGCGTTAACACTTTCTTTCAATTTGCCCTATGCTCCCTTAAAATGCTCCATTTTAACTTTTATGTGTATCTGCTGCAAATAAGACTTCAAAAATGTTGCTTTAAAACATGGAAAGTTAAAGATATATCAAGTCAACAAATATTGTGTGTGTTGTGACAAAATTTAATTAGAATGAAAATGGGACCAATACCATTTGAAAACTATGTTTTGGCCAACACTCAAGAATCAGTACAAAAAAAAAAAAGGTTGTAGACGAGGCCTGAAATGAAGTTACTGTATTGTGTACTCACCCTGCAATGTTTGCCATTGAGCTCAGTGCATCAAAACCCTGGGCGATGGTGACTCTGGGCACCTGGTCCATAGCCAGAACTGTGGCTTTTTTCTGGGACAGCATGTCCATCAGCTCTGGGTTCTGAGCTGGGTAGATGAAACTGAGTAAAGTCGCTGCTTCCTTCATCATCTCCACTTCATGAACACCCACGGCTGGGTTAAATGTAGGAGCACGGACCTGGAGTAAGACAAATCCAGAGAAGATAAAAACCAAGATGGGCTATTACTATTGTACACACAGATACTAAAACCATGATGTGAAACCATATTAAGTATCTGCTTTACAGCAAAAAGACAAACACCAACATACATAATTTTAAAATCTACCTTAACCAACAGATCAGAGGCCAGAACGTCTTCTATGCCTTTAATTGTTGCTCCAGCCTGAGTGTACATTTCATCAGGGAACTTCGAGGACTCTCCGGCTCCAGACTCCACGACAACGTTGAAGCCCTGTTTGATGAGGGCCTGAACACCAGCTGGAGACAGCGCCACGCGACGTTCATTCTGGAAAATTTCTTTGGGAACTCCAACTGTGAGCTGCTTGTATGGGATTCCTGGAGAGGCAAAAACAAACAACAAACGCAAGATAAGTGACAGCTGTTGTTTTAATCACATTTCATGACTAACTCGTGAAAAATACAAACAACACTCAGGGCAATTACCGTAGTTTGAACTTCTGACCTTCTTAAACTATTCAAAAAAAAAAAACAAAAACATGCCATTATGTCTTTTCTCCTGCTCAACCTGCTGTGATGACCCATCCTCTCGCAACAAGTTGTGTGAGGGTGTTGTGAGAAAACAAAAGCTGCATAACTTAAAGCGTCTAAAACCCCAAATACCAGCTGTTTAGATGATTTTCAATATGTTAAAACTAAAGGACACCAAGTTCCAGGAAAGATATTGTCAGTCTCAGAAAATATGACAAAGTTGGTCCCAGTTAATTCATTTTCACAGCTCAGCACCCCACACGGGTCAAACCAGAGGTCACAGCAATGTCACATCTACACAATGCATGCGTCTTTCCTTTATAACACTTTAAGCTGACAGTTGTGCATTCAGAATGGAAACTGTCAGCTGTTCCTTATGGCTGAGCTGTGTTAACGTTAGCCCCTCTCACTATGAACCAGAGGAGAAAAACATCAGCACATCATAGCACACACAACATAAATCTACTGAAACCAGCTGGTACCAGATTCAAAGCACCCACACTTCCTGTCTGGTCAAAGTGTGAAGAAAGTGACACTGAAGACTGCCCTTTGTTTGGTTTAATTTCTCATTCTGATGCCAAAACAATGAAATAATGTTGTGACAACATCTAAAATGTGTCAAACTTAAATATACAGTAAAGAATAAAAAGTCAAATTTCATCATATACTGTATCGAGTCTCTGATTTGTGTAACGTGCAACTTCCAACAGAAAGAAGAACTGCAGGCTATCCAAGGGCCAAAGCAATTTTTTATGATCTACCGGTAATTTGCTTTCACATGAAACCTTCTATAAAACCTGTAACAAAGTCTAACTGCCTAATCTGCAGTTTGATGCACTGTGCCAGGTTTGAAATGCTTTAAACTAATGTTTCAACTCAAAAATGTCACGTTTTATTTTCTGTACCTCGTGAAATAGGTGGATACGTTCGTTATTACAAAATCTAAAATGTGTTTTTCTTCAAAGCTGTAACTTGAGAGTCAAATTAGACTTCTATTTAATGCTTAATCCATGAATAAATGTAGTATTTGTGAACAAAATATAGCATGTTTTTAAAGTTAAACATTACAAATTAGTTACTAGCAATTAAAAAAAATCAGTTTTAAAGCAAGTATAAAAATATACCTGGTGTGTTTACTTTAAAAGGTTAATAATGTCAACAAAAATCTAATCAAATAACCATACACTAACAACTTTAAATGCAACTTTATTTTAAATAAATAAAACAACTATTAAAAGATTAATTTGTGAGAGCAACGTTAACTCCTACATAGTACAAAAACAACCTAATCAGTAGTTGTAAGAAATCACGCATGCAGGCTGTCAGATCAAATGGCTATGGTTTGATGTACTCGTGCTTTCAAAATGTTTTTTAAACTGATGTATTTACCGTATTTTCCACCATACTCATCATTCTGCCCTATAAGTCGCATCAGTCCATATTTGTCAAATAAAGTGGAAAAATCCATAAATATGTCGCTTTGCTGTATACATTGCATTTATTATGCGTCACCGCTGACCACCTGGAAATGTGGGCCGGTGTTGTGCCAAAAATCGATGGGCTGCCAAATGGCGGCCACATGCATGGGAGCACTTTAACAAGAATTTAACTAGATTAACATTTAAAAACAATTATTTGTTTGCTCGAAATTATAGTAAATGTGTGTCTCAGTTTATCGTTTGCTTAATAAATGCACTTTGACTGTCAAATCAGTTGTATTTCAAAACCTGATAGGCTGAAATAAATGCTTGCACACGATGAGTCGATGTGCAAATTTAACAAGATAAACGATTAAAACCAAATATTTGTTTTCTCAAAATTATAGTAAATGTGTCTCAGTCTAATGTTTGCTTAATAAATGCACTTTAATGGTCAAATCAGCTGAATTTCAAAAATAGTTTTGCTGCCTCTGTGCTCCCAGGAGTGCACAGAGGGAGAAAAAAGGAGGAGGAACGCAGCTCGTTTCTTCAAAATTTCACAAGAAAAGCACCTAAACAATTACTTGTTTGTTCAAAATTGTTGCAAAGGTGTGTCTCAGTTTAACATTTGCTTTAAAAATGCATTTTAATGGGTAAATTAGCTGGTTTGACGGTTCCAAGCAGCAAGCAGAAGGAAGGTGGGGCGTCTCTGGCAGGTTAATTATATCATTAAAAGGTGGTGAAGATTCTCAGTCATTCAGGACATGGTAAATTCTAAAAAGTTCAAGAAAAACACAATAAAGAATAAATTGAAGTTGTTTTTGTCTTGAACTTTTTTGAATTTGTCATTATAGCCACGTTTACCTATAACATGATACAATGGCATGCCATACTGTTACTAATACTCTGCTGCCATCAAGTAGCTGAAAGTGGTACTGCTAAAAAAATAAAATAAAACAAAAAAAAAAAAAATCAACCAGAATGAATGAAAACGGTCATATCTCAGCCAAGAATTGGTTTATAATTATGGGGGAAAAAATCTATAAGTATGTTGCTTCGGCCTATAATTCGCAGGGCATGTAAATTATGCAAAAAACTGCAACTTATATGGCGGAAAATACGGTACTCATAAGGTCTGAGTGCCATTATGACACCAGTAAGAATATTATTTACAACTTGCATGTTTTTATTAAAAGAAGCCTAAAATCCATGCTGGTATTGACAGTTTGCAGCAGCAAAGATTATATGACCTCAGGAGGGAGCATTCATTGAAACATTACATCATCGTTTCTTAGTACAGTACATTTATTCATTTCAGAGCAGAAAGCTTGTGATTTTGTATTGAAAGATGCATTAGACTGTTTATAGAAATAATTATCTTTATACGTATATGCTTCTACCTAATCAGTGTGCAGCGTCCTACCTGGACTTGCACTCCGCCAAAGAGCTTGATGGGTCCTAAAAGAACGTACACAGGTGGATTTGATAGCAGAGCTGCCGTGCACCTTCAAGCAGGAGATGCTGCTGAGCAAAGGGGCCGAGCAGTTGACTGCCACGACACGCAGGAGGGTTGCCATGGTGCACGCGCTCCCGACACTCGCACTGCAGGGGACCTCAACAGGACACACAGCAGCCCTCCTGGAGAGAAGACATGTTGCATGATGGCAGATGAGCGGAAAGGACGGTTAGAGATAAGGACAAAAAAAAAAAACAGTTGTGCACAAGTGAGAAACTAAAAAATGTCAATATGTTTCCTAAGACTACCAGCTGACTGCACACACACAAACACTACTCCCTTGAAGAAGCACAGACAGTATGCATGGGTTATAATCGTGCAACAGGTCACAATCACTCCCACGCAGCTTACACCAAAATATAGACTTCAGTAACTTAACATCTTTTCTGTACATCTTCATGAAAGAAAAAGAAAAAAAAAGACTTTGCAGTTCTTTAAATTGCAGCTGTGGCTAAAGGAGTCAACAGCATGTGGGATTGCATGTTTACTCTGAAATGAGATAAAGGGACTAGGTGCTGGTGACTGGTGTGGTTGGGTTTAATCCAGAATTTACTGGATTGCTTTAAACTTTTCTTTGATCCAAATAACATAACATGTACAGGTCAGCGACATATCACTGAAAGCAAAGTAAATAAATACTAATAAATAATATAATAAATAAATACTATTCGCAAAAAGTGATGAAAGTTAACTTTAAAGCAGACAAATGCACCATTTAATTTTTATATTCAACTTCACTTTTCTACAGTTTGTCAAGTACAACTGGGCTGATTTACACTTTCGGTTTTATTTATATCATTAGGTTATGATCATTGTTTCTTAACATATTTACTGGCTATTTTATATTCAATAAAAATGATTTTTATTTTGTTTACTAGTAATACCAAATGAGTTTAAAAAAAACTTTGGGGGTGCTTTTTTTTTTTACTTTAGTGAGCCACATACAAAAAATAAACATTTGTTTTTACGTAAATAATAGTAAGAAAATCATTTCATAAGAAAGCTGAAAGCGTACAGATTTAATGTAAAAGAAAACTACAGTGACAGCTGTAACGGTACAACTTATAAAAATGACAGTCATGTCTCTGTTTTTTACTGGCAAGTTACTTTACGGTCAAAGAAAAGTGTCTGTCCATATGTTGCCATTTCTATAATAAACCTTGTAAATAAAGTGCGTGCATAAAAACAACCCGGGCAGAAACAAGCTCTGGCTAACGGGTCCTAGTTATCTTAAAAGTTAGCCTTGAGTGAATCGTTCATTCATAATAATGTCTTCTGCACAATTTGAAGCCGTAATGTGTTTTTGGACAACACAGTTCTCATTATGTTCCTCTGTGAGAACTTTTCATGAATAAAGACACGTCTTTTCGCTGTCGGTCTCTCCTCTGAGGAGAGCCGTGGAAGCTAACATGCTAACCGGCGGGCTAGCTTGAGCCGAGAAAAAGACACAACTGTGTCTTTGTTGTGAGCGACGTGTAAGTAAGCAAAAAGGCCGCATGCGCAACTACTGAATGCAAAACGAAACAAACACAACAACGAAAAGTGGGAGCAGTGAGGTTAATGCCAAATAACTCGACTGACCTTTGAAGATACTCCCGGGCCCCGGCTCTGCAGCGCAGGCGAACTTACGGCAACCCGGAAGGAGTTTGTCAAATTGCGCACGACATAAGGAGATAACTTTGTATTTCTCTGACTTGAGGTGCAAACTACAAATGTGTCATGTTTACTATAGCACACTGTGCAAATATATTTGAATATCCGTCCCACTGCATTTATTAAATGAGAAAATGCATCCTAAAACTGAATAAAAATAGTTGAATGAATCGGCTAAGAACTTGCAGTTCATCATATTACCACAAGAGAGCGCTCTAGTGCTATATTTTTTAAAAATCAGCTACTGTACACGTGTTCAATTCGGTTTCTAAATTCCAGTTTATTAAACGCAGTTTATTAATTAGTTGTCAGTCTTTTGTTTACCTTGAGAAATTTGCACTATCCTGATTTATATGCTCTAATCAAAGTAGGGCATACTGCATTTTTATCTGCGCACACACCGTGCAGCCAGTCAAAATTCACCCCCTGTGGAAAATATGTCAATTTGCATTTCTTTTGAGCATCACAGAATAAAACTTTCTTGCTTCAACGTGTACTCTGTGGCACTACAATGCACACAAAGTTGAAATAATGAAGGTCACAAAAGCAGTCAAGATTCAGATTAGGTTTAAAAAGCTTGCTCAGGTTGGGCAACCTGTGCTTTGTTGTCCAATAATCTCAAACCATGAATATGGAAATATGTTTGTTTTTCTTAAACTTTTGTTTGATCCACCTTTCACCCTCTTTTTTGGACTTCCTGTCTTCCAGCCAGCAATGGTATTTCAAAATAAGCGACAAGTCAAGTCCAGATCCTTTTGCGTGACGTGTGATTTGCAGTTTGGGAAAATAAAATAAAGAAAATATATTGCTTCCAACACACTCAGATTAAAAGGAAGTTCTACAATTTATTCATCTTTAAATTGATTTTGATGTCAATCATACATCACACACATGTGAGCTGACTCTGAGCTTGTGTTTGAACAAAACGGTTCATGTTGAATCTGTTTTATTGTAAAAACTAGAGTTCTGACGCAAGAAACCCAGTCGGTGCCCATTTTACCCAGTCTGATCCTAAATAAGCTCAGGGGCAAAAACAATAGCTGTGTTTTTGCATCCTAAATATGATTTTTTTTTCCCCCCTTTACATTTTAGTTGCATTAGTTGCAATGAAACTTGTCCACTGACATGTTTTCTTCAGTTGGTGCAGTTATTTCCACCAGGAAAATCACGTCCGGTTTTAATGCACGACAGCCTGAAGATTACAGCCACAATAATATTCAGTTTTGTTATTTACATACAGAAAATATAGAATTTTACTCATGGTTTCAGTGAGTCCATTTAATGGTTTTCATTAAGGGGTCTGTTTCTTTGTGTACGCGATCACCAACGTACAGTATGATTCTAATACACGTTTTCCCACACATGCTGCTCATCTGTTTCACTTTATCAGGCTCAGAAAGTGGAATGCACTGTTGTTATGCCTGATCCTCATGTAACATTTCACCCCCTGACAGCTCCTCTGCATGTCTTCTGTGATCATCTGTTTTGAACACAGTTTACAGTTTTAGTCTGTGCCATTTTTCCTTCTTTGTCTTTTACTCAGTTTTAGTTCACTTTCTGACTGTAAGCCATCTTAAAACTGCTTCGTTACATTTCAAAATGTCTCTAAAACAGTTCATGACTGTTTTACTTTTCACTGTTCTACAGTTAATGAGGAACAAGCATCCTTTTAAAAGTCCAAACAACGTTGAAAAGAAAACAAAATGCACCTCTGGCACCTAGTTTTCACATTACATTAGAAAATCAGCATGCATACAGTTTCTTGTATTATAAAGGGGCCAACTCAACTGCGGGGGCTGTTATGACTCAATGCAAAAGTGGTTGTTCTGCAGTCAGGATGTTGGCAGAATGATCAGCACCATGTCAAGTGTCTTTGGTCAAGGCTTTGAACACTATGTTGCCCCATTTGTTCTCGGTAATGCTCAACTACTGACAAAAAAAAAATCATATTGAGTGCAATAAACAGTGTGGTTACATGTGCAGCAAGAAATTGTGCAAAAGAGTGAATTGGAAACCTGGCTTTTATAGAACTTAAATAAGAGGCAGGTTATGCTACGGTCTGTTGTATTTGTCAAACCCAACATGACGCCTTCACAGGACAATCCAGGAGCAGGGGAGCGACAATGAGACGCAGAACTTATAGGGATGCTAACGAGGAGATAATCACAATCACATGGGGAAGGACAACGAGGGACAGGAGAGAGAGGCAGGAGCTGATTATATGGGGGAAGAACACTGAGGAAGGCCGGAACACAGGTTCATAAACAATAAAAAAAAACATTCAGATCCTCTCACATCACATCCATTATCATTATCTGCTTCTTCCTCTTTGGGTTGCTGGTGCCCATGTCCAGCCATCTATGAGGTTCCATTTGTTTCAAAAATAAGTAGAAGTCATATGTCGTTGGTCTATGTCGTTGCTGTGTCTTTGGTAGATGTCGTTGGTCTATGTTGCATGAATGTGATGCATATGCAGATGTTGCATACGTACATAGCAACGACATAGACCAACGACATATGACTTCTACTTATTTTTGGAACAAATGGAACCTCATAGCCATCACTGTGTGAGAGGTGGGGGGCACACTGGGCAGGTTGCAAGTCCATCACAGGGACACATAAACTAGAGTTAACAATGCATATTTTTGGTCTGTGGAAGGAAACTGGAAAAAACCCATGCATGCACAGAGAGAACATGCAAACTCCACCCAGAAGGGCCTCGAGCCAAGATTTGAACTCGCGACCTTCTTGCTGACAGGTAACATCTCGATCAACTGCTCCACCGTGCCGCCCTGTTGCAACAGGAGGACAAGAAATGAAGAGTTAAACATTTTTATCTTGAGCTAACTCTGGTGACCATTTGAATAATGAGTCTTCAGCCATTACATCCTCACATTTAGCTTCAGCTGTTTTTTTTTTTTGTTTTCAAGATGTTTGATTGGCTGTAAAGTTCTATTCTGGCCTGATAAATCCCCAAATGTAAGATAAATTGTTTGATTTATTGTCAGTGCTTATAAATGTTTTACCCTATTCTAATTTATTTGTTTATGAGTACCCAAAAAAGCATTTTCCCCCCACATTTTATCAGTTAAGGACAGGGATTTTGACTTCAATTACTCAAACACACCTCAGTGTGATCAAACCATTTTCTGCAGCTTGAAAGGGCCTTTTGGTGTCTTTGATTTTTCAGCTGCTCCACTGTGCAGGGGTACAAACTCACGTGACAGATTTGGTGATTGTTTTACAACTGAAAGAAGGAAAGATGCTTCATCCTTCAAACATCCTTCTCTTCTTTAGGCACATTTTTTCTCAAATTCACACCTTTGACCTGTCTAACCTGAGCTAATCTTCACCATCTGTTGCCCAGTTAGTGTCATTTATGACTTTACATTTAGTCACACTGATGAACAAACAGCTTTAAGGCCTGGGATTTCCACTCTTCTTTCAGCAATGACATTAAATAATTTGTATTATTTTGTGATTAGGCATTAACTTAACAGCAGATATAACATTAAGTGCACAGTGAGCAGTTACTGATCTATTAAGCCAGTTTTTTTAAATGGAATTTCCTGCAGGTGTAGGTTTGACCTCTAAATTATGCATGGTGCAGCTGCTTCCATTCTGAAGAACTTCTTCATGAATGCTGTGCAAGCCTGTTACAACAAGTCCAAGAGTGTGAACAAACACATGTGGGAGCACTGGAGTGTCTGTATCTGGCCTTGGATCCATGTTAGTGATTACTGTTTGACTGAGAACAGACATGCAGCATCTCATGAAGTGACACAGATAATGTGTCTCTGTGAGAGAGAGAGAGAGAAAAAGAAACACAAAGAAAGAGAGAGAGTGTGTTTTCTTTGCAAGAAAGTGCTTTGAAGCTGCAAAATTCCAGGAGTTTCCTGTTAACATGCCTGGACTTTAATGTGAACCAGGAGTCTCTCTCTCTCTCACCCTCACCCATGTTTGGTGGGGGGAAGACGAGTGTCTCTGCAGTCAGTCAGAGACTGGTGAGAGGGAGTTAACGTCACAACACACTTCGCTCTGCTTTTGCACAGGCTGCTGCAACGTTCACAGGAGCTCCGATTTTGGATTCAGATTATGGAAACTCCTCAGATGGACGTTTGATATTTCTTCTTATTGTTTTGTTTTTTTGTTTGTTTGTTTTCTTCAATGGCAAAGTTTTCACATCTGTCTCCGATGTAGCTAAAAGAGCTAGCTGCGGTGAGAACACTACAAATGTGTTTTTGTGTTCCAGATGAGAATTTATGAGCTTTGGAATCGTTCCAATGTATCACCGATTCGATTCATTCATCGTGTCAGGAAAGATGCTTCGTTTTCCTACCTCACACTATCTGATGGTAGCTGCTCTGTGGAGTCTCTTAAGCCTGGGCTCGCTTACTGCCTGGCCAGGCTTTCCTGGAAGCAAAGCAAAGGATCAGCTGGACCCAAACGTGAGAGACTGGGGGGACTACTCAGATATCCCTGATGGGATCCAACATGGACTAGGACTGGAAGAAGACAGAGAATCTGAAGACAACAGGGGTGCTGGAGAACCTTCGTCACATTTGGCTCCAGAGCTGGATTTGTTGGCGGACTTTGCAGGCAGGAGAAATAAACAAACTAAGATATGTTTTTAATTTATTTATTTGTGTTCCATCCACTTTATAGTTCATGCATCTCTTATGCCTTCTCCAGGTAAAAAGCGTCTATGGGTGATAACAGCTGCATCACACAATGACCACTACCTTCAGATGATGGAGAAACAGTTGGAGGACATGGAGCAAGTACTATACTGATCTTTTTTGTAATTCTAAAAGAAGCTCATGAACTTAGAAGGTTCACTTTTAATTTGATTAGTTTTAATTTCAAGATTTGACACCTTTTTACCCATTTGAGCGATTATCTTTTTCTGTATTTCTCAGAAAGGGCTGAACTGCCGTCTGGCAGAAAGAGACACCTTTATCATTACCATCATCCAGAATGCCATGATGGAAGGTCGAATCCAGAAAACCACTTTTCAAGGTGATGCCACAGTGGAGAGCCTGGATCCTGACACCATCATCAAACTGCTTCACTACCTGGATCTTACTACCCAAGTAAGGAATTTTCTTGTCTATTTACCCAAATGTGTTAGAGTTGTTCGACTTCTAACTTAACTAATCATTTCAGGATCAAACTTTTACCATGCTGGTTATGAAGAAGAACCTCCAGGTCACTGAGCGCTTCCCCTATCCAGTTCGAGTTGAGGCGATTTTTGAGTTGATTGATCAGTTCCCCATGAGGAAGCTGGAGAAGATGACCAGAAAAGGATCTAATCTAAGGTTCTAGTTGTGTTTTGTTGCTTCAGAGTACTACTTTTACAAGGTCCTCCAACAGTTTAGACCATGAAGGATCAATTTAGCTTTTTATTCTACACATTGTCGGGCCAGTGCTGTTGAACCCAGTGGTGCAAGCAAGCAGGCGAGGACTCAGGAGAATGTAAGATAAAGAATTTATTAATAAAGCTAAAGAGCTGACAGGGCAGCCAAACAAACATGGAATGATCAGGAAGTACTCACAGAAGACAATGCCAGGACAAGGAGTGAGACAAACACACACAGGAAAACACCAATTAGACAACGTGAAGACACCTGTGAGTAATCACAGATGCCAAAGACAGAGACTGAGGAAGCAAGACATAAACACGACACAAGATGAAAGAAACGCAAACCCCACAAAGTCAGAATCAGAAGTGCTGGGGGATGGAGACATAAACACAACACCAGAAGGGCTAGACACCAAGGAACATAAACCACAACTCCTGCACACATGTCTATAAAAGGTTTTAAATGTCATATCATTTCACAATTTTGAAAAAAATTTTTGGTCAACCTGACATGTCAATTCAACCATAACTGAATTATATCAAACATGTTTTTTTAATGCAAACAAAAAGTTCCTCATTTCTGAGATAAACTTTCTTATAACTAATCTAGATTTCTGAATGTGCTGCAATAAATATGGTGTGGTTTTTTTTTACATTTATTTACACAAATGATCATCTTAATAACTTTTATGCATTTTTCTTTTAACTAATGAGCAGTTGTTCATAGATAAATGTCCATTTCACAATGTGTATAACATTTTGATTTAAAAAGCAAATATTCACATCAAACAATAATTAGATAAGTCTTGTATCTTGACACATGGACTAAGTAAAATATGAAGGTTTTTTTTTTTTTTTTTCTTTTTTTTAACTTGAGTCCAGTTTGGACTCATTAGCTTGCAAAAGTTGAAACAGACAGAACTGATTGAATGTGTCAAAATCATTAAATCATTTGCTGAAATTTAGTATTTTGTGTCTTTATGATTTAGGTGTAAAACAACTAAAAAGAAGGTTGTTGCCAAACGAAAAAAAATATTTAAAAAGATGGTGCTGAGCCCTCAGAGCGAAGGAAACGTGACCATGTCCGTACCATCACAAAGGAAACCGTTGGACAAAAAAGCTGTGGTGAAGAGTAAAATCCAGGACATATTGAACGGTCGGTCAAGGTTTGTGATCCGTAAGGTTGATGCTGGATCAACAAAAAGAAAGACGTTAAGCAGTGATCCCTGGGGAACCTCTAAAATGTCCAATCTGCCTTCTGCTCCAAAAAGTAACGAGGACGTAAAAACAGACAAGTACTATATTTTCATGAAATTTTGAATTGTATCTTGCTTTATTCAGCAATCATAACTTATAAATGTATATCTTCTGACTGGATGTCAAAAAGGATTTATTTGTTTTGCAGGCCTTCATCCACTGTAGATGAAAGTAAGAAACAAAATGGAGGGACAAACCCCGAAGATAAAGTTGAAGCGAATGAAAAAGCTGATTCCCAAAAGAAAGAGAGCCCAAAGAAAAAGGGCAAAGGGAAGAAAGGAAAGAAAGGGAAAGGAAGAGGAAAAAAGTCAAACAAAGAAGTTAGTGAAGAAGACAAAGTGATCATGGGGACGTTTTTGAAAAGTTTAAGCGGGTCCAGAAGGCTGATGGTGAGAACTTTAAAATTTGGTATCATTTTTATTAACCTGTTTTTCTCTGCTGTCTGTGTATCTCATAATGTGTTGCACAATGGCGACCACACCGCATGCACTGAATTACACAACTGAGCCGGACCTTAGTGCAAATAAATGTACCTCTTTTTTTTTTGTGCACAAGCTGATCTCAACGCCGAGCAGAGATGCAACACTGTTCATCCAGCAGACTGAGGAGAATGAGAAACAACGTTGTGAACTGGCTCTCAGGAAGATCACCGTGGCAACCATCGTGGGCGTAGGAAGTGACGCCACCATTACGCTGCAGCATCATCAGCTCGGTATGAAGTTTCTGTTATATAAATAATAATAACTAATAACATAGATATGTGCGCATAAAGGTTAGATTTATTTTAAGTTCCCAGAAAATATAAAAACGTTGTTTCTCCCATTAGAATAAACTGAACCTGCGGTGGAGTTTTGTGTTTTTTCACTGTGACCAGAAGGAAATGTGGTGCATCAACAAAACAAGACAAACAAAACTGTGCAGCTGTTCTGATGCGTCAACTAAAGGGAAATGCACCTTACAAACTACTATACTGTTAAAATGGTGGTTACTGGAAATATCATGCCAACACTGGTATTACAATACAGTCTGAAAGGAGGAAACATTTTAAAAACATGTTTAAAATATGTATTTATTTACAATTTCTTTCCTATAGAAAAGTAACTGTACCACTGATGTTTAAACAACATTTTTTTAATTGAAATAGATAAAAAGAAGAATTTGCTCGGCATACTTTCATGTTTTACCTGAATTAGTTCTTAAGGACACCATGTATTTATGACTTTAAAATAGGGAATTTTGGTCACAACGTATTTAATCAAATACAGATTGTGTTTATGTTGAAATCAATATGTATTTTTTTTTTCAGTCTTCAAGAAACAGTAAAAAAAATGCCTCCATATTGTAACAATCTAAAAAATAAGTAACTTATTTAAAGCGCAAAGTAGTTCTGCGTTTATTTTCTTGATCATTCTAACGTTCTACACCCATCATAGCTCTCTCCACTTCTGGTTTGTTGAAAATAAAGCTGCAGCTGCAACTGATTTTATCAAATCTCTTTGTGTCACTACCAATAACTTTTTTACTACTCCTTTTTAAATTGATTATGTCGTGAAACTTCTTTGAAACTCCTGCACAAAGCAAACCTTTCAACAAACCAACCATATGGTGCTTGGAGGAGGCTGTGATGTCAATCCCAGTGGTTTGGATTGATCAGTGAAGGGCTGCACTCATGTTGTTTCAATCAGCTTTGTTGGTTTGTTATTTCTGTTTTGTCGGTTTCGCATTTGTGTGTTTCAGAGTCAGAATCTTCTCCCAGCGACTTATCAGAGTCCATCTTAGACCCTCGTCTGATCCCTCTGTTGAGAGCAGAGCTCGGCTTGTCGTCTTCGGACCTTTTCTCTATGACAGTCACAGATTATGACATCAAGTCCAAAGTAAGAGCATGCATCCGTCAGCCAAGCCTCTTTGATGACTTTATGTTTGGCTTTGACAGTCATGTTTGCTCCTTTTTGACAGTGATCTCACAAACATTCACTCCGCACGTAGATTATTAGAAACAAAACTAATCCTGAATGTCAAGAATTATCAAAGCTAAACATGGCATCAAGCCTGCAGGATTTTTTTTAAATATATTTTACAAATCTTATGCAATGCCTTGCATGTGTTTTTAATTTATAGCAGCAAATACCTCCCCCCCACACACACAT
>JARVGS010000672.1:20845360-20866332 GCA_031762315.1 Hypsolebias antenori
GACGCGCTGCGCGCGGAGGGATATCCAATAAGCGAAGCTGTCTAAAGGGCGTAGCTCATATGAAATAGAACAATTACGAGCATCGGTGCCATCACAGTTTTACGTGTAAATACAATTATTATTTTTTTAATAACAGCTTTATTCTCAGAACGCGACCGTTCATGAACAAAGTGATAGTTTTTTTGTTTTTTTGTTTTTTTTTTGTAGCAGGTTAGCCCATGGAAACAGGGTTAGCCTGTGTTTGCTAATCCATCAATCAATGTAGCTAATTGGTAAATATGATAAGCCTTTATCTTACATTATTTTACTGTTACATTATTTATAATCACGACGAAAATATTTGGTATATTTAGGAGTCTATATCGGAAACGTACTATAACTTTAGCTTATTAAGAAATAACAGTGATCTTATGGATATTAAAACACAGGGCCAGTTTTGTCAGTTTTTGTCACTTTATCTGTAAATAAACTTAAAATATGTGTCTTAAAATATGCCGCCAATGATGGAAATGTTATATTTCCAGCAAAAAATAAATAAATAAAATAAAATAAATCCTGTTAGACATTGTGGTAAATTCAACTTTAGAACTATTCACAAGGAAGTTAAACAGATATTTGTTTTTTCTTTTTAAGCACAAACAAAAATACTGTTCCCAACGCTCTCAAAGTTAGTTAAATAGCATTATTTTGTGGTCTAACAAGTGTTATTTACTTGATTACAGACCGCCAGATGGTCTGCTCTGCTGCTCGGTGTGCTGTATGGGAAACAAAGGTTTGGTAAGTTCATGTGTGCACACTTCATTTTTCCATTCATCTGAATCATGTGTACCCAAGTTGATTTTATTTAAATGACTTTTTAGTTCATATATATGTATATATATGCACAACACCTTAGTTTGGCATATTTTAGACAATATGAAGTGTGAAAAAAAATGACTTGTTTCTTTTAGCTTCGTTTACGTTTGTTTTAAGTACATTTTTTCTGTTGTTGCTTACATGAGCACTCTTTTGCATGCTATGAAGGTCTCATCTAAAATGTTACATTTCCATTATGTATTATTTCACTTGCTTGCTTAATCATGTCAGAAAAATGTTGCTCAGTAATATTTTGTGTCTCTTTCTGGTTCATGAAAACGTTATATAGCAACTTGAATCACTCAGGTGTTTAGATGTACAGTAAATTGCTTCATATAATTGAAGTGATGACTCTAGGCTTTCTGATTTTGAGTTGGACATTTTGTGCTAAAGGGGATATACCGTGTATTGACTTTGATGATATTTTCCATGTCAAGATTACCTGAAGCCCATAGCTGAGGAGGAGAGGAAGGTTGAAGAAGCAGAGAAGAAGCTCCAAGAGCAGCAGGAGAGCATTTACAAACAACTATCAGAAGGTAGCATAGCAACACCCTCATTCTGTTTTTTTTTTTTTTTTTTTTTTTGTCTCAGCTTACACAACAAAAAAGTAGACACTTAAAGTGCCAGGAAAATTACAAATTACTGTAAAACAGACCAAAATATAAACTTTTTAGAAAAACTGATCAGTTTACATTAGATTAAAAAACATCTGTCTTCCAAATACAACTTTTTGCTTTATTGTGAATGTGCCAAAACAACATATTTTGGAATTACATTTAAAAAGTCCATTTTTTTCTTCTGCTTTTTCTGTCTTTGCCACAGATTCTGACACCATTCTCAAATGAACTGTTTATTGACCAGCGAGGAAGTATGTCAATATTGACAGCCGTTATGAATTTAACTCAAGCAAAACATTTTCTCACATAATTTATGTAAGGTGTTAATGTTGTGTATTGTTAAATCATCTCCTGAAAATAAATTTACGGTTGAATAAAAACCTCAGAGATAATTTTATTTGTTTATTTTATTTTTTCTCTGATCTTATAAGAATTTCATTCATCCGTTTTATTTGTAGAACAAATATTAGAAACACTGGCACTTCTTGTTCTGAGAGCAGTGCACCTGTCCTTCATGGAGAGATGAGCCTGAGGAAAAGTATTGTTGTAATCCAAGCCAGGTTTAGCTGTAATCCCAGGATTAGGGTCAGGGACTGGTAGTAAAAGTGCAGCATGGACAGAAGTTATCCCCATACTCCTGTGTTGTGTAGTATTTTAACACTACAGCACAAGCTATTGTAGAGCTGAGAGAGTTTAGATAAGGTCAAGGCACATTCCATCTTACAGTTTGCAACCAATAAACACATGTATGTTGCTGCTAGTGTAAAAAAAAAAATACTTACATTGGCCAGTTAAAGATAAGTAGTACATCATGACAGAGTTCAGAATGTCAGAAATGAATTCACTCAGTAAGAACAAAAATACATTTGCTTTATTTGGCTCAACACTGTACACTTAGAACACATAATGAAGCAAGCTTTAATACTGACTGTAACATTAACAGGGCATAAACTATTTCTAAACTATGTCATCCCCAGCACATAAAGGCTCAGTTAATTCCTAATAGTAGGCATCCATATTTGATTCACCCATATGTTACTGTATTATTCGATAAGTGGACTCTTGTGAACAGGCGCATCTAAAAAAAACTGAATATTGTGATAAAGTTAAAAAAAATATGGACAGGTGCAAATTCCTGCTGGAAAATGAAATCAGCATCTCCATAAAGCTTGTCAGCAGAAGGAATAATAATATATATGCTAATATATCTAATTAAAAATAAGCATCTCTATTTTGATTTGAAAAATAAATATTCGTTCATATTTACAAGAACACAGGCAGTATGTACAGGTCATTACGCAAAGCTGAGTTGCTTCTTTGTGTTGTCTGAAACAGCTTTGTGCCTCTGGGAGTAACAGAATCGCTGAACGGTTCTGTGGTTAGTGCTGCTGCCTGCCATCTTCAGGTTCAAGTCCTCGACTCGATCAGTTTTCACATTCTTTGGGTTTTCTTACACGTCACGCATCAAGTGGTTGATCTTTGATGTACAAAATCCTGATGGGCCAACCCCCATGCTTAATACATAGGATATTAATGCAGCATGGATCAGGCCTTAAATTGTTTAAGTAAACTTACTGGTCCTGCTGTTGAAAAGCTTTAGAGTCCATTTTTCAGTTCATAACAATCAAAGAGCAAAATAACAAATTAACCACTTGCATCCACCTGATCTCTTGAATATTATTTATTATTTCAGAATTCATTTTGAAAAATGAAATTTCCAAAATGTATCTGAGTCTACTTTTTCTCACACATGCACACGATATGAAGGCATCAGAAGAAGCATCTACACACTTTGCAAATTGTAAATGTACATGACTATTGCACATGATTCTTTTTTACAATAAACTGCCTTAGTGACTGCAGCATCAAAACGATCGAGATTTAATTATTTGGAACCCAGGGTACTAAATGAAAAATAAATCGAGTGGGATGAACATGAAAATAAAGAATTACATTAAACTGGAATCTAAAAGGAATCTTAAATCTATTCTGTATTCATGAAACTACGTTGTACGAAACTGTTTGAACTACAGGTGCATCTAAAAAAAATTGACTATCATGAAAAAGTTCATTTTATTTAGTAATTTCAGAAAACTAAACTCACTTCATATAAATTAATTACACACATAGTGAAATATTTCAAGCCTTTATTTTTGTAGCTTTGATGATTATGGCTTACAAAAAAAAAAAAAAAATCAGTGTTTTAGAAAATTAGAGTACAGTAGTCCCTTGTTAATCGTGGGGGATCCGTACCCTGAAGACCCCACGATAAGTGAAAAACAGCGAAGTAGGAATAGTAGTACAAGTAGTAAGCAGTAGTTTATACATATATATATAAAGGCATTTTAAACCCTTCTCACACTCTTGCATTTTTCTAAACAACGTTTCTAAACTCTAAATGCTCTAAAAGAGCGCAGCACGTCATGATCTGAGCTCCCTGCCTCCTGTGCTCTCTGCCTTCTGCAAGCGCTCTTGGCCACGCCCACCTCTCTGCTCTGCATGGAGAACAGCTGATCAGCTGCCGCAGGAAGTTTATCCTGCAGCATGAGCTGGACAAAGGTGCAGGAGGTGCTAAATACTTTAAAATAATTTATGTTAATTAAAATGTCCATGCCGATCGTGCGGCTCATCCATCAATCAGTTGTGTGTCATATTCAATCTTTTTTTTTTTTTTTTACGCGATAGAGCGAGTCCACGATAAATGAACCGCGAAGTAGACGGACTACAGCATTCCACAGCCAGCTTTTGGTGTGTTTGTCAGTGTGGGCAGGAGCCGAGTCCTGCTAAAAAATGAAATCAGCATCTGAAGGAAGCATGAAGTCTCTAAAATGTCCTGGTGGATGCGTTGACTGAGGACTTCAAAAAACACAGTGGACCAACACCAGCAGAGGACATGGACTCAAACCATGACTGACTGAGGAAACTTCACTCTGGGCTTCAAGCAACATGGGTTCTAGGCCTCTCTCAACTCTTCTTCCAGACTCTAGGGCCTTGATTTCCAATTAACATGAACATTTACTTTCATCTGAAAAGAGGACATTAGACCACTGAGCAACAGTCCAGTTCTTTTTCTCCTCAGCAGGTAAGACGCTTCTGATGTTGTCTCTGGTTCAGGAGTGGCTCGACTTAAGGAATGAGACTTGTGTAGCTCATGTCTAGGAGTTAATCAACTGATGAGGGTGTGACGCCAGGAGTTTTATTGAACCTCTTCACAGTATTCTAATCGTCTGAGACAGAGTTTTGGTTTTTCACTATTTGTAAATCATAACTCATGATCATGGGATGGACTTGCAACCTATCTAGGATGCCCCCCGCCCCTCGCACAGTGATTGCTAGACATGGGCACCGGCAACCCCTGTGACCCAAAATGGAAGAAGCGGGTAACGGTAATGGATGGATGTAAATCGTAATGACCAAAATTACAAGAAATAAAGTGCTTGAAATATTTAATGAATCTGAAATTATTGACAATTTCTGTGTTTACTTTTTCATGAAATTCTATTTTTTAGAGGCACCTGTAATGTAATACTTAATGTACAGTACAGAGTTATAATTTACTACACAGTGTATTTACAGTCTGTGTCTTATACTACTTATTGAGTTGGAAGGGGAAAAAAGCCTTATGAAACAAAACAATGACAAGAGAAAACATATATATATATACATACAAGAAGTTGTTAGTTTCTGTACATATGAGAAACATTACTCATGACATGAGCATAAACACAGATCATACCCAGTGTACCCAATCCAGACTGGGAACCTGTTTTAAACAGACTAGGAATCTGAAATGAAACACAAGAATGAATGTCTGCAGGCGGCTCGGTGGAGCAGTTGGTAAAGCTGCTGCCGCTCAGCGAGAAGGTCACCGGATCAAAACCCAGCCGGGGACCTTTCTGGGTGGAGTTTGCATGTTCTCTCCATGCATGTGTGGGTTTTCTCCGTGTACTCCAGTTTCCTCCCACAGATCAAAAACATGCATGTTAGGCTGATTGGTAACTCTACATTGTCCCTAGATGTGAGTGAGAGAGTGAATGGTTGTCTCGTTTGTCCCTGTGATGGACTGGAGACCTGTCCAGGGTGTTTCACACAGTGATATGGGCATGGGCACCAGTGACCTCCACAACCCGAAAAGGAAGACGCGGGTAAAGCTCATGAACGGATGAAGTCTTTTCACGTGATTCCATTGTTCTTCATTGACACTGAATTATGTCTTGCTTTAATTCAAACCAGTAGCTTTTCAACTTCTCTTGAAACAAAGCCTCATTTATTTTTGATTAACTACTTTCTTTGTTTAGATTTTTTTAATAACTGGTTCTATTTTCAGAGCTTTGGATCAACCTAAATGATTCAGTCATGTCAGTGATTCAGTCATTTGATTTTTTGGCGGTCAGACCTTTGTGAAGTTCCTCCATCTTAAGCGCCTATTTACACATTTATATCCGAGTGTGTGGTCTCAGCACAGGGAGCAGGTCTTGGAGCCTCCACCACTGGGGTTGTTTGCAGCAGCTATTGGACAAATTAGAACCATATAAATCTATTTAAATGAATCAAGAACACACTGCAGTCAGGACTAACTGTTCATCTTTAAGTTTGGGATTATTTCAAAATGTGGTTTCAACTTTCATGCATTCATCTGAACAATAATGTAAATTCAATACACTGTGAAATTCATATGTTCAAAGTTAACAATTAAAATACTTTGCAGTTGATCATTATTCATTTGCTCTGCATATTAACCAGACAGTTTTGATATAATTCTAAAAGCGTTTGAATTCTTTGCTATTTAGCCTCGGATACTGGAAGAAATTGTAAAAATACAATCAATTAAATACCAGAGCAAAGTTCACTTCCTTTGAAAAGGACTGAGGTCAGGACTTTGGAAGACCTGTTCTAATGGGGAACTGTATTAAATCCTCCACAAACTGCACTTTTTTTAATTGCAGTTCTCTTGAAACACAATTGTTCAACTATCAGTTCATAATTTTAGGTTATTTTGAAACAATCATTCCTAAATCCATCCACTTTCTGCAACCTCCAAATTTAACTGATAGCAAAACAGTCCCAGAATATAATATTGCCATCTTCATGCCTTACAGCTGGCTACAGTTTTTTTTAAGCCTGAACTGCCATCATGTAAATCAAATAGGTCAAAGGTTGACTATTTACATCTTTCAGCAACACAAACTTAATAATATGTGTTTTTCCTTATTTGAATCTGATTTTTGTCTTTATTATTTACAATATTTTTTAGACTATAAGGTGCACTTAAAATCCTTAAATTTTCTCAAAAATCGACAGTGAGATTTATTTATTAAGTCTGGCCGAGTGAAACAGCGCCAGGTATTTTCGGCAACTGTGGCTAAAAAACGATTTTATAGGAGCACCATACCTTTGGCTTGTGCTGCCGCTCCTTTAGCGGCCTTCGCATCCTCTACGGCTTTCAGATTTGCCTCGTACTCTTCCTTTTTAGCGTTCCACTCCTTCTTGTTGTTAATAATACCATCCAGCATAGGTTGGATTTGTGGGTGGAAGCGAGAAAACTCCTGTGACGGTTTTTAATAAACAAGGGAAGTAAGAATAAATGTTTTGTGCAAAGGTAAAAAGATATTTGCAAATGTCTGTCCAACCCCAAAATTTTGTACTGAAACCAGAGTTGGAAATCTACAAGACAATAAATACTAAAATACAGCACACAGTGCTTTGAGTATGCATGAAAATGTGATACTATACATTACCTTGTAGACAAACATGCAGACAAAGTCTATAAAACCACACTGTAGCTTAGGAAGCTCTGCCGCTTTGTTTCTATCCATCATAGGCTGGTGAAAGACAGAATTAAATCAGGATTTGTCATCATTTATTAATCCCATAATTTAGCCTCATGGCTTCACTATCTCAAATGATCTCCATCCCCCTGAAAGACTTTGCAGTAATTTAGTTGGCAAGTTTCTGTTTAGAAATTCTGTATGAATTTACTAAACTAGCTAATTGGTCAGCTACAGATCCTCGAGAACAATTTGTTTTTATTCCAACTTGCTGACTTACAATGGGTTGTTGTTCCAGTACCGTCTTTTCCAAATCACCCTGCTCCCAAAACTCTGCAGCCACAGACAAGGCAACCTGGAAGACAAACAATTGTCCACTTTTGACCAGCTTTTAAGCCACACACCATCACTTATTGGTCGATTGTTAATTTTGTATGCCTCACCTTGCTCTGCACTTCCCAAGGCTTTGTAATAGCTGACAAGTCACAGGCTGTCATCATCATGGCCCTGAAACGATGAAAAAGTTCCAGTTTCAGTAAAAGCACGGCATCAATAAACACAGTTTGTTGAACTCACATGACAATCTCTTTTCTGGTTGTTTCTAAAGACATGAAATCCACCCATTTCTTCTCATCTTCATATGTATGTCGAAGGTCCACAATCTTTTGGAACATGGTTCTCTTTCTGAGACGGTGCAAGAAAAAAAAAAAACATTTGATTGTTTTCCTTTTGTGAAAAGCAAGAGCCGAATAAGTGAACAAACTTGGGAAGGAGATGAGAAACCTCACTGACTTGAAATACAGAGCCAGATCGGTGGCGATGATGGCGATGTCCATGAGATGAATCACATGATCTACCTGCCGCCTGTTAAGGTTCTGGTAGATGTTCAATGACTGCAGAAATATCGGGGCAGAAGTTTGCGTGCCATGTTTAGGGACTGTAAAGTTGTGGACTTGTTAAACGTATTATTTTATTTAGCCAACTTTCTTTTTACCTCATCAGCCAGAAGGAACTTTCCAAACTCTAGATGGTGTCGTTCCAGGATGGAGGAGCCGTGTAACTTGGCCAAAGGATTACCAGACCTGTTGGAGCAAACAAAGTCCTCAAATTTCAGTTAGTTTAACCTTAAGACTTTCAGCTGTTACAGTATCGTCAGTGTGAGACAATAGCCCTCTGAACAAGCCTTAAAAATGATCTGTTCCACTTTATTTAGCAACTTTTTATATTTTTAGCCATTTTAAAAGCTTAATTCAGCTGATTTACAAGCTAAACCATAAGATGGAAGTGATTTGTGAGAATCGCAGGCCACTTGCAGCGTTGGGACATGCCAGCCCGTTGGAAACTACCTTGGAGGGGCTTGTAAGCACGGACCAGTAGAATGCACCCTAAGTTGGCATTTCGGATCTTGAAAGTACCAGTAGGATTCGAGGCTGAGAAGAACAGACTTGCCTGAAGAAAATCGATAATTATGGCTTATCTGAATCTGACCCACTTGGTTGGCCTCGAAAACAAGCTGGCATATCAATTTCTCCTGGGAAATGCCAGATTTTTGATGGCTTGAATTGTGTCCTGATGGGACATGGTGTGAAAATATATTTTTTGTAATGCCACTATCCTATCCTCATGGATTTTTCCCCTTTTCTATCTAAAAAGGTACAGTATTCTGAAAAGAATAAGAGGCCGCGCTCCAGTAGCAGCAGCTACGTGCACTCCGCCCATCTTTCGGGCGACTGTACGAACATATTCTCGCTGTATTTCGGTACAATGGTGATAAAGCGTATTCTGATTTTGATTCTGATTCTAATTTAGGACATTGGTAGCCTTGTTTTCCTAAATGTAGCCACCAGTTATTTTGGTACACTAAAAAAAAGTGCACATAACCAAATTTTGTACAAAGAGCAGTGCAACTTCTTTCTAAATAAAAGGCTTCAAGGAAAAATAGCTGCTGACTGAAACAAAAAAATACATCAGGATGTCTTAAAATGGTTTCTATAAACATACAGTGGTACATGGGGTTTAGATTTTGTTAGCTCTACTATGTTCTTTTTCTGACCATATAAGCTTTGATTTACAACCCTGAAATTGTAGTTCTATTATTAGTAATAAGCCAGGAGAGGGGGAAAATGCAACAAAATAGATTTCTCTCCTAACAGACTGAGGAAGTCTTTCGGACAAAAGACAAAACATTTCAACAAATTTTTATTTTTATTTTTATTTTTTTTTTGAATGTCCAGAGGACCAGACTTAGCTTTTTTACATATTAAGAGAAATGTTTGGAACTGATGTTGGCTCCAAAGATGAAAATGCTTATATGAGTTGTATTTGAGGAACTTGATAGTTTAGTTTGTCTGCAGTTAGTGGTGGTTTACCTTTAAGGGTCATATTAAAGGGGATAAAAAAAATCTGTTAGACTGTATCAATTACTGATTCCACTTACTTGACCTGGTACAAGTTGTTTGTCCCCCTGTGGTCAATATCATGCAGGAAACCAGCAGTAATCATAGCCATCACCTCCAGGTCAGTGTAGTATCGCTTCAGATGTCCTGTCTGATTGTGTAAAGGCACACAAACGATCCAAACAAAGAAATGTCTACAATTTAGAAACCAGTAATGATCATGCTTGTTTTTAGGTTTTTGCACACTGAAACTAAAACACAATAAAATATAAGAATCTGTTGGTATTAGAGGTAAATACAAAGAATAAACTCATACTGTTAGTAGTGTAAACATGGTCTGCCCCACGTTGAATCCATGACGCCAGTTGTGGTAAGTGATTTTTCTGTAGCCTTTACTGATGGAGTACATGAAACGAACCAGCACCTGAGAGGAAAACAAAGAATTGGTTTCCTGAAGCAGATTTTCACACAGTTAGAAAGCAATACTGCACACCCATGGGTCCGCATTACCTCTTGAGGGATCTGGAACTTCTTGACCACGCCGACCTCATAGTACATCTGGATCCCGCACTTCACCAGCTCCATCTCTGTGCAGTTGAAATCCGAAAAGCGGAACTCGTAGATCTCGAATTTCTTGATGAGTGGAGGCAAGTCTTTTTTCTGAAAGATGGGTGTGGAAAATAAAACACGAAGAAGATTTAAAAAGAACGGCCAGTCTAGAAAATGGACCTTCTGATTTAAAAACAATTCTTAAACGCTTCATTTTACTCTTAGAACTTTGACTTTCTCTAAAAAGCTTGGAAACCCAAGGGCAATACCAGGATTTCAAGAAGCTCCTCTTCTTCACACTCTTGGGGTTCACAACCGTAGACATCTCTTGTGTTCTACAAAACATGGAAAAAAAAACAAATGTTACTTAAAGAGTTGAAACATTGAAACTTGCCAAAGCGTATGGACAAATCAGAAAAAGTAAATGGATGTTCTGAGAAAGGATTTAGATTAAATAAAATTAGAACAATTCAGACTTCTCCAGCAGAATCGATATGCTTCTGCTGTGTTTTGATGGTTAGAAACCTCTTTTTTTCTAATAAATTAATTATTATTTTTTTTTATTATTATTCAAAAGGGCAGTACTCACCAGAATATCCTGAATCTCATCATCTCGGCATTTGACGTGGTAGAGAACCATGTTTTGAGCGATGTCTTTCCGGTTCTCGAGCTTGTTCATTTTGTCGTAAGTGTCCGTGTTCAGAGCTGACCAGCCCAAAAACTGAGTCAAAGCCTAAGAATCAGAGAAATAAACTTCAAATCTTCTGTAACTGTATTAGGGCACAATAATTCACAAGCAAGTTCTACAGTTCATCTGTAAAAAATAAGGTAATATGAGTAGATGAATCCACCTCCATGAGCTGCTCATCATGATCATCAAAAGGTTTTCCATCTTTTCTGTTGTAAAAAGTTGCCACGCCAACGATTTCTTCCCTCTTGTTGACAATCGGGAGCGACAGAACGTTTTTTATGGTCCAGCCACTGTCGTCCAGCGCTTCTGTCTGCGGCGAAAAGAAAAAACTCACGGTATATGGTTCTATGAAAACCTTGACGCTACTAATGGTAAATAAGTCTCTCTTGCCTGAAACTTAAATGTCTCATCAGCAGCTGCATTCATAATGTTACAAATCTGAGGAGCAGAAAGGGAGCAGGAGGATCAGTTTATGTATTAATGCAATCATAAATTATTCTGCTGCTAATCGCGGAGAAATGAAAGGAAACCCACAAAACCGCTCTCGGCAACGTAAGTGGGCAGGCCGCTGCTCAAGGCCCAGTGATCTGCAGGTGGATTTCTGTGTGACAAAAGAGCACGAGGACATTTAGCAGCTGTGAGCACAGATTGCATCTAAAACATAATTGGATCACTTGTGAATTAGTGCAAACACCGTTTCCCATCTTGAATCAATTAAATTCTCGCACACAATAAAAGTGGTTTTGCTTACGGTATTACTTTGATCTCTTCTTTTCCATGCAAGATGTAGTCGATCACTTTGTAGAAGTTTACCTCCTACAAGATGAATTAATTTGAGATTAGACACAAAACGTATGTTAAAATGAAAGCAGCATCCCCTGAAGGAATGCACAACATCCACCATCTTGGTCCCTGCCAAAAGGTTTAAACAACTATCATTTTTAATAACTTATTGCTCGGAGTTTGTGTTGGTGATGACTTGGCTACTACCACACCAAATTCTAACTCAGTATCTGTAAAACTGACCAAGTTAGAGCCACGTTTTAACAGTTTAATGAGGTTAATTTGCTGTAGTGGCCATCTTGAATCCATATACTGTATATCCAATAATTTATGTCTGAGAGTCGCATTAAAATCTATCTAGTGGTTTGTGAGATAGTTTAAATTGTGTATTTTGGCAAAAGTGTTTGAAAAGTTGGTGGATCACAGTATCCTGTTTAATATGCTTCTCAAATTGGGCATCTTCAAAGAAGCATCTTATTGGTTTGTACTTGTAGGTTATTTGGCAAATAGGACATAATGTGTACAGGTGGCTGGAGTAAGTTCAAGTTTTCTTATGGTTAAAAAAAAAAGGGTGTACCCCAGGGCTCTGTCTTGGGGCCCATCTTATTTACAATTTACTGCGCTGTGTGAAAATGTGCAAAATGCCTCATGCTGATGATTGTGTAATTTACTGTTGTTCTAATTAAATTGCTCAGGCATTTACATTTTTTCAGGCTGCTTTTGATGAGGTGCAGATTCGTCTTGAGAGAATAAAATAAGTTTTAAACGCTGATAA
Source organism: Hypsolebias antenori (assembly GCA_031762315.1). Taxonomy (NCBI): domain Eukaryota; kingdom Metazoa; phylum Chordata; class Actinopteri; order Cyprinodontiformes; family Rivulidae; genus Hypsolebias; species Hypsolebias antenori. The sequence goes on from JARVGS010000672.1 coordinate 20,857,795, forward strand.
ATCAAAAATAGGGCTTTTTTTTTTTTTTTTTTTTTTTTTTCAAAATTGTCTGTCACATTGGAGAATATCCGTCTAACAAAAACTGCCCATGGTAACGTTCTTGAGAGGGTTTCCATTAAAAGTACCTGGGCTTAAATATCAACAAGGAGTTTTCTTTCAAATTTTATGTGAAACACCTAATCTCCAAATTAAGGGTGAAGCTCGGGTTCTACTTCAGAAACAAATCATGTTTCTCCCTTAGAGCTAGGAAGTTTTTGATCACAACTTTACCACTAGCTGACTATGGAGACGTTGTCTATATGTACACTCCTTAAATCCAGTGTACCATTGTACATTAAGATTTATTGCTGGTTGTAGCTATCTTACTCATCCCTGTGATCGCTATCTTAAAACCAGTATATCTTACCTTTATAACAGGCAATATGTACACTGGATGACTTTGGTGTACAAGTTTCTTATTGGCTTGCTTCCACATTATTTATGTACTCTTATTCGAAGAATGGACAGTAGTTATGCCTTATGCGCTAGGACTGTCTGCATCTTTATGTTCCTCGTGTGCAAACGGAAAAGGGCAAGAAAGCGTTTAGCTTTTCTGTCCCCTCAGCTTGGAATGACTTGCAAGCTGAATTACAACTGTCAAAAATTGTTACTTTGTTTTTTGTGTGCTTTTTGCAAACTTAAAAAAGAAAACGACAAAGGATGTCAACAGTCCCTTTGTTTCAAATCTTAAATTGCCATAGTTTTAAATTATTATTATTTCAAACATTGCCTTTTACTGTCATATTGTATGTTTTTATAGATTTCTGAAGTCCTATTCTGTTATCTTATTACTTGTCTTGTTTTTATGACGTGTGCTGCTGACTTTTTTTTTTGGCCAGGTCACCCTTGTGAAAGAGATCTTGATCTCAATGTCTGGTTAAAGAAAGGTTTAATAAAAGTAAATAATAAAAATACATTTTGGGGACATGCAAGCAAATGCATGATGACCTGCCTTTCGTGACAGCGGTTGATTATGACTATACTGTATTACAAAAGAGAGTATGGATACTAATAATGCCAAAAATTTAAGCCAAAGAACGTACCCTGCCATCCGGAGTGACAGGGCCGGTGTAAGGTGGCTGCTCTCCCATCAAAACGGGCCAGACGTCAAAAAACTCCTGGAAGGCGATGGTCAACAGACATTACTTTTTTGGTAATGATCCACAAGCTAAAATTAAGGCTAAAAAGGGCACTATACCTTTTCTTTTGTCATGTCTAGTAAACCCACGGAGTAGCGGTCGCAGTTGAGGTAGGCTCGAACCGTGTACAAGGCTTTGTGGAACTGTCGCTCAATGTCCGTCAGCTCTTCAAACACCTTGTTAGCAGACCACAACAGCAGCTAGGAAACAAAACAACAAGAGAGCTAAGTGTACCAATAATCTATAAACAGTGATGACATATTTCTGGATTTATACCAGAAACTTGGAACAAGACCAGCTTTGAAATCTGATACCTGTCCTTTTCGTGTCTCGCAGCTGTGCAGGTAACTCAAGTGGAAGATCTTTAGGTTCAGACTGGCAATTTTCAGATATTTTAGAAAGAGCTGCAAACACAAACCAGAAAACAATACACATTGCAACCAAATTACTAAATGTACAACATAAATGTTAAATTATTTAACATTTAATACTTGGGCCCACTTATTTAGTATGCACTATTTTAGTAAATGCTTCATAATTATTCTTCATATTGGTTAATTAAATATTGGCATGCAAAAAGAACTTGAGATTTTAGGAAACAATATTATACAGAATGCTTTTATATTCCTTTGTCTCTTTGTTTTGTCTTTGTTGCCAATAAGAGAATTTCTTATTGAGGCATCAAACAGGATATTTTGTTTTGATCATCTAAACGCCATATGATACAAAGTTACCTCAATATTTTAATCTTTAAGGCAAAGGGGTGGGGGGGGGGGCACTGATTTCCAACTTGTTCATAAAAGCTCATTTTATTTTGAGGTCTAGGCCTCCACTCACATCTTCATCCTCTGCGGTGAAATGCGGTCCTGTGGTTTTGTTCAGAGCCATGATCACTGCCACCATGTCCTTGCCGTTGAGGATGGGCGTAGCCAGAACGTTCCTGGTCTGGTATTCAGTAAGTTCATCCACAAATGAGCTGAAGTGCTGGCTCTGAACAAGACAGAAAGAACAGATACAGATTATTTTCAAATGCAGCAAAGATTTGTAATAGCATTATTGCACAGCAGGCCATTTTATGTGCCAGCTCCACCATTATAAATCTAAAGGTCATGGCTGGTTTTAATTTGAAAACATCCTTACATTTAAATAGACGTAGAAAAACCTCATTATGTCTCATTATGAATGTGACATTTGAAAGTGAAGCCAACTAGTTTTGATCTGTTTTAGATTCCTGCTAACTAAATGCCAGAGGCGTCTAATCCACAGTTACAAATGATGCTGAGGGGATCTGAAAATAAAAGGATTAAGTCTGATAAGGGGATGTGCACACACACTTGATCAAGTATAGCAACTGATAGGCTAACTTTTCTCTTACTGGTTTACAACCAGTTCGTTTTGGTTAAATATGATTCTTGAAAACATGCAGATTAATTAAAAGCCTGTAGCCAAATAGTAAAAACTATCTCAGGTGTACAATATGCACACCTTTAAAAAGAATGTTCAAATATTTAAAGTCTGTGGAAGGACCATGAATACTTAGTATCTTATCTGCTGCAGATAACGCTGAGCAAATTCAGTTTGGAGAAGTTAAGTTTTAATTTTGACTAATCAGAAGTGGAGCCAAAATAAAAAATAGATCCACACTGTCTTCGAACAGCTCCAATCTCAAAATTTTCATAATAATATCACAAATATTGTTTTGTCACAAGTTTCATAACACCAGTTATTCCAGCAGAGATCTAATAATATTTCTGTCAAAGATTCCGCAGATTGCCACTGTGCTTTCAAAAACTCTAAAATTCTATATTTTATATCCTACGTCAATGAAAGATAAAAAAAAGCATATGCATAAACCTCCTTACAAAAGATAGATTTGACTCGTTTTAGAGCAGCAGTAACAATCAAACTAGCCATTAGCTCAAAATTTTGATTAGAGTTTAAATCTAATTCTCCAAATTAAGAGCATTCACAGAGCTAAGTAAGATATTGATTGTCCATAACCTTTCCAAAAGAAAAATCCCACTTCAAAAGATCTGAACTATTATTTTAATCAAACAGTGTTTTAAACTTGGGCTTTTGTTACCCAAAATCTTTTTACTTTGAATTTATCGCTGCACATTGTTGAATACTTTCTCATATTTTATTTTGTAGATCAAATAAATTTCCTTGTAAGTACTTTTTTAGTAAGTAAAGACAGTGTCGCTGTACAGCATTGCAAGCTTGAACTGTTACTTTTTCACATCCTGTAGAAGAAGTAAACTATTCAGATCATGCGTTTTGCTGTGGTTGTTTTGGCTTTATGTCTAAAATTTTATCAGCAAGATTGTACTTTAAGCCAGTTTAGCCTCTATTTTCTGTAATTTGTCAAGCAAATTTAGTAACGACGTAATAGATTACACTTAAACATTAGTTTAAAATACTGCACAGTACAGTATTAGACCCTGGTAGTAGTTGTCCACTAGTGGTAATATCAGGAACTGCACCGTTGCAAACATGTCTAGACATGCTTAATATCCACACCATCTTAAGCTCTTTGTCATTAGAGCAGGGGTGTCAAACTCACTTACAAAAGGGGGCCAAAATTAAAACCTTTTTTCAAACCAAGGGCCAATTTCAGACACTACATTAACACAAATCAGATACCCAACATTTTTTCTTGGTCACAGGTCAAGAGTTTGATTGGTCTCATATGATGTTGTGCTTTCAACATCATAATCAAAGATTATTGGAAGAATACAAGAGATAGAAGTATTTTACATTTCACATATCATCTTGGGGGCCAGACAATATGTCAACGAGGGCCACATTTGGCCCCCAGGCCTTGAGTTTGAAACATTATGCATTAGAGTATCGTGTTTGCTCTAACTAACCAAACCCCAAGCTGCCCTGCTTCTCTTTACCTCTTTAACATTTTTGATGTTAACAGTCTTCTTAGTGAGGGCCACATTGCCAACTATTCCTATGTCCAGAGGGTAGACAATCTCAGAGTCCGGTTGCACGACGCAGTCCTCCAGCACCGAGTCCTTGCTGACATTGAAGAGCCTCGTGGCGAGCTCTCCGATGCCGTTGCGCTGCCGGTACATGAACAGACTGCAGCGGTCAGCGTGGATGAGAGCGCTGAGCCGCTTCAGGATCTTGAAGACCACTTTTTCCATGTTGACGTTCTCTTGCATGTCTTTGATCAGGTCGTACATTGTTAGGCTTTCTTCAACCTTGGAAGCGAGAGAAATGTAAACCCGTTGAGTGATTTTGTATCTGTGTTCGTTTCAACAAATAAAAGTGAAAGGTTTACCTGAATTAGTTCCTGAAAGTGGCCGAAGTCGATCTGTTTCTCCTGGAGTCCTGATACCTTCGATAAGGCAGAAGGGCTCATCTTTTTGGCAAAGTACTTTCGAGCAAACTCAGGATTCTCCTTAAGGAATTTTTCCACGTCTTCTTTTTTTGCACCCATGATGGTTCCTTCTCTCTCCTCTCCTGCCAAATGTCCCTTGTCTGCTTCCTCTTTGGCTCAGCGATGAAGCTCGCGCTGCGTCCAACACAGCTCTGAACGAGCTACCTCCAAATTCTCCAGCAAGAAGCTAGAATTTACCCAGACAAAATGCACACCCAGATGACTTTTTCCATCTGCTTCATAACTTAAAGAAAGAAACACATCTTACCAGAGGGATAAATGGGGACGCATTCGAATGCAGGCAAAAAATATATAATCCCCCCAGCGTTAGTCGGATGAACAGTCTACAAGAGGGAGATCCCTGAGACAATGGGTTGAATCCAAACAATCCCTCAGTCATCAGATAGTGCTGAAGGTTAGCAGGGATCTGCCTCTGCTAAACTCATCAGCTGACCATGGAGTAAAGTACATGTGGGCCAAAGGAACCGTGTTCATCGATTCATTCACATCATTATGTGATCCTACCACCAAACCTGTTGGGGTGCCGTTTATAAAGTTACACAGTCAAAAATTAACAGCAACATTTTGGTTTATTTAGCCTTTAATAAGGAAAAAAAAATGTTTTTTTTACAAAGTCATATTTTCCACCATGTTATTTATACATTAATAAATGTCATAGTTCCCAACTAAATATTTAATTTACAAGCTAAATATTTAGTTTACAATAAAAAATACTTCACAAATAAGTTAACTTAACTTATATGAATCCCTCAGGCTCAAAGGGATTAACCTGTATAAATAAATGCTGAATGAAAACTTGCAAGTCAGATATTTAGTTATTAAACTAAATATTTAGTTAGTAAACTAAATATTTAGTTATACAGTATATTAAATATTTATTTTCAAAACTAAATATTTAATTTCCAAACTAAATATTTAATTTCTAACCTAAGCATTTAATTCATACACTAAATATTTAATTTGCTAACTAAATATTTAGCTCAGAACTAAATATATATTTTACAAACCAAACATTTAATTTCCAAACTAAATATTTAATTTGCTGACTAAATATTAACCTTAGATCTAAAAATTTAACTTGCTAGCTAAATGTTTAACTTGTTAGCTAAATATTTTGGTCCGAGCTAAATATTTAGTTAGCAAGTTAAATATTTAGTTTAGGACTTAAATGTTTAGGTTAGAAATTAAATATTTAGTTTGGAAATTAAATATTTAGTTTGGAAATGAAACATTTATTTTTGAAAATAAGCATTTAATTTATAGCTAAATATTTAGTTTACTAAATAAATATTTAACTAGCAAGTTAAGTATTTAATTTGTAAACTAAATATTTAGCTTGTAAATTAAATATTTAGTTGGTAACTATGACATTTATGAATGTATGAATAACATGGTGAAAGTACGACTTTGAAAAAAAAATACATTTTTCCCTTATTAAAGGCAAAATAAACAAAACCATTGCTGTTAATTTTTTGACTGTAAAGCGGCACCCCATAGTTCTCAGATTTGTTGTAAAACTGAAAAAGACACTCAAATGTTGGTTTTGTGGAAAAATAATAATCATATTTCTTGAAAAAAAATGTGTGCATTTTAGCACAAACTTAAATCAACTATTTGATAAAAGCATTGTTCATATCAGCTGTTTGGTGCCACATGTTCAGGCTGTACTTTTAGGTTGTACATGCACAAGCTCTTTAAGTCCTTAATAAACAAGGCCTCCCCTAGCATAAGCCCTATTTAGTTAGGACACCTACTAATTATCTCTGCACCCCAAATTGTCTGCCCTTCTCCTCAGTAAATCTCTTTTTGTAAATAGAAATGTTCTACACCTCTAAAAGAGATAAATAATCCTTTCATTCAGAGCCAGGAGGACCCGTCTTTAATAAAGCTACATAAAGACCTTAAACAGAAGGTCAGATAGATAATCTTCTGCCACTATAATGGATACCGACAGCTCTGAGACGAGTGTGTGTGCCTGTGTGAGTTCATGGCCAAGTTATTACTCACATTATGAGCACATGTGGAAATTAATGCATAAACCGAAGTTAATTTAATACATAATTGTTGTTTTTTGCACCTTTTTTAATGTCGCTGGTTAAAATGAACTATTTTCAAGGCCATTGATAGCTCAAGTCTGTGGGGTTCAGTAAGATATGATAAATTAACATCTCGCTATAGTTGTACAAAGTAGTTAGTTTGTTGAAGAACCTCAGCTTGAAGAAATAGAGATGAAATCTCACCAAACTGATGAGCTAGCAGCTAGTCAGAGCAAAGACATGAACTTCATACAAGTTTTAAGATTAAATTAGAGGAAAACAGTGATCTGCTTTAGGCTTTGACAGGTCATTGGTCGTAGCAGCAATCGCTGCTTAAACTAAGGTTGTTCAAAAAACTATGTACAACAGGTAAGATGTTTACTGTCTTAAATGTTTCCAATGAACCCTATTTTTAAGCGTGCCTAAACTGCAACAAATACTCACACCTCCAAATTGGCTAGTGTGCATGTTTGTTTTGTTTCTCTTACCCAATATCCACAGAGATTTGAGCAATTAATAAGATTAGAACAAGAAATTATGATTTGGCATTAAATTCGGATTTTAAAACCCTGCAAAATACTTACAGGTTGGAAAATGTTTGACATTAAAAAGGACGTAAAACTATGGCAACTTGACACAGGGCTGTGTTGAAAACATTGTTTGTATTCTGGTCAGCAGAAATGTTTGTAATCTGTTAGTTTGTGTTAGAACTTGCTTAACAGAGAGATTATAAAGATTAGCAAAGCAAGGCAAAATGAAAGGGACTGTGTTTAGTTTTGTATTTAGCCACCAGTGAAGGAACTCACAAATCAGAAATGTGACGTGCATTAAAAAATGTAAAAAAAAAAACAGTTCATGCTGAAAATGTGAATTACGATGTGTGCTCAGGTTTTTAAATGTTTGTCTAACATTTATTGGAGTAATTTGTGTAAAATCCCAAATGCCAGTTTGTAGCTTTTGTCCATCATGACAACTATTAACTTACATCCACATAATTACACATAGTTATCTAGAGTCATTTTAATGACAGAGCTGAAAACTTCATTTTTAAAGGCTTGTGTTTCCCAGCTAGTTGAAGCTGTAGTGCTGACAGCCGCCATTAGGTGGCAGCAGACACGTGCATTAGTGCCTCAACTAAACCATATTTTAGTCCCTGAAGATGTTTCACCTCTTTTCTGAAACAATTCCCCAGCTCTAATAAACGGGGAAGTTTCGAGCTGGAGTTTAAATATTCACACCTGAGAGTTGTTGAGCTTGATGTTTTAATGATTGGTCAATACAACCACAATAAATGAAAGTATTTAAAAGATCCAGTAGCTACAATCATGATTAAAGTGAGTTTACTCAAATATAAAATAAAAATTCCCAAGCCTTAAATCGAAACAGAAAATGTTTTTTTTTTAATAGTAAAATCAACTACATTAATTTTGTTCATGCGTGCATGAGTTTATAGTCCAACTTTACATCTGTAAATTTGAAATCCTAAATTAAAAGGTGTCAGTGACCCCAGGCAAGCAGAGTAAATTCAATTCAATTCAAAAATACTTTATTAATCCCAAAGGGAAATGTTGTAGCTTATCATCCTTGTTTCATTAAGAGTTGTAGATGCTGATGGCTGTGGGCAAGAAGGATCTCTTGTAGTGGTCTGTCCCACAGTGGATCTGAAGAAACTGGCCACAGATGTCGACCCTTCCACCTGGACCCAGCAGACCTCTCGGTCCTCTTGGAGAGCAGGACTGCCGGGAGCGACGGTCACTCATTCCAGCAGCCTGCCGAGCCCCTCATCGCCAACAGCAACAGGATCTCGGCGGTCAGGCACTCGAGCACAGCCTCCAGGTGGGAATGCATCCATGGCACCTCCTTTTCAACTCATTCTGGATTTGGGGCTGTTGTTGAGGATTTTATTTTATTT
>JARVGS010000672.1:20966575-20991709 GCA_031762315.1 Hypsolebias antenori
ATGGTACAGTATTGTGCGTTTTGGTATTTATGGTACAGTATGGTGCGGTATGGTATGTATGGTACAGTATGGTGCAGTATGGTATGTATGGTACAGTATGGTGCGGTATGGTATGTATGGTACAGTATGGTATGTATGGTACACGGTATGGTATGTTATGGTATGGTGTGGTATGGTACGGCATGGTATGATGCAGTATCGTAATTTGACAGTTTTGTTTTGACAGCTTTTATTGCGTTTTGGATTTATAAAAAAAGTGCTTCGGCTTAAAATGGTCTATTTGAAAGTCAACCATCCTGAAATGTTTTCTTTTCTTTCTGAATTGTAATCTTTACCTGTCTGGATCGATGCTGTGCATACGCTGGTGGAGCGATAAAGGTTTGATCTGATACTGTCGAACCTGGCAGGTCTTAGGTTGCAGTCTGGGGGTAACATAAGCCTGCAGGGTCCCATACTGTCCTTCAATGGATCTCACCTGAGAAAATATTTGATTGTGGATGAAACATGTTAGTCTGCTCAGATTATGTAAATTGGAAAAAAAAAAGAATTAATGACCATTTTCAATAGAGCATCTATTTCATTGCTTCTCTTTTCAGAATGTTGAGGCACTTAAGCAGTAGAAAGCAAAAATACATGTTTCTTTTTTTTTTTTTTACTAAACTTGGCCTGCTGCGTTATAGTTCCATAACCACTGCAAAGAATTACAGAAACACTTAGCTTCACTTATGGCTGACTGAGTTAGAGGAACTGCTTACCTTCAGTTCAAGTCTGGTAGTGTTGGCCTGACATCGGTATGTGGCCAGCAGGAAGTTCCCATTAGGTTGCTGGGAACAGAATCAGAGTCAGACCTCTGGGAATAGATGCAAGTTTGAAGTCTTACTTGTACGGTTTATTTTTAATTTTCATTTAAACATTTATTTTACGAGGAAATAAGTTTATACAGCCCACCTCTGAGTCGCATTCACTGAAACTGACAACAGCTGAATTCTTATCTACGTCCAGCAGGTCTATGGGGACGTCACTCTGTACCAAAACAAACAAACAAAAACAATTAAAGTTCCACGCTGCATGTTTAAATCTGGAAAAAGGATTTAAACTGGTTTTATTTAAGCAGTCAAAGATAATATTCTGCTGTGTCAGCAGGGCTTACAGTATATGCTTGGTATACCTGGAGCAACAGGTTGTCGATGGCAGTCTGCACCTCCAGAGTGAGACTGTAGCTGGCATCGTCCTGACTGAGAGTGAACTTGTCATTGATGCTGAAGACAGGGACAGCAGAGACAGCCGTGCTTGACTGAGAGGTCTGCTGGTACTGCTCACGGCCCTGCAGGACTTTAACCTGCAGCTGCTCCAGCTCCGCTCTGAGAGGCAACAAATACGAGCAACTGAGAAACGCAATGAACAAATCACAGAAAAGGCTCAAAGAATCTCTGATACCTGAGTGATTCTATTTTAGACTGGGTCTCTTTGCTCATCCTGACCTCGTCTCCTGGACCAGCCTCAGCCTTCTGGGGCTCGGTGGTCAAACCAGTGACCCATCCTGGAAGAGTTAACCAATTTTAAATTTTTTATAAACAGGTTATATCTATAATTCAAAGATGGGTACAGCAAACTAACATAAACAATCCACTCTGTTCTTTTCTATATAACCTGTATATGTGGCAGTCAAAACCTCATCATAAGACTCTTTTCCCACACAGCCACCCTGGATGGAGGTCACACTCTCTGACAACACCTGGAACAAACATTTACATGTTACCTGTTGTTAATACAGACAATAAACCTTTAAGCTCAACACATGAAATCTGATGTAATGTCTGGAAAAATGCACAAGCTTCTAAATAAAAGAACAAATACCGGTAATTGTTTAATCGGTAGATGCAATTCATTCAACACAATGTTGCATCTTTAAAACATTTAATTGTTTAGAATTAAAAAAACATGATTTGTACAAACTGTGATGACTGACAAGTAAATATTAAACTGTTAGTGACTGTTCATCATTTCAAAAAATTTAAAACTGACTTTTGCAATTTTGATCATTTCAGTTTTAATTTTTACCAGGCAAAAACTTACATGCTCAAAGCGTAATGTAGGCTCACTGGAGCTATCAAAACCAAAGACCTCAACTGTTCCATCATCTCTGCCAACCAAGATGTCACTCACTCCATCTCCTATAATGTCGTACGTGTCAACACAAAGAATCCCTGAAGGAAGGAGAGTTCTTACATGCAAGAGGATTCAAATATCTCCTTAGTGAATTTGTCACAAACTAACTGATTGGCTAAAATATACAGCAGCACATGAGCTCTACCTCCTTTCTTCTTGTCATTGTCGATCTCCCATTTAGTCACTGCTGAGCTCTCACCGATCTGAATCAAACCAACTTTTCCATCTGTGGTTCCGCAAAGGACTTCATCCCCTGAAAAATAAAAATAAAACATCCATATGTAAAATCCCATCCAATTAAAATAGGTTCATGTTAAGTCTTTATAACAGACCACAAACTGACAGACTTGCCTCCATCTTTATTATAGAGCTCCAACACAGATGGAGGTCCAGGAACTTCAATGTCATATGCAAGTTCAGATCCCTACAATTCGAGTGAAATAAGTCATTGAAAAGTAATTTCATCTGACTGTTTGACGTAGAACAAAATACACAAGTCTGGTTTACCTGCAAGACTCTAAGAACTCGATCTTGGCAAGCCACGACTGGCGTGAGATGCGAGAACTTTTCCGAGGACAAACATGTGATGTCGTTAATTTTGTCTCCAGACAGGAAGTAATCCTGGTCCTTGCAGTCGCAGTAGTGGTTGTAGATGTAACTTGCACACACAAAAAGATCGGCGCCTGAGACGTGCCTGGAAAAGACATTGCATCACTCAGTGAGGCACGGTCACAAAGTCACAAATCCATCCAAGAAGGGACGATAAGATGTTGCTCCTACATGGCGTTAATGCTCTCAGTCAGGTTGGCGTCAAACGTGAGGAACTGTTTGCCTTTCTTGGTGAATCCTCGGACCTGAGAACCAGAGCAGACAAAGATCTTCTCCTGAGGCGTTCCCAAAGCACCTCCAAGGTCCATTCTGGATACTTTTGGCCCTGGGAGTGTTTTAAACACAGTCTGAAAAACAGAGTCGGACATCTTTATGCTGAAGAACTTTATTCTTTCAGTTCTATATTAACTGCACAGTGAAGAAAAGTTTAACTCACTACAGCTTCCCCCTTCTTCATCCCAAAACACATAAGCACGCCATCATGATCAGCTATAGCGACCTGAAACACAGAAAGACCAATAAGCAAACCCAGTTTAACTAACATTTTCACACTTAAACCAGAAAGAAACAGAAAACATGGCAGATGATTTTAGGTTTATTAATGGCTACAACACCCTCGTATTTTCCTCAGTCCCTGCTGCTCATCTCTCACTTGACAGAAAACATGAAGCGTCAGTAAAACGCTTAAACGTGTTTAAATCACATTAAATTTCAGAGGCTTTACAGAGTAGTTTTAGGAAAACAGGCTAAGAAATGACAAAGACAATCAGTAGTAAAATGTAGGACAATTACACCATTTAAATGTGAGTACAATAGATGCTAATTTAATCAAGAATGCATTGTGACTTTAATTAGTTTCAATAAAAGCCAAGCATTTGTTGAAGGAATGCACATCAGATGCAGGCCAGCTTTCACCGTAAGCATGAAACAGGAGGTTATGTGTGATCTCATGCCATATCTGCAAGATCGATTAGCACTTGGAGTATGTGTTGAGGATGACTCTCAGCCACTACCACATCCAACTGTAGCTCACAATCTGAGCATTTAACAGAGTTATAGCAATTCTTGAGTGGGTGAAGGTTGAATATCTGCAACAGCCATCTTGGATTGGGTTCTTTCCAAAAGGTAACTGTATTGTATATAAAATGATTACTTTGGGAGATTAATTAACATCTGTCCAGTGGTTCATGAGATATTTTGCTAACCAGAAACACTAATAAAAAACACCTTTTGAGTGGCCTTTTTGCCCACTGCAGGAAGGAGCCTCATGGTTTTCTGGGATGTCACACCAACCTGGGAGAACAGAAGAAACAAGAAGGTCTACAGTCTGAATCAAACTCGGTGCAAGAACAAATACAAAAACTTTAAATTTATACAATTACAAAAAGAGCACCTCCGATGTCGGGTTACCTGAGTATAGTCAACTCTGTTGAGGTGGATCTCCATCTTCTTTCTTTAATGGCTTTTTAAAATAATAATAATAGTAAAATCTTGCGGTTTGGTTTTCTGGTCACACAAGTACGAGATCAACGGGTTCCCATTAAAGTAAATTAAATATATACATATATCAGGGACATTTACAGAACAGACATTGCCGTCTTGGATTATTGTAAGGAAGGAGATTAGCACGACGTGCTAATGTTAGCTAACACGATTAAATCACGAGCCAGCTGTCGGTTCGGTTCGACGAGCGGAGATCATTTTAGACCTGGTCCCGTAAGATCCGCCGAGCAGACAAACTAAAACATTATCTGCGTCTGTGATGGAGCGAACACGAACTCTTAGTAGAGGTTAGATTAGGCCTGAACTAGTAGCCACGCTCATTAGAGAGCGTTAGCGTTGCCATAGCAACATCACATACTGTTACAAGCTGCAATCCTATTGGCTGAATGTGACTGAGCAAAGTTGAAGCCGCAATCTGATTGGCTGTCTTTCAACCGCAATTCATGGCATTTAAAGCTCGAGACAAATAACTCGAGTAATGCAAAATTACATGTTTAGATAAGAGGACTTATTTAATCACCGACTGCTTGTCAAAATAAAAATAAATTGCAGCTGTGGCTTAGGTTTTTAAGGATTTGTTGAGGCAACATTCATTAAAATCACAAGGTATCAATAACACATGGAATCTTTTACATTTTACTTTTTTTAAGAGAACTTTATTCTTGTCATAAAAATGTGGTGTTGCTATAGGTAAATAAGCACATTAGACATGGTGGAGACGAAAACAAAACAGGCATTCAGGAGAAAACCTAATGCAACATGAATGGAAATGAATCAAAGCTGCCTTTAAACTGAGACAACAAAAAGCATTCAAAGGGATGACATGCTTTAAGATAATAATTTCAAACATGAATCCTACAACATAATGTCTGGTACCTTAAAATACAGCAGTTATTTTCTCAAGTGAACATCAATTTAACAACATAGCTACATAATGGGTGTTTGCTGTTTAAAGAACTAGCGATGGCATAGTATAAAACATTGAAAGTTACGCATTCAGACAAATTACAAGAATGCTGCAAACAAAACTATGCATTTAAAAAAGCATCACGATTAGCACGTTATTTTAAGTTAATAATCTCAAAAGGTTATTGATTCATTAGAGAATAAACATTTTATGAATAAATAATGTCATAAAAGAAATAAAAACAGTCATTACTGAGCAGCTGACAGCTACAGTGCTCTATTTAAGCAACATGAGAAATGAACAGATGCCCACTGTTTGCAGCGGGTCACAGTAAAAAATAAAAATAAACAGAATATGAGTACTCAGTGCTTTACCAGTTTGTCTTCAAAATATACAGAAAACATGAAGCTCATACTGTGAAGTTGACAATCAAATTTTCTTCCATTAATGGCAAAGTCCTCATCATAGTCTTAAGTCACATCTTAATTGGCTTAAAAAAATAAAACCAGAAAGAAAATCACTTCTACAAGGAGCAATCAGACCCCCGTGGGGGCGAGGCGGCTGATAAAGGCGATACTGCTGAGGCACATTCTCCTCAAAAACACAGGACAGGCAGGCTTCATGACAAAGTGCTCCAGAAGAACTCTTAACTCGTAGAACAAGGTGCTAAAGTGGTTAAAAAACAACAGGGTAGATTATTTAATGTTTAAAACAAACAAAAGCCAAGTACAATGTATTAATATGATTGTATTGTTGCTTAAACACCTTTATAAAATGCAGGCGTCTGCCATTTCTTTACATTATTCATTCAATTCAACCTTTATTTAGGCAGGTTAATCTCATTGAGCCTCGAGGACTCATTTACAAGAGAGACCTGGCTACAAACTAAGAATGATGACAACAGTAACAATACAGCAATAGATTTTCCTTGGACAATCAACAACATAGACAACAGTTTTTGCATCAACACAACTATCTGCACTGTAATCCTCACATGTACCTTCTTTTATAAATCTGAAAATGAATCCAGAGCAGGAGCTGCACAGCAACATATTGTGTAACACATGCTGGCAGAATGAGTCAGAATGAGCATGAAAATACAGATTTTTTTTTTTTTTAATGAAAATACAGATTTTTTTGGGGGGCCATGGTTGAGAGTTGTGTGAAAATGAGTCCATCCTTAGCAATCCCAATAATAAAACAATTTATAATCTGCCTTTAAATTCAAGTTTTATATTGGTATGTTTTCAGAAACTACCCCTTTAACTCAAACTCTAATAATTTCCTTTGTAATTGAATATTTTTTTTGGTTGGGGATTCCTCTTTATTAAATTTAGGACTGTAATTCATGACGATATCACTCAAAACTAATAAATTTAAGGTTTTCAAACGGCACTAACTTAAATGAAAGTAGCTTGTTGCCAGGCTAGGTTATAAATGGCCAAATTTTAACAAACTGCAGATTATTTGGAAGCTTCTGAGATGGAAATTTGGAAAACAAAACTTTTTTCCCCCTTTAAAAAAAAAGTTATTTTTGTATCACACATTAGTCTGTATATCACTTCATGTATATTTTGTTAGGATAACATTTCAGTCAACAACTTACCGGCAGTATGGGTTTCTTCTGGACGTGTAGCGGAGTGCAAGGAATCTGTAGTAAATAAACGGCAGCAACAAGCTTCCCTGGCCACTGTTGGTTAGACATAAAGGTTCGCTGAGTTCTTGAAGCATATCAAACATCTAATAAAATCCAGTCATATCTGTAGTTATTGTTAGGAGCCCTGAAGCCTGGTGACAACAAAAGTCTAAGCCTTCAACAGTAAACATACCTGAAGAGCATGAAAATGGTGGCTGGCATTAAAAATATCTCGTTACAAGCGATAAACTTCAGGATGTTCTGCTGATTGGTCGTTATTCGGTCCAGGAGGTTCCTTACAAACATCAGGCTGTTGGGGCCCATGGACTGAAACGAAACAAAAATTAAATCTACTACAGTTTTCAGTCGAGCCACAGAGTTTGTGTTGAGCAAAACGAAAAACTAATCGTAGTAGTATGTTTTTAACTTTTATTGAACTTTTTGGTCAAATTTGTTTCATAAATAAAACTCCATGTGGCTGCAGCTCCTGAGCACAGAATGTTTGGCAAAGTGTTTTCAGACATGCATTTCAATAAAAGCATTTTAAAACCACGGCAGATTATATGAGTCTTACTCACATCCAGAACTTTCTTTGTGTATGTAGTCGCATGAAGCAAGGAAAACAGGAAAACTGGGAAGATGCTCACTGGACACGAGTGTTAAGGAACAACTAGAAACACTTTAAAAAAATGTGCAGTTAAAAAAAAAAGTTATTCAACAAAACTATGTTTTACAGATAAATCCTCTGTAATTTGTTCAAATACTGTGATTTTAGCTGAGAAATCTTTGAAGAAAATCCTAACACATAGCACAATGGAACAACAAAATACAAATCTACAAAAACAGAATCACAAATGGAGAAAAGGTTAAAGTTGCTGAACAGATTAATTTCAAATTAAATAATTACACAATTTAAAGCAAAGACCGACCCTTAAGGCTGGTTTATACGTCTTGCTTAATGGCAGGCAGAACGATGGTTCAGTGGTTAGCACTGTTTCTTCACAGCAAGAAGGTCCTGGGTTCAATCCCCGGTTGGACCTGGGGTCTTTCTGTGTGGAGTTTGCATGTTCTTCTCGTGCTCGCGTGGGTTTTCTCCGGGTACTCCAGTTTTCTACCACAGACTAAAAACATGCATGTCAGGCCCAGGCCTCCCTTGCAAAAGAGATCTAAGATCTCAGTGGGATTTGCCTGGTTAAATAAAGGTTAATAATAAATAAATAAACATTATAATTATTTCCTCAAACACCAGAAATACAACAGATCTGACGCTTAAGAGCAAGACCTGTCATTCACTCAGCAAAAATACATTTTTTTCCCTCAGATAAACTTGTGCTACTTTTTTATCATCTTCTTTTACATTGACATTCCTGTGTTATAATAAA
This sequence comes from Hypsolebias antenori, assembly GCA_031762315.1. NCBI lineage: Eukaryota > Metazoa > Chordata > Actinopteri > Cyprinodontiformes > Rivulidae > Hypsolebias > Hypsolebias antenori. The sequence continues at coordinate 20,974,782 of JARVGS010000672.1, forward strand.
GTATTAAAATGTGCTAACCTGATATTTTGAAACTAGCAGCAGGAATAAAAAAAAACTTACTAACAACAACCATATAAAATATCAGATGCAGTTTCTAATTTGTGCTTTGATAAAATGAATGAATGTTCACTGGCTATTTTAATCTTCAAAACGAATGGCAGTAATAAGGAACAAAAAGGTTTATAGATGTGTTGTTAAAATTTTGGGTGGTTGTAATGCAGGTTTAGAGTATAATAGTCACAATTTCAGGTCTGAAGGCAAATAAGATGATTTCAAAAGGAGCATTTAAATGTTAAAGCAGTCTTAAAAATATTAAAACGAGGGCCTTAATTTGTGAGGATTGGCAGCTGCCTGCATAAATGAACATATGTGTTAGTGGACTGTGGAATAATAAACATATAGTAATGTTAAAATGTATTTATGTGTTTCACATTCACATGTTCATATTTGACATTATCAGTGTGTGTCCAAGTTAAAGTGTGCGGTTACACGTCTTTGTGTGCAAAAGTTATGGTTTGAATAAAAGTTGCATTCACTTCAGGAACAGGCCAGACTCTCGGGGATGTCTAATTGCTGGTCTGGAGGCCTGTGCTCTGGGGTGCAGGGCAACTAATTGCTGGTGATTATAAACCTCAGAGCACTGGCCTGGTGTCAGGTTTTAATCAGACAAACACCGAAGTTAACACACACACTCACACTCAAACACAACAGAGTTAAGCACAAATGAGCGTGTGTGTTTGCACACCTCCTCCAGGCCACTGAACACAATATTACCATGCTGTTGGTGGTGTGAACCCAACTTAACCTCAGGTACCACACACACACAAACACGCAAACTGATACAAGTCTTTATATTACTTTTTAAACAAACATGCATGAATAGTAAAATCATGCTCAAAATTAAAAAAAAAAATATATAGTGTATATTAAAAATACAGTTATTACATTATTCTTGCATGTTGAACAACTGGTTTATTAACTAAAAAAATACACAAATTTAAAATTTTAATCACTGGCAGTAATAATAATATAAAGCTATAAGTTGTATGAAGCTATTTCATCTGAAAGAAAAACATAAAAATAATTAAATTGAATTAAATTAGGTGATGAAACTCAGATGAAAACCTATTAGAGCTGGAATTTCTGGTGAATTTCCTTCCTGCTCAAATCGCAGCATCCTGCACAGTAATTTAATGATAAAGACTCCTAGAATGTGTGTACAATGGAGGTAACTTCTCGTTTTTGATGGCTAAACAGGAATGAGGCTGACATAATGCGTTTAAACCTATAACACAACATAAATACAAACAACCAAACTTCAATGCATCACTTCCATCCATCCATTATCTTTACCCGCTCCTTCCTTTCTGTGCCGTGGGGGTCACTGTGCAAGAGGTGGACACCCTGCATGGACAGATCCCCAGTTTGTATAGGGGCAATTTAGAGTTACTAACCAGCCTATGCATGTTTTTGGGGAGGAAGCCGGAGCACCCGGAGAAAACTCACACATGCACAGAGAGAACATGCAAACTCCATCCAGAAAGGTCCCGGTGGGGTTTGAACCGGCATCCTTCTCACTGAGAGGCAACAACTCTAACAACTGAGCCACCGCAAGCTTAAAGACAAACAAAATGTAGTCAAAAAATGTTCACTTGGAAAACAAAGCCATAAACATTTATAACCTCCAAAACAAGGCGACAATTTAAAAGGTTTTCATGTTGAAGCTCTTATTGTGATAGCCATAACACGACTTCAGAGCTTTCAGCTCTTCACACTTTTATTTTGATACACACTCTTTCAGCTCTAGGGGAAAAAAAAAAAGCCTTTCAGAATGGTCCACATGATGTAAAAGAACAGCATGCGGGTTTCTGTGCGTGTGTGGAGAGGGGGGGCAGTAAAGGACGTGTTTTTGTTTTGTTTTTTAAAACCACGACCAAAAACTTACCCTACCTGAAATAATCCATTTTGCAGAAGATCTCCTTGTTTTTGATGTAGCAGCTGCTGTGCTGACGCAGTGACGTCCTGCACACGGAGCACTCCAGACAGCGCACGTGCCAGATCAAGTTGTTCACCTGCACAGAGACACCAAACGCGTCAAACGCACGCGAGGAGAAAACACATCAGGGAGTCATGGCGTCTGCGGAACTGGGTCATTTTGGAGCTTGTCTACACCATCACACGACATTTATCCGTGCCATGAAATATTTTAACAAAAATAATAATAATGATACCGAGCGAAATCATAGGCTCATCATTTCGGATTAACTGAAAAACTACTAATGACCGTATTAAAACGTACTTTTCAATAATCGTAAATTTATGTCTAGTGTGTGATTTGAAAAAAAATCTAATAAGCTGCTAATTCAAGACAAGTATTTCCTTTTGTTTGCTAATTGACAATTAAAATTTACTTAATAAAAAAACCTCAATTAAATTGAACTGTTGAAACGAAAAAAGTTAAGAAAAAATTACCAAACAGTTATTTATATATATTATTAAATATATATATATATTTACTTCAAAAGCGTATCGAAAATCTTTAGTTTGAGGAAATAATTTGAGATTTAATCAAGCTGTTCGTCAACTAGCAAGAATAAATTGTTTAATAGTAAAAACAAATAAAAAGCTAGCTAAAAGCGCTACTACTAACCGGAAGTTGTAGTAGAAGAAGAAGAAGGCGAAGAAGAAGAAAATTAGCATTAACATTTTTTTTTTCAAAACAAAAGTATAAATATTTGTGATGATAAACAATACACCTTTTTTAAATCATTTCAAATATAAACGTATCAGTGAGTGTATGTTAAAAATATAGGTTATGATTTAGAAACATTTTATTTTATTAATGTTCTAGTATTTTAATAAATATTTATGCTATGATAAGAAATGATGCTTTTCCGCCCCCTAACGAAATCATTTAAAGAATAGATTGCTATACACAAGACATGTAAGGTAGCCTATTCGATTAATTTATATTTTCTTTAGCCTATTTTTTTCATCTATTTAAAATTGTAGACTATTAGAAAAAAGTCACTCGAAATAAAGAGACAACTAAAATATAGGTTTCCTTCTTTACGGTGCAGTCAATTTAACATCGCAGTATGTTATTTGGGGGTAAAGACTTTATTTGACATGAACAGGCTAATTGTTGCTCTGAATGAGTCAGAGCGCTTCCTGCCGTGTTTCCCCTGCATTATCGGACGTGCAGCAGAGAACAAAGCGCTGTCCGATAATGGACCGGGGTATCTTCACACTTCCTGAAAAACACACACGTGCGCGTCTGCGCGGGCTGTTTTGATTGGAAGCACGCAGCGCACGCGACAAAGACGAGGGTGTTAACTGAGAGCAAAGCTGCAAAACAGTCAAACAGTAAAAGCATTTCCTCAAACATTTAGGTCACATTTTGTCCGTCTTTTCCGTAATTCCGTTAACTGTTATTTTTTTTTTCGACTGGGTTGAGTTTAACATGTCTATTTGTGCAAATATTTGTATTTAAAAAATATTAATTAGCTTTAAAGCTCAATAATTGAGACTTTTATTAAAGCAAACTGTCCGTTTGAACAATGAAATCAAACATATTAAAGGTTTTTCCTTAACTTTATCAGTTTTAAACTCAATTCTAGAATGCAGGTACGCACTCAGTGAAAACAAAGCCTTTTTATTTATTTTTTTTTTGTCAATAAATGTCTGCTTATCAATAACAAAATTATTTCAGTCATGACTGTTTCAAGCTAAACAAATTACGCACAATTTTTTATTTTATTTTATTTAAGGTCACAGATCTGAGGACATGATGGTTCTCACCTTGAGTAAATATCTGTCCAGGATCTCCAGCCCGCAGCTCGCGCACAGGTTCTTCCCGTCGGACGGCACCGAGCTGCTGGTGGAGGTGGGCGAGCACACGGAGGGGGTGGACGGGCTGCTGGGGGACGAGCGCGTGTCCTCCCGCTCCATGTTGGACCTCTGGGACTCTCCGTCCGAGTGAGACTGCAAAGAGGTGCACAGCTCAGTGACACACGCACGCGAAAGCCTCCTCTTAATGCCCACACGCGCGCACCATTTGCAAAATGTATTCCTGTGTGACCGGGACCAGGAGATCCAGAGCGCTCACCATCGTGGTGCGTTCAGGGTCCACCCAGAAGCGGTCGGAAACGCTCAGGACAAACGACTGTTCTTCATCGGGCTCCCGATATCATCTTCCTCAGGAGGCTTTTGCAACGGGGGGGAAAAGAGGGGCTCTTCAGGGGTTTATAAAGTAGGTCCTGACAATAAACCGAAAGGGGCCCCCGCAACAAAAGGCACATTTTAATGAAGCCATTTCAATTTGGATTGATTTTACTTCTCTCTCTTTCTCCCTGCCCTTAACCCATGCCTTTGAGAATAATAGTAATATCTTCGCAATCCAGAACACCAGAGTGGTGGAGGGGTGTGTGGTGGTGGTGGTGGTGGGGGCAACTACCTGTAATTACAAATAGCTTGAAACGCGCGCGCGGATAAGAGGGACCCGGAGTGTCAATTTCAACTGTCAATCAGAAGAAGGCAACGGGTCACCCCCCAAAGAAGTGCAAATTTGATTTTTAATGGCTGTAATTAAAATCTAATTCCCTTCAGCGCTCGAGAGAGAGAGAGAGAGAGAGAGAGAGAGGGAGAGAGAGGAAGAGCGGGGCTCGTGGACCGCAAATCACGCTATTCATCACAGAGAGGCGCGTGCCTCCTCGCAGCAGCTGATCTCACACAAGCCGAGGTTCTTGTGACATCACACACAAAAACAACAATGTGCAGGATATTTTTTTTAATTAGAAGCTAAATTATTGAGTTCCGTTAAGTTGAACATCTCTGCATTAAATAAAATAAATATCTAAAGAGCGCACCCGCAAAAGGACTGCGCGCAAATCCAGCCGTGCGCCTTTTTACGCACAAGCGCTCCAAAGCGTCAGTACCTGCTTTGTGGGGATTCCGTCCGACAGAATCTTATTTCCCTCTGAGAGAGGGGACAAAACTTCATTTTTCCAGTACATGAACCCCCCAGCAGCCTGCTCAGAGTCTCCCGAACTCCCCGGATCAGAGGAAGAATCCGCGTGGCACCATCCGAACCATTTGCGGATTTGGGCTTCTCCTCCTGCAGTCGCGCGTCGATCTGAGCAGCTGAACAGAAGCGGAGCTCTGTATAGACGAGGCTGAGCCCGATTTAGAGCAGAAAGATTTCTTCCTGTGCCCCCCTACTCTCTCCTCACCACCTCCTCTCCTCTTTCTGAGAAGGAGTCTCTGACTGCAGGAAGTGGATAAAACCGAAGGGTTGGCTTGGCTGCCTTTTTTTTTTAATCCAAGGATTCAGGAGACGTGAAGAACCAAAGTCTGCAGAGATGGAGTGGAAGTTTGCGCGCCTCTCTGACCTGCCTTATAATTCAAGAAAAAAAAAATGGGGGTGGGGGTGAGGGATGAGTTTCACATGAAGGGTGGACGCAGTTTGTAACAGATGTGATAAAACCTCAGTCAAGTGTTGCACATTTTCTGCAGACCTTTTGATGGAATAAAAAGCAGACTTGTTCTTGTTTATGTGCATCCATGCGGCCCATTTATTCACCACTGGGAATATACAAGCACTGAAGCCTGCACTTTCTTTTTGCGCGTAAAAACATAAAGATTAATCAAATCTGCATTTTAAATTTGGAGTTTAACAAGAAGTGCAAAAAAAAAAAAAAAAAGCCCCAGAATGCAAGAAAAAGTTAAACATTTTTGTTTGAACATATTACTCATTTTAAGTTTAAAATGTTAATAATCATCGTTCCAGTTTTAATATTTAATGTTATTATTCGTTATTCTAGTTTTGGTAATAAAAAATTTAAATGTTTGCACCCTTTACAGCACATAAAGGCTTTTTTAAACAGATTTGCAAAGCTGAAAAACTTAAAATTCAAATTTGGTCAGTTGTGATCCATCCAAATTATTTTTACAAAGTTATTTTGAGGTAAATACAATTAGAGGAATAATATAAGAGAATTAAGGTAAAATAAAGATAAACTGACCTTTTTATTTAGCTTAAAAAAACCTGTTGAAACAAAAAAAAGTGTTATTTACAAATGAGAATAAATTAGTCTTGTTTATAACAGAGATACTCGTTTGACATTTCAAACTTGGGGAGCAGAAATAACTTGACGCTGTGATTTGAACAAATAAATTGAGTGGTTTGCATCATGTCCAGGATTCACACAAAGGAGGAAGCTTTTCGTTTTGCATAACAGCTGGTCTCCATCCCTGATGCAGAGCAGGATAATAAAAAAAATAAAAAATAACTGTTCATGTCGGGATAAAAACATTTAAACCTCTTCCCATCTAAAAAAAAAAAAAGGTTGAACAGCTCCATGCTGTATGAAAATACTTCTATCAAACAAAAAAGTATTGAGCAAAAATAAAAATTGTTTTTTTTATTCACTTACGTGGCCTAAAAGGCCTTCCAAAAATATATTAAGGGGATTAAATGACACTATTAAAATTTAATCTGTACGCAGAAAGAAAAAGGAAACAATAAACAGGATTTTCTGTATTACAGATATTATAGTTTTACCCTTTAAAAAAAATATTAATTTAATGAACAGCGATGGCGCAAGATTTAGAGAAATTTTCTAAACGGACTCCCGTGATCAACATTAAGCTGGTCTCACCTTTTTTTATAATGTGCATATTTATAAAACAAAAAGAAGTATAGAAATAGATATTCTTACCTTTAAAATAAAATAAACCAAAAATAGCAATAATAAAAATAATATTTCACTTTAATAGGAAAAAACTTAACAGAAATAAAACGGCAACCAATGATATGCACACGAGATCAGAAGTCAGTGAAAAGTTTTTTTTTTTTAATATATATATAAAAGCTGGATTTGAAAAAAGAAGAAAAACAAACAATAAGGAATCACACACATTCAACAATAAGTTTCTGTGTAGCTCATTATTTGAAATTAATGACAAATTTTCAAAATAAAGTCAAACAGAAACGTAAAGCCTCCAAAACAAAAGCAAAGAAACATATTTATTGTTCAGATGACACAGTCTGAAATAAACACACGTGTAAAAAACAAAACATTTGAGTCCTGAACAGCACATACTGTAAATGGTGTGACTGTGTCACGTAATCTGCACATTAAAACAAATTGAACTTCGGTCAAAGTCACTGAAAATCTGACCGAGTGGCTTCCAGCAACAAAAACCTCTTCCAGGTCTTCACCTTGTTACGGTGACAGTCCAGCTGTTGTTCGCCTCAAACTTGAACTTCTTATTCGGGGTGTGCGCGATCTCGAGCTGGAGACTTGTCTGTGTGCAGATGGAGGGCCGGGGAGCAGTGAATGGGGGCAGGGAGGGCTCCAGACTACGGAGGAAGGATGGGTCATCTCCTAAACTTGCGGAAGGGTCTGCTCTGGTTACTGTGGTGCGACTTGGAGTACGGCTCCCAGCGCTTCCTCTCAGGCGGTTTGTTATAAACATAGGCTGACGGGCCCGAGTAGCTCTCATCTGGATTCTCCTCCATCATCTGGAGCTTGGCCTCAATGGCTCGTATCTTAGCGCTCGTGCTGGAGAGACGAGGGAGGACAAAAAAGAGGGGAGATGTTAACAATGAGGCTGAGGGGGAAAAGGAGAGGAGCAAACTGAGTGATCGGCAGAGTGGGATGACAAAAATGGACTCTTAACTGTCAGAACCCTGAAGCACAAGATCAACAATCGTGCTGAACGGACAAAATTTGGAGACGGCAAAGAGAGAAGATTGCAGGAAAAACTGTAGTGCTCGTGAGAGAAAAGGTGAAGGAGGGAATTAGGTGTGTGAGAAGAATAAAAGCAGGAGAGAGAAAGAAAAGGAGGGGGGAAGTATAGCGTATTCCCTCTCTTGTGCTGCACGAAGAAAGATGTTGGGGTTTACACTAAAAGCAAAGTGTGCCGTTTCTCAGAGGCCGACAGTTGCAGAGGACCTGTCAGCGATGACACGCAAACACCACGCGCTGACGTTAACGGAGAATCACGAAACAACGTAAAAACCTGCTTTCGATTACAAGCAGCTCGTTCTGGAACTAAAGTGACTCCAGTCCAGATCAGACAAACCTGATTTTGAGATGTGAAATTAAAAGTCCACCAGCTCTCTTATTTAGGTCAGGTGTGTGTGTGTGTCTGTGCTGAAGGAGACAGTATTCATTCATTCAACCTTCATTTAGACAGGTTAATCCCAGTGAGCCTCAAGGACTCATTTAGAGACCTGATTTCAAGAATGACGACAACAATGGACAACAACAACAATAATAGACAATCACAAAAGAGGCATACAGATTATTTTTTTTAACAAATTAAAATGAAAAAAAAAAATAGCAAAAGCAGCTAGATTATAAGGCGAATGTAGAAAACTAAAAACATGAACTAGATTTTGATCTGATCACAGCTGCCAATTTTATTAAAATGTATACAGTTCATGGGGTTGTAGCCAGGCTTCCAGGATGTGGACGCAAGAGGAAATGCAGCCCCAGGTTGACAGATAGTGTGGACATACAGTAGTCCCTCGCTATTTCGCTGTTCGTTTATCGCGGTTTTGCTATATCGCAGATTTTCAAAATAAGATTGGACATGACGCCATTGGCTGATTGACGGATGAGCCATGGATTGTTTATTTTAAATAAATTATTTTAAATGATTTTGCACCATGTGTGCAGCCCACAAGTGCTGGGAAGCTCCCTGCTACAGCTGATCAGCTGATCTCCTTCTCTGCCACCACACATTTCTCCTTCTGTGGCTTTGTGTAGGCCTCTGCCGTCCTGATGCATCAATCGACGTTTGTCTTCCAACTTAAAATTCAAAGTGTGTCACATTGTAAAATCGTCATAATCACAAAAGATAAGTGTTAAAAGTTATTTTTTTTATTATTTTAGAACTTCTAAGCTCAGTTGTTTCAGTGTCATTGATCAAGAAGTACATTTCTGTTCTGTGCTGCAGAGCTGAAGCTGTGTGATATCACTTTGATGTCCTGCTGCACTTCTCTTCTCTACAATTTAAATTTAAATACTGTAACATTTTAAATAAACAATCCATGTTGTATGGATTGCTTATTGAAAATGTTACAGTATTTAAATTCAAATTGTTTAAGAATAGAGATTGGGAGTAACAGGTGAAGAGTGAGTGTGATTACACCCTGGCACGTCATGACAAAGTTTACTGAATTTGAACTACTGCATCCCTACTCTGCAGGTTTTCACTTATTGCTGGTGTGCTTGGTCCCAAACACCCGCGATAAACGAAGGACTACTGTAATTAATAACGATTTAAATGTTGTTATAGAAAACAAAATATGATAGTTTGACTCTCAGAATGACAACTTTCTAAGTTAAGAAGCACTTGCAGAACTACGACGGAGCTTTAGGGCCACGTTATGAAAAATAAAATAAAAGCCATAAAATTACAAGAACAAAGTCCTAGTATTACGAGAATAAAGTCAAATAAAGTTGTACAAGATTTTTTTTTAACAGCTCTCATTTTATTATTTATTTTTTTCTCTGAGTCAGATCCATGACGCGACCTGTCAATCAATCCAGTAGGCATGTCAGCAAATGACCAATCTGAAGCTAAATGCTTGTTACCATCAGAACTACCACCGTACTGTAAGCAGGTTCAAAGTCCTGATACTGAGAACAATCTGATCCTGATGTGCTAACAGATTATTTGTAAAACCAAAGTATAACTTAACAAGCTCAACATTCTTCAATTTACCACAGTTAAAATGGTAAACCTGCTTTATTGTCAGAGTTTGGATAATATTACGACTCATTTAGCTTCGGACTTGTCATTTGCCGACACGCCTACTGAAATGATTGACAGGTCACGTTGTGGCTCCGACTTGTGGGGGAAAAAAAACCAAACAAAAAAAAAAAAAAGAAACAAGAGCTGCAAAAACGACTTTATTCTCGTAATAGTAAGACTTTATTCTTGTAATTGTATGGCTTTTAATTTGTTTTTTAGCGTGGCCCTAAAGCTCCGTCGCACAGAACAAATACACACCGCAGACCTAATTTACTTGAATTCAGAGAAACAGAAGCAGGACCAAATAAGTTTGTCCTGAAACAAACAATAGAAAAGAAGCAGAATTAACATGTAATGTATAAAAATAGAAAAAAACATTCTCTTTATACTGTATTCCATTTCTATGGTTAATAAATTGTCTCCAAGCATAAACGCTGTCAATCAGAGGCCATTCTTTACTTTTCAGGTTGACGTGCGCTGTGATTGCATTAAACCATTTCTTGTTTTTATGAGTTTCTAGAATACAAGTGCTGATGTGTTACAGCTCATTGAAATGATGATGAAAAGTGATTCAGTTAAAATGAGTTGTCTATTTATTATATACAAGTTTTTGTGTCTGACAAATAAAAAAAATGTATATAAAAAAGTTTATTTTGCAAAAACATGTTAAAACTAGTATGGATAAATTTGTTGGTAACCTTTAAGAGAACATTAATCCTTTATTAATCATGTTTGAACTGTTTGACCTTAGGTTCCTTTCAGCTTTTCATCAGACATTCAGTGCATTTAAAAGGAACAAACAGCCTCAGGGTAGTTTGGTATCATTGTGTGCATCACACTGAACATGAAGAAGAGAAAGCAAAGGTGAGAGCTGTTAGAGAAGGTCAGAAAGAAGATTATAGAAACACATCCTAAAGATAAAGGTTACACGAACGTCTCCAAGCAGCTTCATGTTCCTCTGATCACAGCTGCCAATATTATTAAAATGTATACAGTTCATGGGGTTGTAGCCAGGCTTCCAGGATGTGGACGCAAGAGGAAATGCAGCCCCGGGTTGACAGATAGTGATAGTAGATAAAGAGCAGAAGGGAAAAAAAACACCAAAACCATTCAAGTGAAACTCCAATGACAAGGTATGCCACTTTCTGACCCCATCATTTGTCACATTTGATCATAATGAGCTTATGAAAGAAGACAGGACGACTCAACCACTGGCAGAAAAGCACAGAACAGGCGTTCACCAAAATGGATGTCGACAAGCTCCTACATTTCTTGGACCGATGAGACAAATCTGGAGCTTTGTGATTATTTTGACTAGTGTAGAAGAGTACTAACAAATGCATCCATGTCAGTATAAATGTTTTAACACATTGTCAAAAAACGGAGCTTTACAAAGTCAAAAATATGAGCGTCAGAGCTGAAGCACAAGGATTTGAAGTTGGTAGTTTTAACTTTGAGTGTGAACCTGTTAGATGGGATAGAAAACAAACACAAAAACAGCTTCTTCTTTAAAAAAAAAGGCTTTAGCTTCCTTAGCTAAGGAGAATAAAAAAGATAAAACCTAAAAAGAGCATACGTGTGTATGCACATTTTGTTTCAGATTACATTGTAGGGATTAACTTTACAAAAAATCATGTATTGTGGGAACCAACTGCTCTTTATGGGGCCCAAAGCCAGGTCCCCATAAGGATAAGGCTCATTGAGGGGTTAGGGGTTAGGTTTAGGACTAAGGTGTGAATTGCGGATGGGTTAGGCTATAGAAAATGAATGAAAGTCAATGCAAAGTCCCCAAAAAGTATGTCTACAAGAACGTGCGCGCATGCGTGTGTGTGATACCAACCTGAGGTGGCTGGTCGGTAAAGATCCTGCCTCTGCGGATGCACTGCAGGATGGCTCCAGGCTCGACGGCATCGCCTTGTCATTACGGAAACCTTCAAACTTCTGTAAACAATTACCAGCAAGGAAAATAAAAACACTAAAAACAGTTCAAAAACATACACAATAAAACCAAGCAGCCAGTGAACTCTGCCTTCTTCACACTTTTGAACAAAGAGATAAAAGAACAGAAATACAGAAATCAATCCAGACATAAGAGCATCTGTTGAATTGATCCTGTTTGTGTCAAACAGCGTAACCAAGCAGGACTGAGTTCAGCTCACAGTCACACCGTACATGATGGGGTGGAGGGAGGGAGGGAGGGGGGTAAAGTGGGACCAGCTGATGTGCAACAATCAACATCTGCACTCATTCTTCTCAAAACCACCTTCCAAACATCTCCACCAGCCAACACAGAATTCTCATGACCTGTGGAGAAAAAAGAAAAAGAAAAAACAAAAGATTGGTTTCATGACTAGAAAGATGAGCTTTAGTGCTTGATGCAGCCGTTTCTATTAAAAATAAAACGCTCAGACATCTTACAAAGCTGCACTTGGTGGAACGGAATGAAACTATGTTGCACACACATGCAGTCCAATGACATAAATGACATGTGTGGCCAAGAATAAGTGTAAAACAATGACCTTTCTACCAGCAAGGACCCTTCCCTTCCACCTATTCCTGAAGGTATGCAGCTAGAATCCACAGAGACGGTAAAGGAACTTAAACAATCCAAGGCCTGGGTAATGGGAGGGGTCCAAACCAAATGTTTTAGGTTATTTGGATTAACCTCTGGGTCATCGGGATCTTTTAACAACTATTTAATATTGCACAAGAGAGGAGTCAGCATTATGAATTGAAATGTACAAAATAGGTTTGCCACCATCCATTTGTTAGGTGACAGAAGTTAAAACTTTATTAAGTGCTCAAACAGGCACACAGATGGTGTCAAGAGTGAGAGGCAAGCGTCATTAAAATATTAATACAACCCATTCTGCAATAATAATACATTTATTAGGGATGCACAATATTATCGGCATGGTAGCGGCCGATATTTGCGATAAAGTTAAATATTGGACATCGGCCATTCCATCAAAATAACTCATCGATATAAAAGGTGCTGCTTTTGTACGACAACCCAGTGACAAGGATGCCTGTAGCGCCAGCACATTATGACATCATGCGATCGGTTAAGTTTAGATTTGTGAAAATTCACACATTTGCACTGCTCCAGTGTTGTCATTGTGTTAAAGTAAATGTCATGAAAAAATTTCACATTAAACATAATCCAAGTTGAAGTGTTGCATCATTTTCAGCTCCTTTTTGGCAGCAAGACAAACTGACAAAGACCATGCAGAATAATGTAGTATTTTAATTCCACAGCAGAGCTTTAAATATATAGTCTCTGTAAACAGGTCTAGGAAAAAAAATATTGGTATTGGTATCAGCCAAATAAGTTTTAACATATTGGCATATCGGATTATTGGCCAAAAATCCAATATCGTGCGTCCCTAAAATTTATTATGAAGAATATATCTCAGTGACATTCCCAATTGTTTTCATTCATAAATCCATAAGCAGCTCGAGTAAAAAGAGTAAAAACAGACTGCGCAGGCTTAAAATCTTCATTTTAGTTGAATTGTGCTCCTTCAGGTCGTTTGAAAACAGAAGCAGCACGTCCTTTACAATTTGCTTTCAGCTGAGAAACTGCTTGAACTTTACGGAGCTTGTGAGTAACAACTGTCTCACAGATCAGTCCAATTGAACCATCTCCAGCAGAAGGAGCGCCAGGACGGCACTTGAAAACAAGCCTTTGGCTCTTGTGTGGTTTCACATTTGACCAAACACTATCATTGGGGTAGTTGTGGGTCATCTGAAACTACTATGATCTGAGCAGAAACTTCTCCTGTGAAATCCCTCCAGGCTGAAACTACTTTTCAAAGCGCTATTCACACAAACTGAATAATTTATAATAATGTAACATGCTGCAGAGACCACTTTTAGGTTGGTTTTTATTATCTTTTTTCTACACGAAGCCTTCGGAAATATAAATGCTTTTGATGGTGATAATTCAGAAATATCTTAATTTTTCTTTTATAGCATCTTAGTGAGACGAAAACGTTAACAAAAAGCTGGTACAGGATGGAGATACTGCTATAGCTGATTATGAAGAAGAGGGAAAAAAATGACGTTTCAGTGATAATTTCAATCTTAGCAAAGAATTGTCTTGTGAAGATAAACAAAGAGGGAGTTTTGTTTAGACTTTACATCTAAAATTCAATTACCAATACGAACAAGCGCATGAGGAATGCACAAAAACATTGCTACAAAAGTTACTCCAACTTTTTTTTTTTTAATTGACCTAAACAAGACGTTTTGCAATAATTGAGCAGCATTCCCTGAAGGAATGCATTTCACCCTGAGATCTCACGTGAGGATGACTCAGCTTAATTAATGAATTAGTTAATTAACTCAGCTTCATCACAAGCTTAATTTCAGCTCAACAGCTGTAAAATCGACTGAGTTGTCATTTTTGCGCTTGCTAAAGTCACTAAGCTGTGGTGGTCATCTTAAATCAGCCCAGTTTACATGGCAGATGCTTCTGAACGATTAATCTGATGCATGCTTGTGACAGCATCACTACAACAAGCTGCTGGATTTGTGAAGTGAGCTTCATCCGAGTGTGAGCAGATTTATATAACGGCGTGTCTAAGAGGCAGCGCTGTTGACCTTCACCTCCCTCCACCACGCCTTTGTGAGCATGTGTGTTTCTAAGGCGTGATTCGTCTCTATGCAGGATATCCCCTCACCCTCCGTCAGTAGCTGTCTATTGTTAAGAGACAGGCACGGGTTGTACGGGGATCTCTGGAAACCAGAAACTGCAGCGGTGATATCCAAAGGTAAACAGATTAAAACGCTGAATTATGATGATTCGAGTCATTCACCACAAGGAAAACGCTTTATTTTACTTGATTTCCTCTCAGTTTTGTTTCTCCCTTTACTTCTAAAACAAATTATTGCCAGATGAATAGCATCAGTTTGCATGAGTGAGTTAAACTTCTCACTGCGACCACAGCCACCTGAGCGAGCTCACGTGTCTGAAAGGACTGACTTTGACACTTACCCTCACCTGAGCGTGAGCCCAGCGCACCACAAGCTTCTTGGACAAAGCCAGCTTCCCGTTCAAACACTGGATGGCCCTCTCTGCCTCCTGCAGACCACCACACAAACACAGAAAAGACAGAAAGAAGAGGGACCAACTCTTTAAATATCACTGATTGCACTCGAGTCATTAAATCATTAGTCCGCACTATTCTGAGATGGAGGAACGATAATAGACGATAATGTGTGAATCTGATCAAGGTAACTCTGTGGGGAAATTAGTTTTGTCTAATCAAATGTGTAAAGTGGCTTTTATGCCAAATTACATTAATGAATTTCTTCATCTAGCTGTGCCTTGATGTAAGTGTGTGAGTGTAAGAGATAAACACTAACTTCCTCTGTTTAATCCTGTTGGGAGGGCTTCATATCCCACAGATAGACACTAACTGTGAAACTAGATGCTTATCATGACCCACAGCCACGCTCCAAAACAAATACCGCCTGACGAACCTGTGAAGTGGAGCCCGCTCCTTTTAAAGTCCCGTTTTAGAAATGTGGTCCATGTCAGTCAGAGACGCAAGGTCCTGACGGCTCGTGGACGTCTCCATGTTTGTTGAACTACGTGCCAATCTCAAACACTAAGAATGGACCTCCTCTGATAAAAGACACACATGCTGACTGTAGGAGTGCACGTGAAAGGCCAACTTTGTTCCTTTTTTTATGTTCTGACTCTGCTTAATTCAATATTAATGATGTCACTGGTAGCAATGATGGACGTCAAAGAGTTTGGATACAAAAATCTTGTTTCAGTGCATTTTATGAATATGAACTTTTTGTTTTGGTGGGAGAAAGAACTGATAAGAACGATCAGATAAACATTTTGCGTTTAGTCTTTTGTCTAAATACCTCTCTGGTGCTGAAGTTGACAAAGCAGTATCCCCGTGGCTGCCCCTCCAAAGGTCCAGACTTGTGAAACAGGAAGTCAAACTGTTTAACTTTGCCAAACTTTTCCAACAACTTCACCAGGTGGAACCTGCCAAGTGAAGAATTGCGGGAAAGAAACCATAACAAACGTGTTAGTGTTGAAAGGTATTCGTGGTGCCTTTTTCTTTTATCTATTTCAGGCTAAATTCTATCACATTTCCCTAAGATGACTAAAACAGGCTTATATCTTTGCAACCTTATAAAACTGCTCTATGAATCAGATGAACAGCTTTATTGCCACCACTCAAAATAAATATGTCAAGTGGGGCTAATGAGAACGACAGCTTTCTCGCCTTGACACCTTTTTAGCAGCTGGTGTGGCCGACCACTGACAGTAAATCTGTTATTGAGACAATGCTGAGGATACAGTAGCAGGACAATGAGTGAATAAAACAGAGGAAGCCTCATATCCCCCCCGAGCACTGAGTTTTGCACAAACAACCTCCACTGGCTGCGCAGGGATGTTTTTGGGACCACGTATGACGACAGACATGGTCACGAAGCAGCTGTGCAGCGTGTGTGGAAGTGACCACTAGCTGTCATGGAAAGACATTATTTCTTTGAGAGTAAAGAAAAGAGCCATGAGTTCAGGGTCACTGAGAATGTTTCTGTAGACAGCCAGGGGCCAGATGATTGTGTGAAACAAGGACAACAGTCCCAAGGTGCTTGGCCTGCTTTTCAAAAAAATAGAAATAGTAACATCTAATTTAAAAGATACAGGAACTAGCTAATTTAACAATGGAGGCTACAACCAATAAATAAATAAATAAAAAACTGTCAAAAATGATGTTTCATTTAGTTAATTTGCATTTGCCGTTTCAGGTTTTAGACGTGTGTAACATTCTACGACACAAACCATTTGATAGAAACATTTAGCAGATAGCTGCATTTTCTTGATGGTTATGAGTAAAAGATAATTTTATATTTGCGTGCAACTAAAGCTGACTGTCGAAGCCAATATTAACTGGCAACGACCTCAAGAATGAAGCATAAATACAGTACGAACAATCACGTACACACACGAACACTGATCACATCTGTAATGAGAGAAAAATACCTTTAAAGTATTACATGTTACATGGCATTTAACACTTACATAAACTTATATTGACAGCTTGTCCACTGAAAATGAAAACAATACTGACTTGTATTGAAAAAACTATACCCCCCCCCCCCCCACACACACACACACACTGCCT
>JARVGS010000672.1:21004176-21015624 GCA_031762315.1 Hypsolebias antenori
CCGTGGCTCAACGAGGCTAGCCTGTATAAATAAAGGTTGAATGAATGAATGTCCCACACTGTTCTGTTCAAATACGTATGTTGACCTTTGCCTCAGTATTTTGTATAAAGTAAGAGCAAAACTTGATTCAAATTTTACAGAAGTTTTCTTTTTTTTTTTTTTTTAACGTTGGCTTCGTTATCATTCGTTTTCAGTCCCGTGTCCAGTGAAAACTCATTTCAGTGTTTTTTTTTTTCTTCCTGGTAATTCAATTAACCCAGCCTAAGAGCTAAAACTGTTTTAAAAATTCAATTCAAGACATAAAACAAGGGTTGTGTCTACAGAAAATGTATATTTTCTTAAGCCTTTTTGTTAACAACTTCCTCATTAAAAAAAAACACTTGTTCACATTTCTGTAGTTGAACTGATTTTAAAAAGCCAATACAGTAATAACAATTTTTTTGGACATAAATTGTATTTTTGGAGTCAAATGGGTCATTTGTAAAGTGCTACTAGCTAGAAAAATAATTAACAGGGTGCAACTTGGAAAGGAAGAAGCAGGCAAAGATAATAAATGGATGGATGGATATATGTAGTGCTCCCTTATAAATGAAATATTTGATTACAGAGGAGCTGCATGAGAGTAGTGAAGAAGTATTTGGAGGGTCGGAGTGACAGGGAATGGGGATAAAGTGAGATGGAGGCAGATGATTTGACCCTTAAAGGAATCAGCTCACTGAAGTTTTTAAAGAGAAACCAGGGCATATTCAAAGAAATATTGACAAGCCTAAAACAACACTGACAGCTGATGAACTTTATTTGAAAGTCACGACCTTCAAAAGTAGATAAAATGGGGACATATGTGGCTTTGTGCAGTCAGGAAGTCCTCCTCGATGGAGAAACAAGACTCACAGCAACAAGGACTACAGGAGATCCTTAGGAAGAATCACCAAAAAGATTTCCAAATACAGTAATCAAAGTTTTAGTTTTATCTTTAGATAATTTGTCTTATTAGGATTCAAATAATTCACGAGTAGCTTATTTTGTTTTTATTCATGTGTTAATCTGTCCCACTTTAATTGATTCACGACTTTTTTTACTTTATGGAAGTCTCTCTCTTTGAGCATGAACTTTCTTGTCTCTCTCTTTGAGTTTTTGAACTTCCTCTCAAAGCACTTGAGGACTTAATGTGAGGAGATCCATGTGTGGTGTTCCTTTGACCCCACTCTGGCCTTTGTTTCTCCGACTACATCCAGGCCGTGACCTTTAGTTTCTGGGTTCTAAAGAATCGGAGCAGAGCTCTGAGAGTCAGAGGTGGACTGTTTAATGGAAGCTCCCAAAGGACGAGGCTGTGGCCAGGATCACACATCAAACTGGAGTTGCTTTCACTCTGTTCTCTGTTTTCTTTACGTACAAAAAAAAACAGTCAACAACAACTGAAGCTCAAATTTAACCGACGCTTACGAAGCATTCACACTATTGTGATCCACTTTTCTTCTGTACATTTTTCAGCATCTTTCTCGTTACACAATTTTGGGCTATTTCAACAAATCATAAATCAAAACGTTCAGCTCATTATGCAGAAGGGTGCAATGACTTTTGGTATTGGTGCAACTTTAGCTTTTTGGAATTTTAGCCTTTTCTGAGCTCATTTTACATCCTTCTGATCTTAAGATCTGTTTACAACCTTTTACTGCTCCTTTCACATTTTGTTCTGGTTCAGCTTCTTTCAGTTTCCTTGTGCAAATTTATACTTTTTTTCCTGCTATTTTCAGCTAGTTTTAGCTGTTTTTTTCAGCTGTTTTGTGGTCCTTTCAGATTCTTTTTACCAATTACAACATTTTTGTGCCTCTTCTATCTTCTTTCTGCTAATTCCAGCTTATTATGCACCTTTCTGCTTATTTATTAAAGTTTCAGCGTTTTCTGCTATTTCAGCTACAATTTAGTTTTTTATGCTAATCTTGTCTTTTTCAGCTAATTCCACCTTTTTTTTGCACTCATTTAAAAAAAATTCAGCCTAATTCAGCAAAATTGTGCTTTCTCCACTTCCTTCTGATAATTTAAGCTTCTTTCTGCCTTTTTAGATACTTTTTGGCTGCATTTTTGCTAATTTCAGCTGTTTGCTGATAGTTTCCACGTTTTGTGCTCATTTCTGCTTTTCTCAGTCTAACATGGCAAACATGTTCTTTCTGCTTTCTTCTGCTAATTTAAGCTTGTTTTACCTTTTCAGCTACCTTTTTATTAGCATTTTTAGCTAATTTCATCAGTTTTCAAATAAATTCATGTTTTTTTTGTGGTAATTTCTTCTACTTTTGGCCTAATTAACTTTTTTTCTCATTTCAGCTTGTTATGCTCTTTTCATCTTTTTCTGCTAGTTTCATTTTTTCTGCAATTTCAGCTACTATTTAGCTGATTTTAATAAAATTTTTAGCTTTTTCAGCTAATTTCAATTTTTTAGCTCATTTCAGCTCTTTCCACTTTCTTCTGATAGGTTGAGCTTCTTTCTGCCTTTTCAACTATTTTTCTGCAGTTTTTTGTTGTTGTTGTTTTTTGTTGCTAATTTCAGCTGTTCTCAGCTGATTTTCTAATTTCTGTGCTCATTTCTACTTGTTTAAACCTAATTCAACAAATATTTGTTCTTTCTGGTTTCTTCTACTTTAGGCTTGTTCTTCCAGATCAGCTAATTTTCAGCATGTTTCTAGCTAATTTCAGCTGTTTTTCAGCGATACGTGTTGACACTGCATTTTTTGCGGGAAATGCAATTTCTCTAGCTGTAGTATTTTTTTTCTCCATTCATCAAATTTTTCTGTTAAACACAATGAATAGCATTTTTTCTTTTTGAATAGGGTTGCTCAGATTATTTAAATAGTCAGCATATTACCGGTACCTGCTGTACACAGAAGTCAGCACATTTTTAGTTGAAATATATAAGAAGGTTTTTTTTTTTTTTTTTTTTTTAATTTTTGGCTTCTAAAGCAACCTTAACCTAACAAAAATTCATGTGAGCATCTTATTGTGCATCTTCTACACAACGATAAGTCCGTGATGCATTAGGATGTTATATGAGTCACGATGTTCTTCAGGTTAAATACCATCCGATGCAAAAGTGGTACATTGTAAAAATCCATTGTGTTTCTAATTTGCTTCGAACCTCTCTGACATGCTGGGTTAGTTTTGGCATCTTTGTTTTGATTGTATCAACTTGGCTTGCTTGTCCTAAATTCTCCATGCTTCCAACTGTCTCCTGCAGACACTATGTACTTCACACAGTGCCACTTAAAACAAACGGTTCCTTTAACCTGTAAAGGTTCCTGCTTCACTGCCTCTGTCCTAGTCATCCGTTGTAGCTCCATCCCTCCGTTCTGTCATCCTTCCTGCCTGTCTGCTCACTGCTGTCCTCCGTCCAGCTGCGCGCTGATCCGAGGAGGCAGCCGGACTTGGAGCTGACAGCAAAGATGAGATGTAGGAATGGGATGACGTCAGAATGAGTGTCTCTCTTACAACTGAGCGTTTGTTTCATAAGCCTCTCATCTGGCTCTCATTAAACCTGTGAGCTTGTGTGTGTGTTGCCATGAGTCCAAACTTGTTTGTGTGCGTCAAACATACAGCAGGAAGTCACATGGATGCAGCGAGGGGTGTGTCCGGGGGGATCAGTGACATTTCTCCCATACTGTGCTCATCAACTAAAAGTAATACGGTTCTGTTTCTATGTAAACAAAGAACATGGAGGCCATTTTTTTTTAATCCTAAATCCAATTTATGTAGCTGGAGATGTTGGCTCAACTTAAAGAGTGCATCTCTTCAATGGTTAAAATGAGGCCACCTCTTCATCAGTAGTTAATGTTCTCATTTTATTGTGTTTGTTATAATGTGGCTCATGTAGAGCGGTGGGGGACTTTGTTGTTTGAAATCCCTCAGAGCTGAGAAGACTCGTAATTTTTTTGTCTCAAATGACTGAGCTCATCTGAAGCGCAGCAGATGTCACAGAAGAAGTTTTTTGATATACAGTATTTGTCTTTTGTCTACATGAGCTAAAAGTAGCAGTTGTCACGATCAGTAGCAGCTAAAGTAAATTATGATGGAATCCAGTTTTCAGGCATAATCGGCCCTTTATTTCCAAGGTTTTAGAAAAAAAAAACATTGCTAGTCAACTTTACTCTCACCTGTCCAATAATAACATTTATGAAGACTTTCAATCTGGTTTTCGCCCCCACCATAACACCGAAACAGCTCTAATAAAAATCACTAATGACCTTCTTTTTGTTAGTGACTCTGGTCTTCTGTCCATCCTCACTGTACAGGACCTAAGTTCTGCCTTCGACACCATCTATCCTCCTCAACAGACTAACCTCCATTGACATCTCAGGTACTCCGTTAGACTGGTTCAAATCTTATCTCTCTGACCGCACTCATTTCATTCAGCTTAAATCCAGTCTTCCACGGGTGTGCCCCAAGGCTTTGCCCTCGGGCTCCTCCTCTTCATCATTTACCGTACCTCCTTCCTCTCACATCTTCCACAGATTTGGTGTCCATTTCCACTGTTATGCTGATGACACACAGCTCTACTTGTCAACCAAACCAAACCCCACTCACCCGCCCTTCATCTTCAGCGACTGTCTCAGTGAGCGCAATCACTGGTTTTCCAACAATTTCCTTCACCTAAACAGTGACAAAATTGTCTGTACTATACTCTTCAGAAGCTACAGATGGTCCAGAACTCAGCTGCCTGTGTCATAACTCAAACCTCCTCCTATAATCACATCACTCCTGTCCTGCAGCAGCTCCACTGGCTACCGGTTAAATCTCGCATCGCCTTCAAAATTCTTCTTCTCACTTTCAAAGCTATCCATAATCTTGCCCCTCCTTACCCAACTGACCATCCACTCTCACTCTCTCAGATCCTACACTACACCTCCATGTACCCTCTGCCCACCTCTCCATCATGGGGAGCAAGGTCTTCACCTGCTCTGCCCCTCACCTCTGGAACTCTCTACCACCAGACTTACGAGACACCACCTCTCTTTCTCTGTTCAAGACTACTCAGAAAACACATCACTTATCCTTCTTAACTTTGTTTTATGTCCTTTATATCCTTTATGTATTTTATATTTCAGTTTATTCCTGTTGGTCTTTGCACTGTGTTTGTTTTGTTTTTACACAATCTTATCTGATTCTTGCTGTAAAGTATCCTTGGGTGTCCTGAAAGAGCTCTTTTTAAATACAATTATTATTATTATAAACCAATTTGAGAGGTGCTGATTTTTTTCTTAATAATAATAAGAATATGTAGAGCGTCAAATGTTCTTTAAACTGCTGTATGAGCAGTGTTTATCTTAACATTTTACAGACCTTTTAGGCAAATCTAAAGATTATTATAACCCCCCCTATCAAACAAACATTTTCCATCTGCAGCAGTTTAAAGGAATGTCAGAATTTTGAAGAATTTCTTTGATTAAAAAAGAATCACAATGTTTTATGCAGTCTGAGTAGAAATGATCCATCCTAAAATATTAACAGGTTTTTATGTGCATTTTTTAAAATCATTTTGTTGTTATTCCAAATCAAGCCTTTTATATTTAATGGAAAACATGAGATTTGATTAAAGGAAGCCGCTTTGATCAAAGATTTCCTGCAGCAAATCTAACACAGGACTTTGAATTCGTAATGTCTTAAACAACACAAGATGAAGTCAAAATGAGAATAAAGTTTAAGCTGATTAATGATGTAAGCAAATGTTTCCTCACTTATGTTTGTCTCGATCTGCTCTCCTGAAGCAGATCTGTGTGCTTGTTGTTTCGACACAAGTAACACAGACAGACATGTCAAGGGTCGCAAATAAGGGCTTAACCTTTGACCTCTGACAATCGGACAAACGGATGTCTGAAGCTAAAGGTAAAGTCGGTGTAATCGTGCAATTCAGCTCTCCATCCGTTCATTTCAAATGCTGTACATCTGCGTTGAAGCTCTGTTTGTTACTTCTTGATATTACGCCTTTGAAATCAGATGATAAATTGATCTTTTTGAGAAACTTACACCCCTGGCTCACCTCCCCATCACCTCACTTTTCCACACACAGCACCAGGGCCGGCCCCCCCCCCCCCCCCCCCGGGCGCAGCAGGGAGGGGATGATGTAAGGCAGAGGTGGAGAAGAAGGAAACAACTGCGTCTGAGGTTAGCCAGATGGAGGAGAGGGATGGAGCAACGGAGGGAGAGGAGAGGGTGGGACAGAAGTCAGCTAATGACGACAGTGAGGAGAGACAAAAGCTCATAAAAACTTTTGTCTTATTTATCTCTCTATCTATCCATCCATCCACTAATAAATTTACCATATTTTTCAGCCTATATGTTACGTTTTTTTGCATAATTTGCACGCCCTATGACTTATACGTCGAAGAGACCCCCCCCATATTTATAAACTAATTTTTGGCTGAGATATGACCGTTTCCATTCATTCAGACATTGAAAATATTGAACACTACCATTTTCAACCACTAAATGGCAGTAGAGTGTATGGCATGCCATTGTGTCGTGTATTATGTAAAAGTGGCTATAAATGACACAATCAACTTGCCATAGCCTGCCACCCTTGTCCAGCTCGCCTGCATTTATTAAGGAAAAGTTCAACTGAGACACACCTTTGCTATGAGGTCCACCAAACAAATAAACATTTGTAAGTTTTAATCTTGTTAAATTCTTGTTCAAGTCCTCCCCTACACGCTTCCGCGGCCCCCCATTTGGCAGCCCATCGATTTTTGGCGCAACACTGGCCGACATTTCCAGGTTGTCAGCGGTGATGCGTAACAAACGCAACACGTCAGCGGTGACGCATAATAGATCTGACCTAGGGCTGGACAATTGTTCGATATCGATATATGTCGCGATATACTTTTATTCAACAACGGTGATATGAGTTTTAAGCATATTTTTGATATTTCAATATGATTTACAGCGTTTCACTGATGACACAATCCTTGTGTTTTAGACCCATTGGCATGGCAGGCAGACGAGTGAGGCAGGAGTTTAAAATAAAAATTATTTATTTTAAACAACAAAACAAAAAGGCTGTCGTGGCAGCAAAAAACTTAGAGTGGAACAGGCAGGCAAAACAGGACAGGTACATATCACAGAGCATAAAGACACAAAACTGACGGAGGAGGACTGAGTCATCTGTGTTAACAGAACAATGATCGGACGTTTGTGTGGTGCAGAGGAGAGGTTTAAGTAAGGCTGAGGGAGATGATGAGTGCACCTGATCAGGGACAGGTGAGAATGATCAAGACTGGAGAAGCAGACTGAGGAGTGAGTGGGAAATGACATGAAACACAGAGTCAAAATGCATAAGGAACAGAATGACACCAGTGGAACAAAATAAACACAAGCAGAAAGGGGAAGACACAGAAATACAAGACAGACAAGGGGCATTTCTTTTTCTGTTCGTGTTGAAGCGGCAGCTTCAGTTTCAACCCGGACAGAAAAAGGTGCGACACAACTACGTAAGTGACGTAGATGTTACGCAGAGCTCGAGTTCAGAAGGCGTTAGCGGTAGCAGGCCTGGCTAGGCTAATCTCCAATGCGCATTAAGTTTTCGCTTCGAAATGAGTGCCCATGACCGTCAGAATGTGACTGAACAAGGTTTCACAAGCGAAGACAAAGCAGACGACATAATTGATGAGAGAGGAAAGACTAATTTGGCGGCATGGAAGTGATTCGGCTCTCTAAGATCCAATAAACTGCAGGTTTCATTGTTTCAAAATGTGACGGAGAGTCATTCCAGCTAGCACTGGGAGCACATCTAACTTGTTTCATCTGAAGAGTTTCCACTCGATAGAATATGCTGAGAGTCAGAAGATGAAGCACGATAAAGTTTGAGCCAATGTGTCCCTGAAACAACACCCCCAGCTGTATCAAAAGAGAAACATGTGCAGGGTTAGGTTATGTTGTCTAAAGTTAAAGCTTTTGACAAAGTTGAAAGTTTTATGTTTATTTGACTGATTTCAAATTCCTTTGAAGGCTAAATACAAATAAAAGGTGAACATTAATTTATTTTTACAGTTTATACAGTTTTTCTGAGGCTTTTATATTGTTTATATCGATATAGAATTATATCGTTATCGACCGAAATCAAGAAATATATTGTGATAAAAGTTTTGACCATATCGTCCAGCCCTAATCTGACCTATTTGGCAAAGCAACATATTTATGTTTTTTTCCATTTTATTAGACATATTTGGGCAGATGCAACAATGTTACTTGTGTTTTTATAGCACATAAAAATATATACCGTATTTTTCAGACCACAAGGCCAGTAAGAGATCAGTGAGCACAACCAGAATTAAAACATAAGTAAGGCACACTGGATTATAAGGCTCACTGTCAATTTTTGAGAAAATTAAAGGATTTTAAGCCTTATAGTCCAAAGAATACAGTACTGTATTTAGCCTATCAACAAAACACAGTGCTTTACATTTCTGTCAAACACAAGTTAAAAAGTATAAAAGCAATAAATTATAAGAAACATTAAAAGAACAATATAAAGCTTCTCTAAAATGCAGAAACGACAGAAAACCGTCAGCTCTGTGGGATCTCATCTTCTGTGTTTTGCTCCAGGGAGTCAGACTTTCTTGTAATTTATTAAAAATGATCCTAATCAAAATTTCTCCAGACTTTCAGATGGTTCATCAAAGCATTTTTCAACCTTTTATGGCTTTGGCTGGTTTTCCGTTCATTTTCTGTCCAGTACGTAAATCTTTTGAGAGGACTGTTATTTTAGTCTATTTGTTAGGCGGTTTAAGTTTCACCCATAAATCATTCAGGCATAAAAAGAGCTTCTGCACTCAACGGATGAACCCGAGTTGTACGACATAAAACACACAATTTAGCAAATAACATTTTGTTACATGCCATGTGCCACAAAGATACAATTTATTACCATATTTTTTTTAAAGAAATCCATGAAAACCACAAAAAATGTGAGTTTGACCAACAAAAACAAGTAAAATAATTTAACTAATTTGTGGCATTTTTAGCTGAAAACGTGACAAACTAAATATCTCCCAGTTTCTGTCAGGTTTTTTCTGGATTGTTTCCTTTTTCTGAAAGACAGATACTCATTATCTGCTGTAGATGTTTGTCCTCCACTTGTTTATTTTTGTTAACTACATAATAAATTGTACTGTACATGAACCGAACAGAAAATGAGTGAAAAGGCAGCCAAAGTAAAAAAAAAAAAAAAAAGACTTTAAAACAGAAACCCTGAAAACTACTGATAAGGACCTCTTAACAGGAGTGCAAAAATGGAAATGAATGATACATGAATTTGGGATGATTTCTCATTTATCCTCACTACAGTGTACTGTATATTAATATAAGCAAAAACAGAATATTTAAGTAATTTTTCCAATTTAACATTTGACTTAAACAAAAAAAAAGTGAAATGAAATGATTTTGTCACAGTTTAATCCCACATAATTTTCTGTAAATCATAACAATAATTAATTTTATTTTATTTTATTTTTTTGGTGGCGGTTAATAACTAAATAAATAAACACCTCCTCCGATCTGTGTTCATTTAGGGGCTTTGGATCACATTGTGGTGACGACTCCGGATGGAAAGTACCCCCTTAACCATCTGGGTCAGATCTCTATGAAGTCACCTCAGCTCATTATGATCAACATGGGCAGCTTCCCTGAAGTAAGACGATCTCACACACACACACATACACACACACACACCAGCGCAGCTCCTTCCTACCTGTATCTGTTTGCCTCATAGGGACACGCACTGGATAAATAAGCTTTGTAAAAATAAGCCAAAGCACAGACAGATAGATGGTCCTCGCAGAAGGAAAAGTTGAGCCAGAGCAGAACTGGAACCCCACATCAGTCTGAGTAAATGAAACCTGACCTGCGCCTCTGATGCTAATTGATTGATCACTCATGGAGGCCTTTGTTCTGGGGTGAAAGATAGCAACGAAGTGTGTGTGTATGAGCCGCGGTGCGGTTATGTCTCCGTGTGAGTTGTCACAGATAGGAAATGACCTCATCTTACCCCGAGGCTAGGAAGAAATGGATTATTTTTCCTTTTATTTCTCCATTTTTTCTTTGCTTAGCAGATTTTGAGTCTTTGATGTGCGTGTTTACATTTAACACAACTTAACTTTATCAAACATCCAGAGATTATCTCTGTTTTCTGTCTGGAGCTGGTTGCAAAGTTCAAATTCAAATGGTTTGTTTTGATTGCTGTGCCACTGTGAAAGAATATAACGGATAAAATGATTCTACGACAGCGTGCATTATTAATGTTGGAAACCCATAAGGTCGTAGTGCACATATTAATATCCAAACAACATTTAGAGTTTGTGTGTTGCATTACAAAACCTTAATTTCCTTTCATGTCTGCAAATTTTAGCTGAAACTTTGAAGAAAATAAAGCAGAAAGGTAAAGCTTGTAGGAGCTGAACTTCTGAGAAAAGGCAGTAATGAATGATGCCAGCTGCCCTCTTCTTTCATCAGCGTGCAGCATGTTTTCCAAAGTTCTGCTTCTTCTGTGGAGGTCCAGAGGAGCAAAACACCATCAGGAGACGCGTCACGTCCAAAATAAATAAAAGTAAAGTCTGATATAAAACAGATATAAAGAAAACTCGAAGCGAAATCGTGTCAAGATAACTCCTTTATTTATTTTTTACATTTATGGACCATGTACATTAGTACCGTGTTGATTTAGAATTTTTTTTTTTTTTTTAAGTAGTTCTAAGTGCAAAAATAAGATTACAGAAAAATGGAAACTTCATTAAGGGAAAAAATTAAAATGTTTATCCATTATACATTTTATGATTAAAAGAATAAACCCAAAACTAAATGGAAAAAGGCATTAAAGACTGAAAATATGTTCCATCCTTACAATTTAACTGTTTCACACTGGAGGTTAAGGAAGCCTATTGTCATGCACAATCATTGTGACTGCCTTGAAATAGGGATGCCCAATATTGGAGTTTTGGCTGATATATGCAAATATGTTCAAAATTATTTGACCGATACCAATACCGATATTTTTCCCCCTACTTACAGAGACTACATAGGTTTCTCTGCTGTGGAATTAAAACACTACAGTATTCTATACATGGTCTTTGTCACTTTGTCCTGCTACCAAATGCATATGCCAAAAAGGGGCTGAAAATAATGTAACACTTCAACTTGGATTATGTTTAATGTCAAATTTATTCATGGCATTTACTCTTAACACAATGACAACACTCAAGCAGGACAAATTTGTATATTTTCACAAATCTAAACTCAACGGCACGCGGGACGTCATAACGTACAGGTGCTGCAGGCATCCTTGTCATCGGGTTGTCATACAAAAACGGAGCCTTAATATATATACTGTATAATGTATATACAGGCAGTCCTCGAGTTACGACCTACCCGAGTTACGGCATTTCGGACTTACGTTCGACCCCCCAGTGACGT
>JARVGS010000672.1:21026068-21038068 GCA_031762315.1 Hypsolebias antenori
TTTTTCCAAATTATTGGACATAATTGGACAATGCGACTTATAGAGCGGAGCGACTTATAATCCGGAAAATACGGTAACTAAGAAGTTCTACCAAGTCTTCCTTCAAGTACACAGATGTATTTTTGTGTCACCTTTTTGTGCAGAGTGACGCGAGAACACAGAGAGAACCTCGCCAAGCTGGCCAAACAGTTCAGCAACAAGGCTAAAGACTCCCTGAGGAAAGTGCGCTCGAATGCTATCAACCAGGTGAAAAAGGCTAAAGAGGGGAACTCAGAAGACATCCTACGGCTCATAGAAAAACAGGTATGAATCCTGTTCCACGTTTGACAAACAGGTTTTTCTTATCAAATAATTTCTTTTTTGCCCCTTCTTAGATTCAGCAGATGACAGACAACATAACAGCAGACATCGACAAACAGCTTGCAGCCAAGACCAAGGAGTTGTTAGGCTGACAGGATGGATTTGCAGGTCTTTGCGTTGATATTTCATTATTAAATTGAAGGTATACCCAACAAATAGCACCATGCTATTTCACTATAATAAGCAGTGAGTGGATCTTGTCAGTAAGGAACTTTGTGACTCACACGCAGAAACACTGTTTGGTCTTCTTACCCATTTTTGGGCCCCCCCCCCCGTCAAAACTAAACCTTTTGTTTCCAGACCACATTGTTGGTACTCATCGCTGCAGTGAGATATTTGTGTCCGGCTGCGTTAAGTGCACAACTAAAAACAACAAAGACAACACTCCCTGTCACCTCCTTCCTCCCTTGTTACTCTTCCCGTTTTCAAACAAACAGTGGGAAAAAAAAAAGGGACGGATGGACTTTTAATGGGATTTGTGGGCCTCCTCCTAATCAAACCCCTCGCCACAGGGTTTGTCTGTTTATACAAAGCGAGCGCACCCGTCCGAATGTAAACTGGCTGCGGGTTTTTCTTGGTGGCAAAACAGAGACTTCCAAGTCATCCGAACAGACACCATTAGCGTGTTGCCAAACATTTGTTTCGCATTGATTCCAAAGTCTATTAAAAAATGCACTTGAGGTGGAAAAGGGGGCTTTAATTTCAGTCCTTGTCTAGGATTGATAACACAGCTACTCTATTTTAAACACAGTAAAGTCAGGAAAGTTACATTATTGATGGACTCCATTAAAGAAACACTGCTTTGAAGCTTGTGCGTCATTTTGTTCTCTCTTGTTTTCTTTTCTCTTTTCTTCACGTTTGGTTTTGAAGTTGCCCTCTTTGCACCATTAGTTGGAGTGATAATGGACTTTTCCTGTGCAGAGACCTGTAGGCTCTGGCTGCTGGCACCACAATCATCCATTAGGAAACAAGACTTTTAATGCTGGCCTCCTTTGTCTTTAAATAGCTTCATTTTTAAACAAAGTCTTTCAGCGTAAGTAGTTGTTGAAACCAAGTCACCAACAAGAAATGTCGCCCAGAGAAACGTACTCGGCTCTGCTTTCATCTGTCTGCTGTTTACACCAGCCTGAGGCCTTCCGTGCCATTATGTGGTTGGTGTCATCGTCTTTATCGAGATTTGTTTTGCTCAGTCCGCTACTGGTCACAGACACCCCCCAAGTCAGACAAACTTTATTTTAAGTCTCCCCACAAACTTGAGCTTAGAGCCACAAAAGTCATTTGATGACTGCCACCTTGCAAATTCGCAACTACTAATTACATTTTTTATTGCGATGCCTTCCGAATCCTTGGAATCGACTTAAACTAGAGAAATTTTATTTCCTGCGAAAATGCACTGTGAAGGCTTGTTGCAGAAGAACTTCTGAAATTAGCTAAAAATATACTGCAATGTAGCTGAAATGGAAGAACAAGCCCACATTAGCAGAAGAAAGCAGAAAGAGCACATATTTGCTGAATATGGTTTAAATAAGCACAAATGAGCACAAAACAGCAGCAATATCTGAAAAAAGCAGAAAAAAAAATGGCCAGTAGTAAAAAAGCAGAAAGAAGCTTAAATTACCAGAAGGATGTGGAGAGAGCACAAGTGTGCCCAGTTAGGCGTGAAAAAAAAACAGAAATGAGCTGTAAAAGAGCAAAAGTGTCTGAAAAAAGATGACATTGGCTAAAATAACAGCAGAAAAGTAGCTAAAATAGCAGAAACAAGCTTAAATTAGCAGAAGGAAGTGGAGAAAGTAAAATTTTGCCCAATTAAGCTTAAAGAAGCAGGAATGAGCACGAAAAATAGAAATTATCTGGGAAAAAAGGCAGAAATTAGCACAAAAGCTCCAGCTGAATAGTAGCTAAAATAGCTACTGCAATGTAACTGAAATGGAAGAACAAGCCCAAGTTAACAGAAGAAAGCAGAAAGAACACATGTTTGCTGAATATGGTTTAAATAAGCAGAAATGATTAGTCTTAAAGAAGCAGAAATAAGCAGTAAAAGAGAAAAATTTGCTAAAGAAAGGCTGAAATTAGCTAAAATAACAGCACAAAAGTAACTAAAATAGCTGAAAGAAGCTTAAATTAGCAGAAGGAAGTGGATAAAGTAAAAGTATGCTCAATTATGCTTAAAGAAGCCGAAATTAGCACAAAAAAGTGAAAATTATCTCATAAAGGCAGAAAATAGCAAAGAAAAAAAAACAGCTTATCAGTAGCTAAAATGGCTTAAAGACGCTTAAATTAGCAAAAGGAAGTGGAGAAAGTAAAATTATGCCCAGTTAAGCTTAAATAAGTAGAAATGAGCACACAATGTGAAAATTATCTGATAAAGGCAGAAATTAGCAAAAAAAAAAAAAAAAAACCTACAGCTGAACAGTAGCTAAAATGGTAGAAAGACGCTTAAATTAGTAGAAGGAAGTGGAAAGAGCACAGTTATGCCCAATTAAGCTTAAAGAAATGGAAATGAGCAGTAAAAGAGAAAAATTATCTAAAAAAAAAATCTGAAGTTAGCAAAAAAATAACTGCAGAAAAGTAGCTAAAATAGCAGAAAGAAGCTTAAATTAGCAGAAGGGAGTGGAGAAAGTAGAATTATGCCCAATTAGGCTTAAAGAAGCAGAAATTAGCACAAAAAAGTTAACATTATCTGATAAAGACAGAAATTAGCAAATAACCAGCTGAACAGTAGCTAAAGTAGCAGAAAGAAGCTTAAATTGCCATAAGGAAGTTCAGAGCATACATTTTTGCTGAATTTTGCTGAAAAATGTTTAAATGAGTACAAAACGTGGAATAGGCTGAAAATGTTCAAATGAGCATAAAAACAGTTAAATAGTAGCTGAAGTAGCAGAAAAAGCTGAAACTAGCAAATGCGAGCTGAAAGGAGCATAACGAGCTGAAATTAGCAGAAAAGAGTAAAAACAAAAAAGCACAAAATGTTTTGTAGTTAGCAGAATAAAGCAGAAATGAGCACCAAATAGCTGAGAAAACAGCTAAAATTAGCTGAAAGTAGCTGAAGTATTTAAAAAAAATTTTTTTTTTTGCACAAGAATATGCTGTAAGAAGCTTAGCCGGAACAAAATGTGAAAAGAGCAGTAAAAGGTTGTGAACAGATCTAAAAATATGCAGGATGTACAGTAAAATGAGCTCAATTCATTTTCTTTCTACAAGATTAAAAAAAATGGCAGAAAAGGCTCAATATTTCAAAAAGCTAAAGTTGTGCCAAGTCACAGCAGGATTGTCCTGAAAGAGCTGAACGTTTTGATTTATGATTTGTTGAAATAGCACAAAAATTGCAGAATGAGATAGTTGCAAAATGTACAGAAGAACTATAGTAACCACCAATAATAAATATAAACAGGATCACAATAGTGTGAATGCTTAATAAGCATTCACACGTTAGTAATAGAGCTTCATAGGTGTGTTCGCAGCCACGCTATGCTTTGGATACAGAAAGTAGCTTTAGGACTTTGTCACCGTGTCCTGCCTCTGTCTGTGGCTGCGCTTTAATGGTCTAAACAGACCAGAATCGTTGGATAAACAAGAGTTTAGCAGAGGAGGAACCGAGGAGGGTGGGGTGGAAACGGCAGGTTTTTGTGGCGATTCTAGGTCCATATGTCAGCAATTTGAGGGCATTGTGTACCTTGGCCTAAAACAGAGGCTTCATGATCGATGGAGGGGCAAAAAAACTCCCAAGTCCCTGGCGCAGAACACAGGCAAGCACAAGGAAATTGCTTTCAGCTGATAGCTTCATTTCGGTTGACATTTATCAAGTGAATTACCCCTGTTCCTTTCGAATGTTTACTACTACTAGCAGCGCCGCCTTTTGACGTACACATCCACGAGTGTGCGCGCGCAGGAGTGTGTGTGGGGCTGCATTTGTCTGCAAAGCGAGGAAAGCAGCAGAGGCTGTGGAAGTTCTGCTGTGTCCTTTGGCGATACCTCAAAAAATATACAAGACTAAATTGGTTCAGTAAACGTTTGATTTCAGGCTTTTATTCACCGCCGTTGCACCGAGGGCAAGATCACTGGTGTTACACGCTGTAAGTTTACAGCTTTAACCCAAAACATGATCTTTATGAAAATTGTGTTTTTGCAAACAAAAAAAGAAAAGCAGGTTTTGGATCCTCGCACGTTAAAAATGATCTGACGCCGAAAGCACATGTTCCTGCAGAGGCCAAGGCAAGCCGTGTCTGCGATTACGTCTCAGGTTTGTAAATCTGAGATCACAAACAGAGATAAATTAACCCGTTAAAAGAAATGAATCGAGAATTACAAGACGGATTATTTTCAGTAGAATACATAAAACAAAGTTCCAGCTCAACTGTAAAGTTTAGTTTGCAGTACTTTTGAATTTATGGAGTCCTGTTAACAACACCAACACATTTAGATGCATTTTTACGCATAGCTGAATGGGTGATTTGTAAAAAGAGTTGCATGTTTCGCTTGATAATTTTCAGTAATTGCTCATTTTATCTGTTTTATCCCTGGAGCAAACCGTGTTCATGCCATCCCTCAAGTTTGTTACAGATATGAAATCTTCCAACAGCAGGACTGCTTGTTTCACTGAGGGAAAACGAGAGGATTTAAAGATTTATAATATGGACTTGGGGTGCAAAGCGGTCTTACACGAGACTATCTGCTAGTGTTAGCTACAGTCTATGTATCTGAACTTCTAATTGGAACATGACAGCTAAGACCAGACAGCTAAGACCAGAACATTCAGGCTGGTTCCAGTAAATGTTCTTAGTCCCACCATCTCCTCATAATGGGACATACAGTAGCTTTGGATGAAATTAAGAAAGAAAAAAACACCTCAGATTTTTTTAGTTGTTGACTCTTGTTGGTTCTTACCTTACTATGTTCACTAGGCCTGTCACAATAACAATTTTTGCTGGGCGATCAATTGTCTCAGAAATGATTGCGATAAACAATAATATTGTTTGAAATTTGACAATAATTAGTAATTATTGTAAGAAGATATGTTGGTTGATTTGTGTGTAGTACCTTTTTTTGACCACCGGATGGCCGTACAAGACCGAACTGAAGGATGGATAGTGAGGGAGCGAGCAGCGTGTCTCTTTAAGAAAAATGGGAGGTAGGCCCCTTGACGTGACAGGTAGTGGTGTGCGATACCGCAAAGTTTGGTATCAATCGATACCAAGTAAATACAGGTCCGATATCACCAATATTGATACTGATACGATACTTTTAAATAATTGCGGTGAATTTTGATGATGTTTAAGTGTTTTGCGATTTTTCCTTCGGATCATTATTAGTTAAAACTCAGGATAGAATTAGGCAAAGTTTATAAGTAAATAAAAAAAAAATTCAGTATAATTTTTTTTTATCTGAAAAAATAGACCAGTAAACAATTTTCCTTGTGATGGCTGGATATTTTTTCCTTAAAGTGCATGAAATGATCACTCAAGAATAAGTTAAAACATTGTGTTCAGAAACTATGATAATGAAATAAAAAATGTCCCTTCATTGCACTCCTTTTCTGGATTTTTTTTTTTTCTTCTTAAATTAACAAACTGTGCATATCACACCACAACAAATGTTATGAAACAGTAAAATATATTTAGGATATAAAGGCATAAAACAAAATGTCTCCTCTTAAGTGAATTTATTTTCTGGGTTTGAAAAAATAACTACAAATCAGTTATGAAAATACAATAAATAATGTGTAAATAACAAAACAACCTCCAAAGGCTTGAGTTCAAAGAAATATTCCCAGAAGCCTCTCTGCCTGCTCTGTGCTGTGACAGGAGCGGCACGTACACAGTTGGCTCGCATCTTTGATGAAACTGCAGCAGTGCATATGGCAGAGAAACTGAAGCTAAAGTATTGATCTCATTACACTGGTATTGATCAATATCAATACCCATTTTGGTATCAATATTATCTATACATGTATTTGGATCGATCCACCCACCCCTATAGTGACATGGGCTGTCTCTTCAGTTCTCAAAATGGCTGACGCTCGGTGTGGTTTGAGTTCTTTAGCATAGCATTTTTTCACACCAAGAAACGATAAAGTTGATAAACGAAAACGAGACTTTAATTTTTATTTATCATGCGACTAACTGATTTATTGTTTATCGCAACAGTCCTAATGTTCACAATGTTCTTTGCTTTTAATACGTTTAGTTGGAAATAGGTATTTTAATCTTAAAAGAAAGGTCATGTGACACTATGATTATGATAGGGGAGTAGGCGGGGCTTAATGCTTCACACCTGTCTACAAACTCTGGTTCCAAAAATGTAAAATGGCAGCTCCCGTAAAGGGGATCCTGCTACCTTCAGTTACTTATGAAAAAGAGCAAGGACACTTGATCAGTAATAAATACCGTCTTAGGTGTTAGCTGGTTAGCATGCTAATTTTAGTTGGTCCGTCAGCAAAACTTTAGTTACGTCTTTAGGAAAAGTTTATTGTTTATCATAATTACATTCCTAATTAAAGTCAACAGAATCTAAAAGTTGTGTTAACGTTGTGTTAAAAGAATTGTTTGATTTGTTTTTGGGGGGGTGGGGGGTGTTCTGAATTTTTGTCAGTAATAGGGAGTGGTGGCGCGGAGGTTAGAGAAGGTGGGCCTGTGATCGGAAGGTCGCCAGTTCGACTCCCTGAACCAACAACATCAAAATGTGGGTGAAAAAGGTGAAACACCCACACCTGCCTCCACCCTCATTTGCCCCACTCTGGGCCCCTGAGCAAGGCTCTTAACTCCCACCATCAGCTGCCAAAACAGGTCTCTCTTGAAAAAGAGTCCCCGTGACACAATACTACCTGTATAAATAAAGGTTAAATGAAAAAATATATTAAAAGTAATTAAGTTGATTTATTTAGTGGTCCACTTTGGTACTGACTCCACTCAGACTAGCCATTAGCTCATCAGTCCAGTCAAAATTCAACTTTAATTCTCCAATCTGAGGTCCTTCAAAAAGCTATCTACGCAGGTAAGATAATAAAAGTTCATTACTTTTACAATTAATTTCACTTCAAATGGTTCGAACTATTGCTAAAACAGCTGTAGAAAATATTAGCAAAAAATACAGTACTGGTCACCCTGAATAAACTTTTATTGAAAATTCACAAGTGCAAGCTTCTTATTGTCAAAGTTGTTAGACTGTCATTTTATTTGTCAGACTGGACTTTATTTATTTTGTTTTACTTTTATATTTTTTATTCAAGGGACACAACTGGTGACAAATCGCAAGAAGAGCTGTGAGTATTAGAAACAACCAGGCCTGCTCCATAAATGACGTGTTCATTGAGCCACGTTCGTTTGGTGGAA
The DNA here is from genome assembly GCA_031762315.1 of Hypsolebias antenori. Lineage (NCBI taxonomy): Eukaryota > Metazoa > Chordata > Actinopteri > Cyprinodontiformes > Rivulidae > Hypsolebias > Hypsolebias antenori. The sequence goes on from JARVGS010000672.1 coordinate 21,033,757, forward strand.
CTTGAAGCCCATTAGTGACGTCACAAACACGTCTGGACTTGTTGTGAAATCATTATCTTTCAGTTCCTTAGCCTCCCTGCATCTCTTTTTGTTAGTCACAAATCTCCACTTTAAAACTGCAACATTCATGTTTTTAAGGTAACCTAGTGACTAGGCCTGTTGCGATAAACAGTAAATCAATTAATCGCATGATAAATGAAAATGATCAACCCCGTTTTCATTTATTGGCTTTATCGTTTCTTCGTGTCTCTCTCTTTCTACTGAAGACATGGCTCAACTCCAGTGCTCTTCACTGATCACTCCCTTTCTATTTTCTCTTTAAAATCAATTTTAACGATCAAAAATCATGTTTTTCAATCGTTAAAAGCAGCTAAGCTGAGAAGCTAAGCTAAGAGCTAAGCTAACAGGCCGACCTCAGGAATAAATCTCTGTCTTGTCGAACTCCAAAATTCACGGTTGAAGCCCGTGTCTTTGTGTAAAAAGTTGTTTTTCTCTGCAAAAAGAAGCTGAGAACGTGTTTACTGATTTTTTTTTTAAATTATTAAAAGCTTTGTGTAAAAAATGTTACGCTAAAGAGCTCAAACCACACCGAGCGTATGCCATGTGACCGTGTCAGCCCATGTCACGTCGAGGGCCTTCCCTCCCATTTCACCTGCTCAGCTATCCATCCTTTGGTTCAAACAGTCTTATACTGCCATCAGGTGGTCAAAAAAGATACTACACTCCAAACAAATCAACATTTCTTTTAAAATTTGACAATTATTGTTGAATATCAAACAATATTATCGTTTATCGCAATAATTTCTGAGACAATTAATCGCTCAGCAACATTTGTTATCTTTATTTGTTATCTTTAGCTCTGCCTCTGAAATTTACTTTGAGTTAAACAAAGCTGACCACTTCTTCATGGACAGAACTGGTTTCAACCCACATTTGCAGCCCCCACTCATCCCCCCTCCTGCTTCTTTTATCCTCTCGCCTCTCATCACCTCTTGCGAGTGAAGAGCATCACGGTGCGAGAAGCCACCCTGAAGATCTCATCAAGGATCCAATCAGCATGTGAAATGCACTCTCCTCTTGCGACGTGATGAGAGCCTGTTCGGACGGAAAATGTCTGCATATGCAAATTGAGCTGGAAAATTTGAATCTCTGATCCTCGCAGGTTCTACAAAGAAGAATACGTGCAGATTAGCCCATTAATATTTATAGACGTAATCGTCGATCTGTGCGGCTTTTAAGGTTGTGGCTTTAAATCCAGGTGGGCGCTTGAACGAGGAAACGCTCGAACATTTATGGCGGAAGCTGGATATCCTAATAATCAGGTAAGCAAATAGCGGGCAATGAGAGTGTTTCCTTCCGGAGTTGTTGGCACGTCAGTCATTCACAGAATTGCTTCTTTCTGGTCTGCGAGCCATTTTAACTTAATGGAACGTGTGCCGTGCACCCCCCCTTCCCCTTTTTCTCCAAATCCCCTCATGCATTTAGAGGGGACCACACTGGACCCCTGGAAGGCCTCCACACCCAACAAGGAAGACGTTCCAACACTCACCCACCCTGGTTCTCAAATTCGAACAAAGCGTTGCTCAGTCTAAAGTGGTTAAACTGTCGTTTCAAATCGTCTGGACATCGTGATTACCGGCATGGGAGGAATTATATATTTAGCTTTATGTCCATCGCCATTTCCTCCCCCCGCTTTGATCTGAAGTGACTGGGCCAGGAGTGCCTTCGATATTACTATCTCCGAGGAGTTTAAACCTTCCCCCAGGAGACGAGAGTAATCAAGGGCTGCCAGCAGGAGAGCAGAAGGATGGGAGGAGGTGTAGGTTGGCTGGTGATGGGAAGGTGAAGGGAATGACAATAGACTTGATTTACATACACAACTGTGTCTAAAATCACCGTACGGAAAGCAAGCTGGACTCACCGTGTCTGGACAGACTTTAAAAATTACGTAATTATTCCTTTTTTAACTTTGATGCGAAAAGGTCTGCCCTCTAACAGATTACAACAGATTCTGCTTCAGAAAAAGAGTTGTTTTGCTGCATGTAAAATTATCACAATAAGATGGTTTTAATGAAATCTCTTCTTTTATTAAATTTGTTGTTTTTTGCTCTAAAGTGAAAAATTCAGTTCATTAAGAACAAGTTGATTCTACTGGAGCCACATGGGTCAAAAACAAACAAAAGAAAAAGCAAACTTCATGAGACACTTTTTCTTTTTTTGTTTTCAGTTCACATTTTATTTATTATTTATTAAATTTGTAACTAGGACTCTGTGTACACAATTTTGTTCTAGCACATGTACCACACGTGCAAATGACAAATAAAGAAACTTTGATTTAATCTGAGACATAAAACAGTTATGTATTAAATATTGAACTGGTAAAAGAACTTGCAGCTGAAGGTGACCCCTGGTTTTTCATTTTAGTTCTAAGCTTTAATGAACTTTAATGCAAAAGGCTAAACCTACATTTCTATTTTAAACCTGACTAAAAAGGAAAGATTCAATAAAAACACAAAAAATATTGCGAATAAACAAAAAATAAAAACATGGAGAACAGAAGTTATGTTAAAAGTTTTAATACAACTTACACTTTTTAAATTGCAAACTATTTTTATAAATTTTCTGAGTTTTGTTTGCAGGAAATTGATCAAATTTCTGTTTTGACATTTTTTGTTCATTCAAATAATAGTTCTATTTTTTTGTTAGTTTGTTTGATTCTGAAATGTAATCATCTTAATGTTATTTTTGTTTGTTTCTCTGTATTTCAATGTATTTTTGATTTGCAAGAAAATTGATCAAATTTCTGTTTTGACTTCTTTTTTTGTCCATTAATTCAAATAATAGTTCAAAATTTTTGTTTGTTTGATTTTAAAATAAAATCATCTAAAAAAAATCTGTCTATTTCAATTTTTTTCATGACATCGGTTTGTCACAGAAAAAAATGAGACGGCTTCTAAAAAAATAATTGCTCTAAAACATGTATTGAAGAAAAATCATTTGCATATTTTTTTATATTGCAAAAAAAAACAGTTTAATTATAAGGGAAAAAAACATTCAGAATAAATTATGAAACAAAGTTACATTTATTTTGCTGCTCTTGGTTCATTTACGAATCATAAAAGTGTTTGAACTTTATTTTCTCAAGTTTACCGATTCAAAAATAAAAAATCCCACTTTGAGCACCTGCACGACGTCTCGTCCATCCTGAAGAGACTTGTTCATCATCAGCAGTGTCGCAGCTCACCCATAAATAATGGTGACCTTTGGAAAAGCAGATGAACGCAGCCAACAAACTGGACAGGAAGTCTGTTAATCTGCAATCCAATCCAACCCTGGTTCAGTGAAACCCGGCTCAGCTTCACTAGCTGAGGCTCGTGAGGAAGGAAGTGAAGGGCTCAGGAAGCAGCGTTCAGAGCTTTCAGCAGTCGTATCCATCACAGGGCGCATGATGGAGGCATGTGTGTGTGTGTGTTCCTGTTTCACCAGTCGTATCCATCACTAGACTCTGTCTCCAGGCCTGAGCGAAGAGACCGAGGGTCATTAGAGGGGCTGGGCCGCAGCGCTGCACTTTAACTAAACATCTTTTCCATAAAATAAATGCTTCCAGGTTACTGCGGGTCCCAGAGAAGCCTGGTCGCCTCTTGCTTTTGCTGCCACTCATCTGATCCCAATTACCAGCCGCACAGGGTCAATGCCAGTGGAGGAGTTTATGGATGTAAACTGGAGTTGTTTGACTCAGCGGAGGAGCAAAATGGAGCACGGGCCAAGTGTGGCATCCTTTATCTCCACCTTGTTCAGTCCTCGCTGTGTACCGTGAACACTCTTCTGTTTGTTACCACAACAATAGGAGTTCAGATGATCAAATCAGAGCATCCTTTTTTATGTTTCTGACTTCTTTTCTTGCACGCTACATGTCCATAAATATACATGTCTTATCAGTATATTTTGTTTTGCATGGTGTACTGATCAGTAGTCAGTACCTTTACTGATTTTATTTTGAAGAATTGGGAAGTAATCTTCATTAAAGAGTCAAGTTATGTAAGTGTGCTGTGTATTGTTATCGATGCATGTTCCCATACAGTGATGAAATTTGTGCTCAGCATTTAACCCATCATATGTGAGATACACCCAAGTGCAGCAGCGGGCAGCTAAAAGCCTCCGGGGAGCAGTTGGGGATTAAGTGCCTTGCTCAAGGACACAAGCCTGTGACTTTGATTCCAAGTCGGCTGCCCAACATTGCTCCACAGCTGCCACTACCTGACTGCTACTTAAAAGAAAATCCCTTTAGAGCAAAGTTTCACCACTTTTACCT
>JARVGS010000672.1:21124320-21139026 GCA_031762315.1 Hypsolebias antenori
CAGACTGAGGCAGCACGCATGCGCAGTGGGTGAAGTTACAAAAATTCACAGCGCCATCTAATGACCCGGCATGGTAAGTACAGCCGATTCATGAGGGCGGGGGGGATTTCTTCGGATGCGTGTAAACGCTGCAATTTGCCCGTGTCAACGTGGATCTTTTCATCTAATTAACATACCCAAAACCTCCATTTCCCCCCACCGTGTCCATGTAAATAGGGCCTTAGTTTACTTACCATGGACACTTCAACATGAGGTGGAAAACTTGTGACTAAATCACCCTTCTATTGGCAGTAAACCACATTTTGTTTTGAATCACAACTGCCCTGTAAATACTGTTACCTCCATAAAAAGACATTAGGAAAACCGCACAATGTAATTTTTTCTTTATTTTTAGGAACATCAGTAGTTTTATTACGGCTTAGTGGAAGCAAATTTAAGTGTCTTTTTATTACTTTGTAGACGTCAAACCTTCAGTATTTAATATTTAATCCCTACGTTTTACAGGAAGGTCCAAAAAGGTTTTGGGGTGAGGGGGTGCTGCTTATGATCTCCTTCTGAAAAACTGTATGGAGTAATGGCGTGCAAACAAACCAAAATAGGTTAATGCTGATGTACAGAGAACAGCAGGAGGTAGCATGTAGTGTGGCAGTCCAACATGTTCACAGGATGGAAGAACTCAGATTAAATAGTCCACAGATCCTTGGATACTTTATGCACCACAGTCTCTCTGTGTACCTTAAAATACTAATGCCTGCAGATGGGCAGGAAACAGTTTTATATAATCATGATAGGATTGTTGTCCAACCACTGACCTTTTCTTTTTTTTACTTGTGCTGAGGGGAAGTCCAGAAGCCAATTTAGTTTATTAGAAAATTGTCTCCCTCATTAGTTGTCTTCACTGAACTTCAAGATATTCGATATTTGATAAACTGCTAATATTTTCACAAATACTGTATTGCTTCCATGGCAACTAGCAGTTTCTTCCATTTCCTTTCTGAACTACTGGGAGATTTTTCATCAGCAATCTGCAGGCAAAGCTTTATTCAGCCTTTTATTTTGTCATGTTGACTCTGACAAGACTTTTTACCTTTGTAATGAAATTACTAACAGGAATCATTTTGTGTTTCACCCCCATAGGCTCCACGCTGCCCCGACAGGGCCAACAGGTTCAGAATGGCCCTGTGCAGGAGGAGATGGACCTGCAGAGAAGGTAAAAAGCATGGCCTACTGAACATGGACAAAATAGTTTAATTTTTTTTTAAAAATGCATGCATAAATATTCACCCTCCTTTCCTTTGAAGTCCTAATCAATATTTTTAGAAGCCATATAATTTGTTAACCAGATCCACATGTAAGCAACCCAAGAGTCAAATGATCTCAGTATACACCTGTTCTGACAGTCTCAGAATCAACATCCAGAGTTGTAGGGTCCACCACCAAGGAAGATACATCATGAAGACTAAAGAACTTTCAACAACAAAACAGACAATGTTGTGGAGAAGTACAGATCAGGGTTGAGTAATTAATAGAATATATCCCAGAACCAAAACGAAAATAACTCTGAACACACTGCTGAAGCAACACTCCTCTGGTTTAAGGAGAACCATGTAATGGGCCTAGAATAGTCCAGTCAAAATGTTGACCTCAGTCCAACTGACAACCTGGATTGATTTAAAGATTGCTGGACATAAGCAGAACCAGCCGACCTGAAGGAGCTGCAGCAGTTTGGACGTGAAGGAGGAACAAAATGTTCATGTTAGATGGATCAAGATCATGGAGACAAGAAACAGCTTGGTGCTGAAATTGCTGAAAAAGGTGGTCACACATATATTGACTGGCAGATTTTCCCCCCTATTTAACTTCACAACTTCAATTTATTTATTTATTTATTTCTCACTTGTAAATGAGTCTCCGAGGCTCAATGTGATTTATCTGTTTAAATAAAGGTTGAATTAATTTATTTTTTTTACATTTTGTGAAGGTCCAGTACTTGTGACATACTTAGTTGCAACAAATGTAAAGGGGCTGTCAGTCCTCCCCATACCTCAGTCCCTTTAATGACGAAGGGCTGTATTGGAGGAGTGTTCTTTCGGAAGTCCAACATGATTTCTTTGGTCTTGTCTGTATTGAGGATGAGGTTGTTCTTCTCTCCATAGCTTGTTGCTACCAGAGTCCTGTACCCTGACTCGTTCCCCTCCAGGATGAGCCCTATTATAGTGGTGTCATCAGCATATTTAATAACAATGGTGTTATGCTGGTTGGAAACACAGTCATAAGTGTACAGACTAAAGTGTTTAGGGCTGCGGCAACAGCCCTGCGGGGCTCCTGTGCTGACTGGGAATTTCAGACACTAGTCCTCCCATTCTCACCACCTATGGTCTATCTGTCGGGAAGTCCAGAATCCAGTTACAGGTGGAGAAGCGTTGGGGCACTGAGGTCTGTTAGCTTTTCTATCAGTTTGCCCGGGTGGACGGTATTGAAATCCAAACTGTAGTACAGGAAGAGCATTCTGTCATATATTCTTCTGCTTTCCAGGTGTAGCAGATTGTGATGTAGGGCTATTGCTACCTCATCATTCACTGATCGATTAGGGCGATAGGCAAACTGGAGGGGGTCGACAGTATCCGTGACCATGCAGCTGATTTGCTTAAGAACCAGTTTTTCTAGGCACCTCATACAGACAGATGTTAGTGCCACTGACCTGTAGTTAAGGGTGGATATGTCTGAACTTTTGGGAACTGATATGATGATTCTGGATTTGAAAATAAAAGGGACTATACTGCCTGGGATAATGACAGGTTGAAGAAAACATCTACTATTATGAAATTTGAGCTTGGAGGCTGTAGTCAGTCAATGTAAACTCTTAAGTTATTAAAACTGGTCCAACAGAACAAGACTGAGGATACATTAGGTGCTACATTCTATGCCACATGTCAGAACCAGATCTAGAGTATGATGAAGAGAAGGAGGAGGTCTCTGGACATTCTAGAAAAATATTTAAATTCAAATTCAAAAATACTTTATTAATACCAGAGGGAAATTAAATAAATAAATATTAAAGGGTATGTTTAAGCTAACACTTTCAACATCTGCATAAACATTGTGTCAAGTTAGGTGGATGAAAACAGGTGTTGAGGTGAGACTGCACATGTCTGGTGGAGGTGGACAATTGAAATAGAGCAATCTTAATGAATGAAAGATCAATAAAATAAGTTTTATGGGTGTGTTGATTAAAATAAAGATTTTATGTGTCTGTCAAGTGCTGAAACAATCAAATGTTATTGTGATTTTTTTGTAATCAAAAGTTCCTTTATAATCTATTTTGTGATAAAAGAAGTATTCATTAAGTGATTGTAAAAGTTAGATCAGGATTTCACTTTTAATTGTTAAATCAAGTGATTTTAAGTAAGTACGTTTTTTTCTCGTTTAGGATTAGAAGAGCAAAGTTCAAAGTTAAGTAAGAGTGTCACTTGAAGCAAGTCACAGGAAACTCAGCAGTGTGGTTAGGCTTCACACACACACATCTTGTTACAAGATGTGTTGTCTTGTCTTGTACTGCAAAGGTACAAAATGTGAGTTTATACCTCTATTTTAGTAAGTTTATTTTTTACTTTTAAGATTAAAGGTTGAGAGTTGAAAAATAATAAGGGTTGCGGCCGGATACGAGTATGTTAGGCAAAGCACCTGTCACGAGCTTACAACAGAAGTAGAAGTACGCTGCTTAGACAGCTGAGCGGTTGCTAAAAAACACACGCTGAAAACAAAGGAGACACTTTTGAACTGTTGAAAAGTCTTAAAAATGGTTGACAAGTTTTCAAAGTGGATGTTAGATCAGAAATAAGCCAATCACAGAAAAGAGACGAGTTTAAAAAGACAAGATATCAGACAAAACTCGGTCAGTCATTTCAGGTAGGAAAGGAACACGGTTGTCAAGCCCTGAAGACTTGGATCAGATCTGAAGATTGAAGAGGGAATATTTTAGCTGCAGACGAGCTAAAAAAAACAACAACAAACGATGGAAACTTAAAGCAATGAAGAACTGCTCAGCAGCACAAGATCACCCTTCAAGAGGACTGACCCCAGATAGCTCTGAATAAGTCTCTGATTGGAATTGATTACATTTGATGACCGTTTTCAACAAAGGCTGTAGGAATAATTCTCCTTTTTCCTGGAAAACCAATCCAATCATGGGATATGTGGTAAGAACCAGCCCTTTTGAACCATCCAACCATCCATTATCTTTTACCCTTCTTCCATTTTGGGTCATGGGGGTTGCTGGTGCCCATGTCCAGCAATCACTGTGCGAGGGGCGAGGTACACCCTGGACAGGTCTCCAGTCCATCACAGGGCCACATAGAGACAAACAAGACAACCAACCATTCACTCTCTCACTCACACCTAGAGATAATTTAGAGTTACCATTCAGCCTAACATGCATGTTTTTGGTCTCTGGGAGGAAACCGGAGTACCCGGAGAAAACCCACACATGCACGGAGAGAACATGCAAACTCCACCCAGAAAGGACCCCGGACTAGGATTTGAACCACTGACCTGCTCGCTGAGAGGCAGCAACTCTACCAGTTGCGCCATCGTGCTTCCCGCCTTTTTTCAACTATTTTACCCAATTTAAAAATTACAGGTTGTATTTTGTGGTTTTTCTTAGGGACAGCACAGTTTGGGTGTAGGCCATTTACAAGAAATTATTATAAGAGATTGGTGCATTCACACCTAGAGGAATTTGGATTTTCACCCGTTTAAAAAAAAAATTCATTCATTATACTGCATTTTTTTGAAACACATTTGCTTGCACTGCTGCTGGATTTTTGAAATCTACAAATGTAACCTTATGCAAATGTATGATTAAAAACACAAAGCATGAACATTGTAGAGTGTTGGACTCATTTTCCTGGCATCTGAATGATACTTGCTCATTGCTGAACTTACTCAGGAAGTGTGCTTGATTCTGAAATTTTTGGAGGTTTTTAATGGTTACTTAATTAGATTTTTGAAACAGCATCCCCATATGGCTAACTTGTCCTGGCCTAGGAACATTACCAGGTCTTGTACCAATTACAAAACATCAAATAGAAGAAGAGCAGCCATAATGCAGGATTATGATAAACTTTGGGGTCACTGCTGCTTGACTGTAAGAGCTGTGAGGTGAAATAGGGGTGTGTCCTACAGATGAAGGTTGTTAGTGCCTGGTCGCATCTTTCTCAAACCCAGCCTAAGAGGGCCTGACCGTAGTATTGTTAGAATAGAATAGAATAGAATAGAATAGAATAGAATAGAATAGAATAGAATAGAAACAGCCTTTATTGTCCCACAGCTGAGAAATTCAAGTGTAACAGCATATATATAATGGTGACTGATTGAAGGGAAGATTTTTAAAGAAATGTTAATTTTACAATTAATAAATTTAAATGTTACTCTTACACACAGTGACAGCTGGACATGGGCATCAGTGACACATTGGTCACACACTGAAAATTAAATGGTCTTAATCCAACCGTTTAATACATTTAGTTCAAACAAACACACTTAAGCTAAAAAAATGGCGGATTCAAAGAATTATACAATGCTGTTCAATCAATTAAGTAATCTAAATCAACTTAACTTAATGAAAAGGTTTATGTAACTTCTTTCAATGAAGTTGAGATAAATTTGCAATTTTAAACAACTACCTAATGCAATCAAATACAAATTCAGTTCGGTTTATTAGCCAGTTCAGTCAAAAAAGTCCTCTCAAAGCACTAACAATATAAATAATCTAAATTATTAATTCATTTCAGATCCAGATAGAAATCTAAATACAGTCTGTTCAATTCTAATTATAATACAAAACCTTCACAGAAATTATAAAATGTCGATTAAATATCCAATTAAACCAGTAGATTGCTCAAATCTTCATTTCGTCATAATCACGCACGCAGCATGGTGCGTTGGCGACAGTGGGAATAAACAACTCCTTTATAAACAGGGATAAACATTAAGCCCAAACCAGCCAAATTAGCATAGAAGTTCACACAAATAATTTTTAATTAAAGCAACATAAATAAGTTTGGAACAGATGTTCACTTATTTATTTATTTATTTTACTTTTTAACTCTTTTTAAAAGATGAAACATGCTACTTTACAGTGCAATGAAGGAAGTCATATAAAAACGGTGTTTAACTCAAAATGCTAAAGTTTCCCTAAAGGCTTTTCATTGATAATGACCCAAACTTACTGGGGCTCGCTCTGCTGTGATGTGGCCGCCCGGAGTGAACTCTGGCTCGGCGTAAGTTCGGGACAGGCTCGCTGCATCCGCTACGTGAACAAAAGCAGCGTCAGACCGCCAAGGTTTGAAACTCCTCACATCTTCTTTCCCACACTCCCACAAGTCAGCGACTAGTTTTGTTACTTGAACAAACGGTGGCTGTTCTCTCTCTCCGTTCTTGACAGAAATCCGTTTTTCTGTAGTGATGCGTTTTTCTGTAGTGATGCGTTTTTCTTCCGCGTCTCTGAAGTTTCTCAGCTCCGGTGTTGTGCCGAAAAAAATCACCCCGGCGTGAAAAGGACGGCGCATGCGCATTTGAAGGCGCTACAAAAAATAGATTAAAAGCCACAGATCCTGTCGTGACCATTTTTATGATTGCTGAACTGCTAAAAGGAGCTGAATAAAAGCAGTAAAACGTTAGTTAAAATTATTTTTAGAGTAATGAAAACATGGATCTCTCTTCCTTTATGTGTTAAATGTAACAACTGTTAAAGCTTTTAAAAGCGCCCTGCTAAATTGTTTTATTAGCTTATATAAAGTGTTATAATTATAAATTTATGAATAAATTATCATATTATGCTATGTTACTAATGTTATATTAAGTGTGTAACTGTCTTTGTAATAAATGCTTTTTTAGATGTGGACCCCAGGAAGAGTTACGGCAATGGCTAATGGTCCAAATAAATAAACAAATAAACAAATTATCTAAAGACATAATTAACAAAGCAGATGGGAAATTGAGCTAAAGCTAAATGAAGCAAAATGTGTCTAAAATGTTATGTTATTTTTTATAATTTGTCATTTTTATGATTTAAATATTTTAAATAAATTTTTATAATTTACATTTTTATACTTTTTTATTTATACATTATCAAATGTTTATAATTAATTGTTTTTGTTTGTTTTTATGTCATTTCTTCTATTTACTTTTCTTTTTGCCAATTGTTGTCTGTACCTTATCTGTGTTCTTTGTTTAAAACTGGTTTATCTTGTAAAGGAGTCTTCGAGGCTCAGTGAGACTAACCTGTATAAATAAAGGTTGAATGAAAAAAAAAAGTTAAAAGACGCAACTTGGTAGATAAATAAGAAGTATAACTATAAGTAGAATAAGAAAAACAAATACAGTATATGTCTTGGAGGAATAGACGAGATCTCAGTGCTTTTACATGATGAGTTTATTTTAATTAAAGCTAATTATTTTTACAGTTTAAAAAAAAGAAACAATAAAAACCAATAGTACACTATTCCCAATCAAACCGAACATTTTGACACATGAATGGTAAAACAGCACAAAGTATGCAAAAGTAATTTACAATAAAAACACATCTTTAAGTAATTTGAACTTTATTGTTTGTATATGAAAATACAACTACCAATGTTAAAACAGAGAAGTAGTCACTTGTTTGGATTTTGTCTGTTACCTTTAATTACAAACGTAGACTTTTACTGTTATGATCGAGCTATAAGGAGGTTATACGCACTTGAGATATAGTTCACTATATGCCAAAGTTATTGGTATTATGCATTATGGATTATGTACAATTTACTGATAATTTTCTAATTTAGTTTTAAAAGTAAATCCTGCTAAATCAGCAGTGTCAGTGGGACAGTGTGATGTGAAGCAGCAGCTGTAGTTTGGACAATATTACCATCATGTGGCTCGTTTGCAGCATTGCACAAATGTCTTTATTGTTGCTGAGGTTTAATTCTTAACATATTCAAACTCACTCAGGCTGAAACTCAGTGTTAGAATAGTCTAAGATCAGGTTGTGGCATTGACAGAGCTCAATAGTTTTGCACACTGCTGCAAGCAACCACTGAAGGTCAGCATAGTGCAGATGTATCTGATGGAAGCAGAGGCTGGATCTCACCTAAATTGCTAGAACATCCACCTGTTTCTCCTTCACATCATGGTTGATCTTCCTAGATAACAACAGTGGCTTAAATCAGGGAAGTTGACAACCACAACATCGAGTCCATGTGCTCTTTCCAACATATTTCATAAACTGCAGCTGATTAGATACGTTTCATTGGGAAAGACTAAACTTTTACCAGGTTTTGATTTCTCAAGTGCCAAGACGTGATAAGATGCAATAAAAAAAAACTAGTTTTAAAAGGTCATCAAAACACAAATTTTATAATTAAAGAGCCAAAAAGACACCAAACCTTAGCTCCACATCTGTTAAATTCACTTGCATCCATCCATTTTTGTAATGGCCATGGTCCGTTTTCTATGGTGACCACCTTAACTTGATTGACTCCTAAAGTTTATTACAGCTGTACAGCCAACAATTAATAAGTGTCATATGATTGCATAACGTTTTGTTAGATATTTTGCTTACATCCACTGATTAGTTTCTGAAACTTTCTTAAGAATTCAGCCTCTGGTTCATGAGAAATTTCAGGGAGTTTATCCATTTTAGCAGGAAGAAACCTTCAGCAAAAACAGGCTCAGGAAAGGCATCTGCCTCGACTGGCAGATCCGGTTACAGAGGACAAGAGAACATGACAGACAATAACGGCTGGCTCAGGTATGGTTCCTATGGGAAGAAAGACAAAGAAATACACGTTTTATGATAGAAAAAAATTACAAATACAAATGTGAAGAATAGAAGGAGTAAATACTGCAGCAGTGTGAGAAAGTGTGTTTAGTTTAGTTTGTCCTCCAGCAGTCAATGCTTGTAACTATGGGATAGCTCAGTAAACCCAAGCAAACACTAACTATAGGATTTATCAAAAAGGGAATACTTAAGTCTAGTCTTAAAAGTAGACAGTGTCAGCATCACTGACAGAAACTACTGGTAGTAGTTGATAACTGAAATCTCAGCCTCCCATTCTACTTTTAGAAACTATAAGAACCACAAGTAAACCTGCAGCCTAAGAGTGAAAAGCTCAGTCAGGAAAAATTTGGAACAACAAGATGTTAAATGTAGGAGCTCAGCTGTTAAGAGCTTTGTAGGTTGGGAGAGTCTAAATTTTACTCTAAATCGGACAGGAAGCCATTGGAGGGAATCTCAAATAAAACTGGAGAAATGTGTTATTTCTGTTTAACTCATATCAGAACTAGCAGCATTTTGGATCAACTGAATAATTTTCAAAGCATTTTTGGACGCCATATCCAGCCTTCAAGTGATAAATACGTGGTTTTTCTGCATAATTTTGGGACAAGATGTTTCTAATTTTAATGATGCTGCGCAGATGGAAGAACGCAGCTGATAACATTTTTAACATGGGGGGGTTAAACGACAGGATGGCACGATAGCACAGTTGGTGTCACCTCTCAGCGAGGAGGAAACTGAATCGAATCCCATCCAGACGCCTTTGGAGTTTGCATGTTCGCTTTATGCAGGTACTCCAATTTTCAGCTCACATGCACAAATAGAAGACTAACTGGTAACTCTAAAGTGTCCCTAGGTGAGAATGTAAATGGTCATTTGTTTTTATGTGAACCCATGATGGACTTGTGACCTGTCCAGGATTTCCCCACGTCTCGCACAGTGACTGCTATGGGCACCAGTGACCCCTGCAACCTGGAAAGGAAGAAAGAAGCAGGTAAACAGTGATCCACACAATGGTATCACTTCACCTTTTGACCTCTCTGTGCATGACTCTTCAAGTGCATGGGTTCCCTTGTACGCAGTGTTGTAATGTAATGAAGTAGAAATACTTTGTTACTGTACTTAAGTAGAATTTTGACATATTTTTTACTTTACTTCGTTATTTCCATTTCTAGCGACTTTCACTTTTACTTCGCTACATTTCCTCAATAAAATGTGCACTTTTACTTCAATACATTTCCCTTAACCATCTTAGTTACTACAATTTAAAATGAGAAGAAATCTGATTGGACAATGACTGTTTGTTCTCCCAGTCTGTGACTTCATGCGGCCCCTTGTCTCTCCCTCACTGACTGTCAATCACAAACACAGCCTCTCCTCTGACGCTTGTGTGAAAACTGCAGCTCCCGCTGTGAACAAGCTGGATGCATATAAAGATATTTATTGTTATAATAGGTATTTGTTGACTCACAGTGGAGACACATTCCTGATAGGTGTGAAAATGACAGTAGCTGCTAAAAAAAGAGAAGTTTGGTGTTTTCCAGGACATGAACTGCTTCAAAAGCATAGGAACTACTAGTTCCTATGCTATTTCCTATAATATATCCTATATTATTAATTAGTCAGAAAGATACAAGTCATAACCAAACAGAACCTCAGTAAAGAAGCCAACTACACAACAATGTGAGCTTTCTAACAGCTTTGTTAATAAAGGTTGAATGAATATACTTCATTAGAATCACTTTTTAAAGAGCTATCTTTCATTGTTCAGTTCAGACTTTCCAAGTTTTTTGTCACTGGATATTACACCCAATAAATGTTGTTTTGGAAATCCTAACATTTACTTTTACTTAATACTTTTACTTTAAGTACATTTTACAAGATAATTTACATTTTATACTTAAGTACATTAAATATCTGATACTTTAAGACTTTTACTTAAGTAATAAGTTTAAAAGAGACTTTAACTTTTACCAAAGCAATTTTATGGTAAGATGTACCTTCACTAAAGTGTCACAAGGTACTTTATACAACACTGCCTGTGTGGCTGAAAAGGTTTCCATGCTCTCTTACCTTGGTTCTTCAAATCACACATCTCCTTTAATCCTTCAGTTTTTCCTTTTGGCCCAGAAATGTCAGCATCACTCATATTACTGGATGCATCAACTTGCCGGTGGGCGTCTGAGATCCTGGGTGTGCAGCCAAACAAAGAATGCACGACACCGTATTTATTCCGTGTGAAGCGTTCGTGTGTTTGTGTGTGACCAAGGCGATTTAATCATCTGATTGTTCCACTGATGTCATGTCCACTTTAAAAATTACTGCAAAGACAAACTGCATCCAAGTAGGTCAAAGGTTTCCATGCACACTGCACAGCTTCATGCACAAACACACAAAGTCAGTAAATATAGATGAGGAGGCAGTTCAGTAGAAGAAGAAAACTATGTTCAGAAAAAAATGTGGCACGTGCTCTTGTGCTTTTAATACAAGATACAGAGAAGATGACATGCAGGAGGGAGAAAAGTTTCAGGGGTGATTCGTGACAAAAAGGTCAAAGGAAAAGTTTACCAGACTGTAGTGACCAGACGTGTTGTATGGTCTGGAGACATGGACAAAAAGACGAGAAAGAACAGGAAGTGGCAGAAATGGAGATGTTGAGGTTCTCCTTAGTGACACGGATGGATAAGATTAGGAATGAGATCATCAGAGGTACAGCGCAGGTTGAACAACTGGGAGATGAAGTTATAGAGGCCAGACTGAGATGGTTTGGACATGTTGGAGTGGGTATATGTTAGATGTTAGAAATGCAGCTGCCAGGGGAAAGACAAAAAGGAGGTATATGGATGCAGTTAGGAGTTGGACAGAGGATGAGGACAGATGGAGGAAGACTCGCTGAAAAGAGAAGAGCTTAAAAGAAGAAAGATTAAAATGTTCCCGTAGCTACTTTTGACTTTTAATTATCATTTTGTTTCCTTTAGCTGCATTTTAAGCTTAAAAAACTCAGTTTTTAGCTCCCCTGCCTCATCAATTTTTTTTTTAATTTGTATTTAATTGTACTAGATTAGGCTATCTGATCTAATCACACAAAGTCTCAAAATACACGAAGCTGCAGACTGAAACAAACAAACAAACAAACAAACAACTACAAAAAGAAACAGGAAGGTGTTCATCTTTCACAACTTCCCTGAACAGATTTCAACTTCCTCTTGATGACTTTGCCGCACGCACCGTACGCACGCGCGCACGTCGGTGCGCACCTCCACCCGCCTGCTGCTGGCGCTCGCGCTCCGTGTGCTCCTTTAAGCCCACGCCTCGAAAAGCGGCTTGTTCCGGCTTTTGCCCCTTCGCATCCTCGTTATCCTTGCCCGGCACATTAAAATAGTGCCCGTGCGCTGTCACACCATCATTCACACCGAGCACAATAAGTAAATACAATTAAAATATATATAAATATTGCAAACCTCCACCGCATGCGTGGTGGCGCGCGCGGAGCCTGCAGCAGCAGCGGGTCCTCTGACGCGCGCCGTCAGGCACCATCACTCACCACCGGCGGAGCGATACCATCATCTCTCCTCCGCGGCTCGTAAAGCAAAGAGGGGGGTGTGAGTGTGCACAGTGTGGTTCTGTACCTGCGCGAGCGTGTCCGTCACGTACTGTTCTAAGGGTGGGCTGGAGGATCGGGACTGGACCGAGGCACCTGTCCGGCTCTGATGCGCTGAGATGCGGGGCCAGAGCACACCAGGAGCCATCCTTCTGCTGCGGATGGTTTGCAACTGATCACCATCTTTTTTTTTTTGCTCCTTCTGATGTGGGCGTCCATGAAAATGTTCACTCTTTGGTAAGTGATTGATATTTTTGAATTGTGCATGCAACACATTTAACATTTTATGCCCCATCCCACCAGCATTATTTACTATATATTTCATGGCAACTTATTAGATGTTTTTGCTGGTGCTGATGGAACAATGTTTTCATGCATTTAGTAGAAGAAGTGAAAGCACTCAGTCTCTGTGCAACAAGGAAGCTGCTGCAAATGGTGGAGTCTATAGTTTATGTTGCCTTTCATGAAGGCTGGAGTTTTAACAAATGCATCCCTGTTGCTCTCAGAGCAGATTAATGTAAGAGCTGCAGCCATGTCTGAGGTTATACTGACCAACAAACTGACACTACTGTTTTACTGTCAAGCAGCATGTGCATGAGCCTGAGATGGGCTTGGTGTTAACCCCCTTCCACACACTGGGATGACAGGCAAGATGAATAAATCATCACACAAACTCACATTTCCCTCCACCATGCTCCAAAACAACTGAGCTGCTAAAAGTGTCCACGTCTGGACAAAAAGATGCAGCTCAAGATACAAAAATCTAAAATGTTGCGTCAGAGTTTTGTAGCCTGGATTTTTAAAGTGGATTGTGTTGCAGCAGTATTCAGACAGTTAAAAGTGTTAAAGTTTAACTTTCTCGTCACCTGCACGCAAACTTTGTTTCGTGTTGCTTCCTTAACGGATGAAATGAGAAGGTCTTGTTTGTGCATGCACGCTCTGAGTTGTATTAAAGGTGTGACATCTTAGCTTGATTGTTTTTGTTGAGAAGAAACAAGATTTTTAAAACATTTTTAGACCAAATCAGAGGTTTATATGTGGTAGCGGCTCATTTTGAACATGCTCAATGTTTCTTTCTTCTACCATAAACCCCAACAACAATGAAACCAGTTTCACTTGCAAGGCAGCCACCTATTATTATCCACCTGACAAAGGGTTTCTTAACTTTATATCTTTCGCTTAAGTCGATTTTAATGCGGCCCGAACCGCAATGTGTACCCCCACAAATTTTATATCAAAACAACCAGCTCGGCGCTGTGATGTGTGCTCTTGCTTTTATTGGCATTTCCAGTTACCATGGTGACATAATTTGCAAATACACCATTTTTCTCATTGAAAAACGCTGACAGAACTCTTCACAGTCTCTAACGGACACAGTGAGGTCACATGACGTAGAGGAAAGAGAGAACAAAACATTGTCTGACTTTTGTAGCCATTTTGGGTCAAAATGGATGCAACAGCTACCTCAGAAAATTCAAAATTGACGATAGCTCACTCATTCAAAAATGAGTATTGACTGTTTGCCATATTGAGCTGAGATTTGGAATGATGGTAGCTGAGAGCGAACCCCAACACTTACTACTGTCAAATCAAAACTTTTAAATGGACTCAATATGGCAGTCCCCGTCAAAGTTTCTCAAGGAACTTTCTACTGTACTACTATGAAGTACTACTGTACTGTAAATAGTCTGCCATTCTCAATATTCCAATACATACTGAACATTATTATTGATATTGTGTTTATCTTACTTCTTTATATATTATTTTTTCAACATTTAGAAACTTTTGTGTGAATCTTTTTATCTTTTTATCTGTTGCTGCTGTCACAGCTGAATTTCCCATCCGTGGGACAATAAAGACTGTTTCTATTCTATTCTATTCTATTCTATTCTATTCTATTCTATTCTATTCTATGTTTTCTAAGTCTATCTCACTGGTTCCTGATTTTGCTGCCATTAAACTTCAAACAAGTTCCTAAAAGTTTAATGAGTGGGAGAAAATAGCGAACTTTGTCTAAACCAAAAGGAATTTATGGCAAATATTAAGCCTAAATCATGCTGTGAATGTTCTTCTTTAACATTTTTTCTTCCAATGGGGCATGCGGACATTTATGCACTGACCTGTGTCTGTGTGTTTGTCCAATTGGCTGTCTGTTAGCAAAATATCACATACATATGGATGTGTTTTTAACTTTCTGAAAGAACTCATTGGACGCACATAAAAACGGATTCATTTTTTGGATATAGCCCAGTATATATCTGTGTGTGTGTGTGTGTGTGTGTGTGTG
>JARVGS010000672.1:21173680-21191603 GCA_031762315.1 Hypsolebias antenori
ATTTATTCACAATAAACCATAATAACATATTGCATGTTTAAACTAAAGAAATTGCGCAATTTTAAGGACAGAAATAGTGTACAGTAATTTAGAATGTTGTGACAGCGCAACATCTTATACAAGTTGGGACAGGACCATGATTCCCACTGCGAAACATCTTTTCCTCAACAATAGTCTGTATTTAGGAACACGGAGACCAAACGCTGGAGTTTTTGAAGGGGAATGTTGTCCCACTCTTGTCTGATGTAGGATTTTAGAAGTTCCTGGATCTTTTTTGCTGGATGGGAACACATAATGTTAAACTTGTAAATACTTTTCTGCATTAACAATGCCTTTCCAGATGTGTAACCAGCTTATGACAGAAGCACTAATGCACCCACATACCATCAGAGAGGCAGGATTTTGTACTCTTAATGATGTATGGTTCACCTCTTCTCTTTAGTAGTGAGGGTATGGTTTCCAAAAACAGTTTCTGATTTGGCGGTGTCTGACCACAGAACAGTTTCCCACGTTGCCTCAGTTAATTTGAAATGAGCTTTGGTCCACAGAAGATGGCAGCATTTCTGGATGGTGTTCTTTGTATGATAGAGCTTTAGCTTGCATTTGTGGGTTGCACAGTCAACTGTGTTTATAGATAGTGATTTGTGGAAGTATTCCCGAGTCCATCCACTGTTGTCGATAACAGAACCGTACCTGTAAAAACAGGTATTCGCTGTTTGTTTGCAGTGCAGCACCATGCAACATTAACTTTCAGTCTTGTTCTATGAGCTCAGAGAATGCTTCAGCTTCTTGAAATCTTTTGATGATATTATGAACTGTAGATAATGGGGATGTTCAAAGTCCTCCCAGTTTTCTGTTATCCATTAAGAAACATTATTCTGAAATTGTTTCACCTTTGTTTAGACAGTTTTTCTGCAGACTGGCGAACCTCTGGTTAACCTAATTATCTGCAAAATGCTACTTCAGTTGTTTCTTATCTATACCTCTAACTTTTATGGACTTTTGTTGTCCCTATCTTTTTTTTTAATGTGATGCTGCCATCAGATTTAAAAGTATCATATATATTTGCTTAAAATGGTGCAATTTCTTAGTTTTAACATTTGATTTGTTTATTATGGCCCAATATAAAATGGGTTTTATGAGTTTTCAGATCATTCCATTCTGATTTTATTTAGAGCTTCACAACTTCTCATACTTCACTGAACTGGGGTTGTATTTCATTACGTAACAACTTCATTACAATTTTATCATGCTAGTTTGGTTTCATCTTTATCCACCTGTTCTGATTTTGGCGACAAATCCTGATGATTGTAAGTTAAAAACAATCCTGAGGCTCGCTCTGCAGAAGCTGCTATTCACAATCAGTAACTCAGACATGCAACACGTGGCCTTTCTCTAATTAGCCTTATACAAAACAAAATCCCAACTCTTCAAAATACCGTTGTCACAATTAGAAAAGCGTTCTCAAAAATCTTAACACAGGGATTGACATTTTTGTACGCCCTTATGCTTTTTCAGTCCAGTCACTTTTATGTGTAATATCAGCCGGTCGTGGTTAAAAAAAAAATATTTCTTTTTGCTAATATCTTTTTTAATTTTAAGCTATGCTAACTTCTATGAAGTTGTTTGCGGATGTATTTTGCATCTTGTTTTTGTTTCTTCTGTTTGCTTTGTTTTAATTAAAACTGACAGTGCAGGTCTGTGTAAAATGTGCTGCCATCAGAACGCTGTGAGCCACAAGTCTTTTAGTTTATTTATCATTTACATACAGCCCTGCGGTGCCTCTCCTGGTTTTCTAGTTACAAAGAGGCATCTTATTTGGTTATTTAAAAAAAAGGCACAAAAAAAAAACATGCATCCATCTTAGAGAAACAGGACGCAAAGTCGTTAAATCTCAGGTTTGTTTGCTCCTGAGCCGAGAATTCTGCGGAATGAGTGTCAACTATTGTGAAAATGGCTGCAATGAGTGTAAAGGTCAAACTGTTGTGTAAAACAAGAGAAGGGGGTGTTTTCTACAGCGTTGCACACCTTGCTCAGAATAGCAACAAGAAGACATTCATGGTGACTTTAGGTCTCTTCTCAAGCTTGTTGAATTCCGACTGTGAAAGGCAAGGGCTGATTTAGCTGCGACGGATCATCGAACACATTTCCTGCTGCTTTCTATTTACAGCTTCACCGCTGAAGTCAAGTGCCATGTTGTGTACAGTACAATCAACGCCTATACTGTATTTTTCGGACTATAAGGCACATCGGATTATAAGGCTCACTGTTGATTTTTGAGAAAATTAAAGGATTTTAATTGTGCCTTATACACCGAAAAATACGGTAGTCCTGACATGGTGTTAAGAAGGGAGATACGTTTGAATCGCTCAGGGAAAACTTCACTGGCTTTCGTTTTTCTCAGTGACCTTTTTGCCCAAAGCTTATATGGGTATATTATTTGCTAATGTTTACTTTGCTGGCTTTTTTTTTTTTTTTTTTTTTCCCAGTATCAATATTGGCTTTGCTGTATGAAAAAGGGCTGGGCACATATTGAAACTATTGTGAGCATAATGTTGAAGTGGTTCACCCAGTTTCTTTATTCTTTAGATATGTCTATGGAGCAATGCTATAGTGGCTAATTGCACTAAAATGAACTCTCACCACATTCACTGCCAGCGAGTGACCCCCTCATCCCTCCCCCACCCCCGCATCTCGCGACTTGCATGCAATATAGTCCCCTCTTGTGATTGCAGAGGAGTAATGGTGATTCTGTAGTTGTGATACAACACACCCAGCGCTGTAAGAGTTCTCCACTGTGTGGCCACGTCAAGTGCTGAAGAAGTTTGCTTGCAGCGTTTTAATTGCTTGCTTATGAAGTTTAATTAATTATTAAATATTTTATTGTTATTATTACCGGTTTAACCACATTTGGTTGTTGTGACATGTTTTTTTCTTGGTATACAAGTCTGCTTCATTGTTTTTTATTTATTTTTTTAAATCAGACAACAGTGTTTCGTTAATCTATATTACATGGAGAAAAAAAACAAGAGGCTTGTTTGTTGATCGTGACATGTATGATGATGATACAATGTTTTCTGAGTACATGTATTCATGTCTGTATTAGACATTTTATTTGCAAATCTATTGTTCGATTGAGATGTAAATAATTTTTTTAAGAGATGGTACACATCCATCAGTGTATACAGTCTGACACCATCATTAGATGGACTTATAGTGTTAACGCTCATTTTTACAGCCTGTGATAATCAGATATATTTAAACGTTTAATAATAAAACCGTTGGGGCAGTTGTGTAATGTCTCAGAACAAGGAAAAATCCAGTCCTTAGAAGAGAACATCTAAAATGTCCCCAAAAATGAATAATACTGTGACGTATTCAATTTATTTCCTTGGAAATATCACATTGTGAAAGGTTTCCCTTTTACTTACTGTATTTGTAATGCAGATGTGGAGTAAGGTTCAACCTATGGTGATGATTTATATGCTGTTAATAATAGATGAAGCAGTTTGAGTTTCATTTTACTGACTGATAGAATCCTCGGTGCGTTTTTGGGCCTGTTCAGCATTAAAATAGAGCTGCAGACTGAATGGCTGAGCAGGAAACCGTTTCTGAGTTGCACTGAGAGAGGTGTAAAATGCAAGAGTACAGTACGTGAAACTGCATGCTATAATAAACTGAGAATTGTAGCGCTTGCTTGTGTTTCTTGTCTTCATTATTTATTTTTGTATTTGAAAGGGTGCAGTCTGTGCACATTCACCTGATAAATATTTAAAATGTGTTTTTAAGAACATTCAAATTCAAAACTACCTTATTAATCCCAAACAGAAATCAAGGGTACTCGAGCACCGCCGCCAGGTTGACGGGAATTCATCCACAGCGCCTCCTTTTCAACTCATTTGAGATTTGGGGCTGTAGTTGAGGTATATGAGCTTCTGCGATGTTAATCAGCTGCTCCTGGTTGTTAAAAAAAAACAAAAAAAAACACATTGTTACCATGGTTACGCATCATAACAAATGCCCAAAAGAAAAAAAGCTTGCAGTAAAAATTCTTCCAGCTGCACAGCATCTGATACCAGAGGAAATAATCATCCCCAAAAAGTTATTTACATCTAGAAAAAGTGGAATTAAAGTTTTTAAAAGCAACAACTCAGAATAATAACAGATAATAATTGTTTAATAACAACAGAGCTACTCCAACATGCAGCCACCCCGAGCGGTGCATTTCTAGAAGAAATGACATTCTAGAACAGGGTTCTGCAAACTTTATGCTCAAAAGAACCATTTCTGCCCCTTCGCTCACTAAATTAAACGCATCCAAAGCTGCAAAACTTGATACAATTGTCATCAACTGGTGGCCCATGGGCCACTTTAAGTTTGTTAAAGTGGGCTTGAAAGCATGAAATTATAAAACTAAAAACATCCAATGATTGTTAATATTTATTGTTTTTTTTTTACATTTTAAGACAAAATAATAGACTGGATTCCATCCATTCATCCATCCATCCATCCATCCATCCAACCATCCATCCATCCATCCATTATCTTTACTCGCTTCTTCCTTTTCGGGTTGCAGGTGGTCACTGGTGCCCATATCCAGGTCACAAGTCCATAAGACTGGATTCTTGTAAAGAATATATATTTATTTACATTTTTTGCCTATTATTATTATTATTATTATTATTATTATTATTTTTAACTAAAAAAGTGAACGGTGCAGGCGTATGTGATTTATTTTTTATTGTGGAGAAATTGAGTAAGGTTTTCTACTCTGAAGCATAAAGATAAAGGGAGTATAATTTATTCTGTGTATTAGTACAATCCACATATTTGCAAAATAAATGACAGGAAAACTGCTAAAACTAGTCATTTTTTGTTGTGAGTGTATAACATCCAATAAACTTCAGATTTTTGGTTGTTTTGGCTTGAAAAAGCCACTGCAGAGGGACCAAAGAGCTGCATGTGGCTCCAGAGCCGCAGGTTGCAGACCCCTGTTCTGGAACAAGAATTTTGAGAGGCAAAATAAGGGAGGAACTATATTGTCTCCTATATGCGAAAATAGAAAGCAATGCTAACTAATACTGTGAGGAAAGAGTTGTAAAACTAATCAAGGTGCATAGAATGAGCTAAATTGTCACTAACAGGAGCTACAGAGGCTGTCTTAGAGTTAAACCACAGGCAAAACGTATTATCGTCGTCTGCAAAGAGAGCCCTATTATCACACTGCAACATGAAGAATGTTTTAATCAGATTTTGTCTATGTGTTTGGCTCAAAATGGACTGCCACAGTTCTGACAGTCAAGCATGGCGGTGGCATTATTATGATATGGGGTTGAATGAAAAGTGGTAGAGGGAAGAATATTTTAGATGGAATTATCATATTAATACTAGTTGTAATAATGTAGCTTAAGCTGGACATAAAATAATAATAATCCAACATGACAATGATCCCAATCAACCAACCTAAAGAAGAAAAAAATGTGGCGTAGAAAATGCCCATGTATGCTACTTGACATTGATCCAGTAAAGTGCACAAAATAGCAAAAGTAAAGCAACACTTGAGCTTTAAAAATTGTGTTCAAGTCTATTACTCTCCATCTTTAAAGTCTGTCAAAAAATGAGCAGAATTGTGACAAAGTCCGTTGAGGTTTCGTCCCTTCAAGCTCCTGCTATCCTGCTATAAGACCAGTATTTCTAACACATTTTTATCAAAACTGGTCATTTCTAATTTCGCACAAGTGAAAAATGTCTGATTGTTAAACTCTGAAATGCGCAATTCTTGAGTGGTAATTTAATTCTTTTTTTTTTTATGTTTCAATGAAGTAGCACACAAATGTAGTCACACCAGTGTGAATGCATTCCCATCAGACTGTTGCAAGACCAGAAAAAAAAAAAAAAAAGAAGTTCAACTTATGGGTGTGTGAAGTGTCTTACTTTATTCAAACTGTCAAGATGGAAAGAAAAAGGGAGAGACTTCATTAACTGGAAGCTGTTAATCTTCTCTTGACTGTGAGTGATTTTGATTTCATCATGTGTGAGAACTTTAAGCTTTATCTTGTGTTTGTGTCTGGTGAAACATGCTCTGAGCGGCTGGACGGGAATGACCAGCATGAGCACAACACAAGGAGAACAGAGGGTGTGTTTTGCTTTGCACATTGTAGCGATTTAATGGCAAGAAGGTGAACAGTTCCCCTTACTTTGACTTTCAAGCTCTTGTAAACACACTGGTCTGTACCAACAAACTAATAAAATATTTGTGGAAATATCGCTGTCTAAATTATAGGGTCCCTATATTCACTAGTCTAGCATTAGATTATGATTTATGGGAAAACAAAGGTTTAGTTTGTATAAATGTGGAGGGATAAACAGATCCCAGCAAAGGAAAATATAAATCACTATTTACAGCTGTGTATTGGAATTTGACTAGCAGATGTGTGAAAGTCAAAATTGAGCTACTCATCACATAGTTTTGACTTTGAAGATTTGAGACCTCTGAAGACTTTTACATAAAAAAAGAAAACGGGAAGTTTTGAAACACGTTGCAAAACGGAGCAAGAAATCGATCTTAGAGTCAAGACTAACTCCACACAAGTCTTGATTTCAGCACAAAGAAGATAAACAAGAATACTTTGTACGTTTGCTGTTCGGTGATAACTATTTGGAAGTTAAAATAGTTTATAATGGGCATTTTTTAAAAGATCTTGTAGGTCTGAAACATTTTGAGATCACAGTTAGACTCTGTGTTGGAATCCGACTTTGGTGTGAAAAAACAAAGACGCTCCAAGGTGCTATTTCATAAAAGTGGATTAAATGATATCCTGATTAATCAGTCTGTTTGAATTTATAAAAGCAGTGACACATCATTTATTGTGGAGTCGGATTATGTGCAGCTAGCCTGCTTAGGTAATCCTAAATTTATTTCAGTTAACAATCTCTATACTTTTTTTAATTGTTCATCTAAAATTAAAACTGAATGACCAGGCCCACAAAATAAATTTGATTTTGTAATTTGACAGTGATCAACAATATTTTCAAAATCAAAGTGACTGAAATGCTAATAATATAGAAAGCTTGTACACCTGCAGTTACTGGTAGGTTTGACCACTATGGGTTTTGTAAAATCAATTGATCCATGATGCTGTCAAACCCAATTTCCTGTTTTATTCTGGATTATTGAATTTGAGGAAGGCCAAAGAGGAGATATATTGATGGTGCAGAGAACAGAGAGATGGGGGAGGATGACTGGCTGTGGCTAACCCTGAAAAGGGGAAAGCCAAAAGAAGTCCAATCCAGGTCATTGAGGCCAAGGCTTCTCCTCACTTGTCATAGGAGTCTGTGGGCATGAGGAGTGCCAGCCGGCGCATGCGCAGTGTGGATGTCAGCGGTCAGCGGGTTGGTCGGGCTTGTGTTTACAGCTCGGCTGCTGGATGCTGTTGGTTGCTGATGTTCCTGGGAAAGTGCAATGTCGTGCCAAACGCCATTGGAGTAAAAATACCCGTGGGAGTTAAGGTAAGTCTTTATTTATTTTTTTGCGTTTGCACGTACGCTTGTTTTTTAAAGTTAAAAGCGAGTGTCACGTCGGTTACGAGGAACAAACGCCCATTTGTTGGCTGGAACTGCCAGGGTTAGCATCGCTAGCAGGCGTTAGCTTAGCAGCCATAATAAAGTAATGGCCTAGATTGAGGCTTTGACCATGGCGAGCAAGTCACCGGGGTTTCTGAGGAAATGTTTGCCCCATATAGCATATTAAATTACATAATAATAACGGAGAATTGTGCTAGTAAATGCTCACTGACAAAGATTTTAGTCGGACTTTAAATTGATGTGTTGCCCTCTTAGCTATACAGATTGATGTTTGCTAATTGGGGCGATAAGTTGACATCACAGTCATCGAGGCTCTCCCAGTGTTGTCAAGAGAAACTATTCGGTATTAGTTTAGTTATTTGAGCAGCTGACAGGTTTTAAATACCCCGTGAATTCTTTCGTAGCTGCACAGATAAAGCTAGTTTCCTAGCTGTGGACTGAGGTCCACAAAAGGCAAGTTCCTACGAAAATTAGTGAACCAGCTACCCTCAAGTGTAGCTAAATTATCTGTTTTATATAATGTTTGATTTATTTGTTGCTTTTTTATGTTGTTTGTAGGAATGAAAGTTGGACATGCTTGTTTATTTCAGTGCACAGAGTGCAAACATGCCTGCAGTGCTTCTCAAAAAATACTAATTATCACCAAATTTTATGCAATGTATGGCTACAAAACAGTTATTTAACAAATGCCTGTTTTATAAGAGTAAGTGCATGCCCTTATGCCTGAACTTTTATTTTATCTGCACCTTGTTTTTCAATTTTGCTCAAAAATTAAACCGACAAAAACTTTACCAATTACAATTAATATACTGTATTTGCATAAACCGATGAACATCTGCCTGATCTTATTTTGAAGAAAGTATTTTTTGTACTTTTAATCCTTGTTTGCGGATAGATTTATTTCACATTAACAAATGAACTATTTCTTAAAAAATTCTGAGTTATGCTTTTTGTATCTGGCATTATTAATGTGAGACATTAGGTCCACATTTCTGGTAATTAAACCAATTTTAATGCATTTAATATTCAAACCCAATCACAGAAACTTTCATACACCGTTCACGGAAAATTACAGACAAATGCATGATTTGAATTATATTTTTGTTTTGTTCTCTGTCTAAAAGCAACATTCTGCTTGCACATTTTCTGCACAAATTACATTTCCAAACTAACTTTTTTTAAAGTTTTAGTCGAGCATCAATACACTACTATGTTTTACTGTAACATTGCACAGCTTTCCAGGACACAAGTGGGCTAAGTATTGTCAGCACATTCAATTGTTCTTAATAAGGAGTTCCACTGAATGTTTTTCTCTCTCTCAGTGGCCGAGCCTCTTGTTATTGTCAGGTAGAGTGAACATTTTAATCATTGCATAACGTAGATACAGCAACAGTGAGCCAAAGGTAAAATATAGCCACACAAGTTCACTCTGTTGTACTCTGCTCTGTTTCTCTTTACCCTCAGATTATTAAGCCTCGTTGCAGTTAATGCTCATAATAAATGCTCATTTGCACAAGAAACACAAAGCCCAGATTTATGGGTGTGCAAATATTCTCTTAATTAACTGCAGTTATTGATGTTTCACAGAAATTTAAAACACTCACTGTAACTCACTAATTTTATTAGATAATCACTGCTCTCTCCTACTACAAATATTTTAATTTCCAACTACTTTGTCACAATGAAATAATTAAGCTATATATACTTGGCTGTCCCTCCACTGTCAGACATCCGTTGGACATGGTCCAGCGCCAGCATCTTGGCCTGCAGCCAGTGATGGTAGTCTTTGTTCTGGTCTGCAGCCTCAGTGCACTTGGCGTCACTTGGTGCCGGTTCTAAATGGGAAGGCTATCCAGCATGAAGCAGACCTTCCACAGGACAAAACCAGTACAGTCATGGCAAGATGTAGTCTTCCCATGGAACGAGAGATTATGATGTCCAAATTTTTAAAATTAAATAGTGGGGCCTTCTGCAATGAATGATAAAATTGTAGGCATTTATTAGGAATATTTTTTAGGAATTTACTGGTGCAAGTTTTATATTCACACAAATATGTTTATTAAAGGTCTTAATCAATACTGTTACTAAAATAAACCATTAAATAGTGAGAAATTTAGGGGAGAAAAGATGAATACATGATAGATGCAGTTTTTTTCCCTTCACATATTCCTGCTATCATAGCTCTGCAAAGAAATGGTTTCCTATCAGCAACCACCACATAACCAGTTATTCCCAACCCAGTTTGACCATCGTAGTAGATTATTGACATTGTAGCTGCTGTGCATGACATAAACCTTTTAGTATACTGTAATTTTTTTAACCAAGGACTTAGCCCCAGTGGGACAAATTGTGGAATATTAGAAATTTATTTAGTTTGATAAATTCTTCAGCTGTTGACAGAACAGCCTGTTGAGCTTCAATTATATATAATTAATTGATATGTCTAATATGGCATTTAATTAAACCTGTGACTTACTTGGTTTCATCAAAAGCTGTAAATCATTTATACAATATAATAAAGTGGGGCTATAATAAAGTGGAACAGTCAGCACTTATAATATCAAATACTTGTACAGGGACCAAAGAGCCGCATGTGGCTCCAGAGCCGCAGGTTGCAGACCCCTGTTCTATATGGCGTCTTCCTTTCTCTTGGTTTTGACACTGACCACTTGTATTCTTGTCCTTCACAAGACCTCTGTTTATTGTTCAAATCCAGCAGTGCTTTTGATGCATTGCTATGAATAGTGCAGTTTAAAGAATTTTGGTATTAAGTGCAATTTGTATCTTTTTAATATTAAAATTTGGTGACATGCGAGGCTGATTAATGCTCAATTAGTTGCGGAAACAAAATAAAAAACTAACTTTTCCTAAGAAATGGTACAAAAGTAAGATAAGCCAGGTAATTAATATTAGAGACACTCTAAATGTTTACTTAATTTTCTTGAAAGGGTGTTGCTCCAAATAGTTGTAATTGCATGCACATATACACATTGTGCTCTTGCATCACTGCTAATTAAAAAGCCACAACATGACTAAAGCTCAGTCCCTCACAGAGAAGTCGTTTGTTGTCCTTTTTTTAAAAACCTTTTTGCACTTTTCTATTGTGTTGTTTTTCTCCCCTTCTTCCATGATTTGCAGAATTTAGATGCATAGTTTGTTCAGTCGGGGCCTTTCCCTGACCACCGTCTCTCTGAAAGACAAGGCATGTTGGAAAGAGCTGTGTTGTAAGGCTTCCTGCTTTGTTTCTTTCTGTGGATGCCTTTGTCAGACTTCCTCGTACAGGGTGCGTAGAGAACTCAGCTGGCATCCCAGAAATGATTTTTCAGCTGGATTGTGAGCAAAGCACAACACTCAAAACAGGCTGTGCAGCTTCTTGGTGCACCTTACATGTGCAACAACATTAGCTGTTTGTTTTGGCAGATCATGATATTGTGCTTCAGTTTGTCTGTTGTGAACAGTTAAGAAGTGGGTCTGTCTGTTTGTCTGTGTTCATATTCAGAATAAACTGGAAACATTTAGATTTTAACCAGTATCAGTAAATATGCTGAAAGATGGGTGACGGATCAAATTTTAAACCAGAAACGTATGTTTCTCACTTTTTGCAAAGCTAATTTTGTCACAACAGTTACGGTACTCTTTACTCATCACTGCAGGCACTGACCTGTTGAAAGGAGGCCAGGGATAGTTTTTTTAGAACCTCAAGACACGTGAGCAGCAAAACAAAACGTTTCACAACTTTTTGCCAGAGGTCAAGAGAATTGGCTAAATGAATGATGTAGTGTTTCACTCCTCCAGTTTTAGACATTTTTTGAACATTTTAAAAAGTGTTTTAATCCCTTTCAGTAGCTATAACAGTCAGTATCTTTAATAATTGCCAGTAAATTGTATATTTAATTTAATTTATTTTTCTTTAAAGGCATAAATGCTATGATAAGGAACAGCTTGGCTTGGCAGGAGCAGGCAAAGATCTGTTGCTGAGGTGGGGAAGAAAGCAGAGTGACAAAGCAGCCATTATTACTCTGTTGGAGGAGCTGCTGGCTGGTTAGACAGTGTTAGGTTGTCTTTGCATGCAGATGTGTGCCTGTTGGTCAAATATTTTTGTCTATAATACAGCTGTTTGTTCAATCCGGATTAAAACTATAAATATGGACAAGTGTGTGATTAGATAGCAATGACAAAAAGTGTCTCGAGTCTTTTCTTGTTAAGATACATAAACAAGTCCGTGAAGTTAACTTCCAGGAGACTTCATATACTCATTTTTTGTCACCTCATTACACAAGGTCTCCAGCTTGATGGAGGGAGTGTTGGGAGTGTTGGGGCCACCATCATCTCACAATCTCAACAATCTTGTTGCTAAACGCTAGCAATGTTTTGTATTTACACTGCACACAGTTGTATAACTAATATGCAGGTGGGGTTTAAGAAACTGTGCTTGATTTGCTTCCCGGTTTTTAAATTTATACAATACAATTTAAAGAAGAATATACAGCAGGTTGGAGGAAGACGAGTCAAAATCACGTTGTTTCTTCATTACATGTATTTTGTTGGAACATGAATCTTACTGACAGCCTTGTTCTTTGTATTTTAAATATTTATAAGTTAATGTTCAGAACTGTACTGTAGTTTATTTTTATTTATTTATTTATTTTTAGGTTGTTTTTTTGGGGGGTTAAAGTGCATTCTGGTGTTGCTTGCACAAAAAAATAGACATTGCCTCTAAAATTTGTTTGACATACCAGAAAAAGGTGCTTGCCGTCAAAGAGACCTGATAACAAAGGACGTACCTTCCACATTTTTGTCAAAGTTCTTATCATTTAAAATTTAAGATGATTTGCTGAAGATTTAACTGCTTGCTAATCAATCTAAGGTTAATTAGTTATTAATTAGTTTTGTTGTGGACATAATCTTTGTGTTATGCGTTCAGTTTTACAATAGACTGTAGTAGAGGAGGAAAAATTATCCAGGATGTTTTATTTTATTATATATATTTTTTTTCAACAAAACTTGTTATAGGGTTTAATTTGTGTTAGAAAACTAAATTAACTTCCTATAATGACAAAATGTGAAATCCTCGCTACATCAGAATGAGAGAGCGATATAATTTTTGAGGTTTATCCAAGTCACAGCATTTTCTGTAGTAAATTGTTTTATTATTTTTTTCCTTTTTGTTTTTCACTCACTGTTGGTCTTGCTTTGAATAAGGTTTGGTGAAAGAAACGAGAAGTGTAATCTTCCGAAAATTGAAGGACAAGACCACAGGATAAGGGAGAATAAGTATTTTTTTTTTTTTTTTAGTTCTGGTTGTCTTCATGAACATTTGTAAGAATCTCCTGCTGAGCCTTTCTTCATGTCACACCTCATTTTATGTCTTTATAGCAAAGATAGAGCTCATACCCATTTTCTTCTCAAATATTTTATAACAAATATGCACAAAAACATCTGTATTTATGTCTCCGGAGGCTGCCACTAGTCTTAATTTGACAGTTAAAAAAAGTGGTACTTGTGGTTTTGCTAGTTTGATGGGAAATTGGATATTCAGGAGAAGCTCATCCAAGTATGTTGAGTGTACCGGTACTTTTGACCTTGTAAGCGGAAATAATTTCCTAGTTTCACTTGCATTATCATTACTTCACATTGCAAAAAGAAAAAGAAAAAAAGCGCACAATATCCTTTACTTTGCTTAAATGCACAAAACATCAAAATGCCCTCAGATGTTTACATTTATTTAATTTTATTGTTTTTTCATAGTATTTTTATCACTGAAACTAAGCCAAACATCCATTTTCACCCTTGCATTGTGAGCTTTCTATGGGTTTTGTAAAACAGTTTTCTTTAGGTGTTTCAAAGACCTCTTAATGAGAATATTGTAGTTTTTCAAGTGAGCAAATATTCTGCTCACTCGCAGAGTTGCTTTTCGTGGATTTCATCACATCACGACTGTTTTCTGCTTCATTTTATTTATTTATTTATTTTCCTTTTTCTAGGTGATTTTGCTCATCATCTCCCTCCACCTCCTCCTTCTGTCTTCTATTCATGAGCAGCGTGGCTGAATTTAACAGCGGCAGCCATGGATGACAAGGGCTCGGTGGGGAAGTTTAGCGTGTCCTCAGACTCAGTGTCCACTCTCAACAGTGAGGACTTTGTCCTTGTGTCCCGGGTTGGGGACGAGACACCATCCTCCACTAACAATGGTAGTGATGATGAAAAGACAGGACTGAAGGTAAGGAAGGCTGGTGCAAATGCAGAAACAAAAAGACTGAGTCTTGTCGACCTTTTAGTATTTGCATCTGTAGCAACCATAAGTCCACAATTGTGTTCTCTAACGTTTTATTCTGAGTTTAGAAGAGATAAAGCTCTCCCTTTACATAAAAGCTGAACTAAAAAGTTATATTTATGTTTGAAAAATATGTAAAATGGCATTCAAATTCTCCATCTGGCTAAACAAGTATCACATTAGCACCTAAGTTTGTAGAACCGAACAACAAAATGACCAGAACGTTTTGATTCTCATTCAACATCATCTGTTTGTAGTATTAAGCAGAAACTTTTCAGATTTGGGTGGGTGGGTGTGTGCATCATCATTTATATCAATTTATTTGTTTATTACTTGCATGTCTAAGGCTGTTAACAATCTTTTTAAACATGCTGACACTCACATTCTATTAACTACTTCTTGTGTTGCAGTTTCATTCTCATTTAATCTTTTCCTCAGAGTTTGTCGATCTTTATGTTTAGTTTATGGCGCTTGTATGAATGTAGGACACGCTAGATAAAGGTTTGGTTTGAAGTATTATCTGGTGGATTTGCTAATATTTTTGAAAACTTGCACACACTAACCTACAGCTGAGGAAACTATTCTTTCTGCCTCTTGTTGTGTGTTAGTTTAAAAAAAATGAAACAAAGATGGTGATGTTAAAATCTGACTGATTCAATCAGAAACGCACGGTGGGCACAGCTAACTAAAAGTTAGCTTTGGTAATCGACCTAATTGCTAATTTGCTAACTAAAAAAAAAAATTGGCTTCAGTAACGCCAAACGGATAAAAAAAAATTAGGGAAAGCTAAAGCGCTAACTTTTATCATGCACTGCTGTCACTGACACTGTAAGACTGTAATGTGACAACGTTGTAGGTGATCACAACTCACAACTTGTGATTTATGAACCGCTTGTGGTTCACAAGTAAAGCGTCCATGTCCCCTTCAGAGCTGAGCTTTCAGAAATTGATCCGGTCCATCAGAACCAAAGAGGCGGAGCAGAACTCTGCTGTGCTGAAGCAGCGATGCATTCAATGTGTGTCGGACGTCTCTCTCGTCCCATTCACTATAATGAATCAACTCACTTTGGTGATCCTTTTAGTGATTAACTACTTTTATAAACCAACTACAAAGTTGGTGTGTGTCATCATCAATATTCGCTCTGTAATAAATCTGTATTAAAGTAAAGATGTGTGAAATCACGTGTGAGAGAGTCACGTCCCAGAGACGGTGTTAGCATGCAGAGCATGCAGGGTAGGAATTATGTGTGCAATGTTTCTGAGTGTGAAACTGGATTTTTCATGTTATTTTCAAGTTCTGGTTTGTTTTGGCTTTTATCTTAAAAAGTTTTTGTTACTGGCTATAAACTGACATCATGAGTCAGAGACTGTTTGCGGTAGATATGAAGAGGAAAAGATTGGTGATGTCACCGGGTGATAGCATCTCTCTGTGTAAATCTCCTCCTATAAGCTTTAAATGGAGAACTGTCTTTAAAAAAAAAATTGCAGACTTTAATTTACTGGATTTAAATTTAGCGGAAGCTATTTCCGCTAAAGGTATTCAAAGTTAGCGAAAACACTAATCCGCTAAACGGAAAGTTCTGCTATTAACGGATTAGCCGGACAGTGCCCACCACTGCTGATATCTTTTGAATTCATTTCTATTCTATTTTTATATTATTTCTTACTGTGGTCTGTTTGCAGTATCCCCTTCACTGTTGAATTTACAGCTTTCCTGAGTGTTTTCTCAGGAAATCAGTGGCTTTTAAATAGTGCATCTGCTCACATTAAATGATTTGTAAATTTTAAAAAATATATTTTTGCAAATAGGGTGTGGCATTTTACAAGTGAATAAAGACTCTAGGTGCAGCTGAATCTTATATGTGTTCCTAATGGGTTTATAGTACTTCTCTCATATTTTACTAAATTAAATTAAGCGGCTCACTTGTTTCACTCACTCATTCTATTAGTTTCTTACTATACTGGTACTACCTTGTATAGAAAAATGTGTTACTGTGGTTAAACTACCAGCAGGTGGCGCCAGAGTAGCAAGGACGTTGTCTAACCATTTGATAAAAGGATGTTGGACATGAATGCTGGGGCAGAATTTAATGATCAGTTTTGTTTGTATGAGGAACAAAGTTGAACTGTTGTTTCTGCTCGCTGTCAGATAGATAAAAAAATCAGCACCTGACATTCACTTTTTTCATTGTGTGAAGGTAAAATCACTCCATTCATTGACTTTTGGTTATCTTCTTATCATGTTGATTTATTTTGGAGACTTACTTTTTTTTTGCACATTTCCCTCCCAGTCAGCTGATTTAGTCAGGAGACGAGTCGGTTTGTCTAAACTTGTTGTTTGTTATGCAGGTGATTTCTGAGGAAGGGGTCAGCTTTAAGGTCAGTCTCTTCTCAAGCTATTTTTCCTTTTTTTTTCTTCCGAGACTATTTTTTGCTTGTATATACAATTATCTCTGTGATGTGATTCTCTGTGATGTGATTCTGTGGTGATTCTGTCTGTGATTCTTGTTTCTTGTATATTTTTCTCCTCTTGTGAGGAGATGGTTGTGTATTTTAAGAAAGGCAGAGGATGGCATTTTTAGATCTAGACTGTAGACCAGTTACCTGCCCAGGCTTGTAGCTCCACCTGTAAATTAAAGCCACACTGCTACTGTTTAGTGACAGCAAAAGTGCTCAATGTGAAAAACGTCACAGCAGATTTGCATCAGTCTTTACAAAGAATAATGGATTTTTCTTAGATTATGTCCTGCTGTAGCTATAAGTGTTGCATAGACCTCTAAAGTACAGGTATTACTTGTGTATTTTTTACACTGCTGTGTTGGTCAGTTCAGTAGTGCCCTCTACTGTTTGCTGCTGCCAACACAGGCACAGTGAATTTGACCTTTAGTTTTATCAACAGATTCTTCTACCTTTGCGTCTTCAGTGTGTTATTTTTCACCACAAACTAATATACTGACTTTACTAAAAATCACTAATATTAAATACAATGCAATTCAAAAGATATTTTAAGTCCACACGTAAAGTTTTTCAACACACTTCAGCCACTGACTTGTGAAATCTGAGTAATTCGCTTCACATTTTCAAAGACAGTTGGACAGTTCTCATGCGATTGGGGTAAACTTATAGAAAAGTAGAAATTTGACATGTTATGATGATTTTTACACTGACTTTTTAAACAAATCTGGTTCTTTATTACACAATATGTTTGTTATTTCTTTGTGTCTGTGTCAGATTGTGGGGAATGGAAGTGAGCAGCAGCTCCAGAGGGAGTTAGCCGATGTCCTCATGGACCCGTCAGTGGCGGATACTGGACTCGGATCAGAAACGGGAATGAGCGCTCTCGGTGAGGGCAACCATGGTCTTCCTCCTAACACACCTTCACCTGTGCCACCTGGCACTGACCCTTTGAGCGCCTCGCCACCCAAACTGGAGATTGTGCTTCCTGTTCAGACGGGTCAGGAGAGTGAGCTGAATGAAAGGTCTTACAGAGGTGAGACGCTAATCTCATTGTCATCCTACTTCTGATTTTATTTTATTCTTAAATATGACATCCTGTTTTTTTATTGATTTTGATGTCATGGGCAGTAGGCCTGTCACGATAACCAATAAATCAATTAATCACATGATAAAATTATCAACCTCATTTTCATTTATCGGCTTTATCGTTTCTTCATGTCTCTCTCTTTCTACTGGACACTGAATGACAAGGCTCAACTGTGGTGCTCTTCGCTGACCCCTCCTTTTCTCTTTTCTTTTTAAAATCTATTTTAACCGTTTTTGGATTGTTAAAAGCAGCTAAGCTGGGAAGTTAAGCTACGAGCTAAGCTAACAGGCCTACCTCAGGGAATAAACCTCAATCTTGTCAAAGCACCATAATTCACGGTTGAAAACTGTGCCTTCGTGTAAAAAGTTTCTCTCTGCAAAAAGAAGCTGAGAACTTGTTTACTGACTTCTTAAAATTAAAAGCTTTGTGTGAAAAATGCTACGTTAAAGAGCTCAAACCACACAGAGCGTCCGCCATTTTGAGAACCAAAGAGAGACAGCCCATGTCACGTCAAGGGGCCT
>JARVGS010000672.1:21244961-21255088 GCA_031762315.1 Hypsolebias antenori
CCATCATTAAACAGAGGTGGAGGCCTCCGGGTTCAACTGTCCCCCTCTTACAATGCTGTTATTGCTAGTTTCACTCAGCCCTCTGTGAATAGCAAACAACTATCAGGTGCTAATGATCCATCGTTAGGCTGATGGTCCTCCTTGTGAGCAGCTAGTTTTGGCTGTCAGCAGCAAAGGGTGCTATTTATAAGACTGAGCTGAATACAGCACCTCAGACTGAGGAGGTCTTTCGGAGGAAAGACAAAACGTTTCTACCTTTTTTTGTTTTGTTTTTTGTTTCTTTTGTTTTTTGAATGTTCAAAGGACCAGACTTAACTTTTTTAGAGTATTAGTCCAAGAACTGAACTTTGAGGAACTTCATGACTAACTTTGGTGTATTAAACTCATTATTTACATTCACAAATTGGAATCTATCAAATAGATATGATTTAAAACAATTTAGAGTTGTTCCTGTAATCCCATTATCATATTCAAGTCTCTGTAGTAAAATATTGTGATCAAATGCAGCACGGAGGTCTAACAGGACCAGTATAGACACAAGTCCATTGTCTGAGGCCATGAGAATATCATTGGTAACTTTCACCAGTGCAGTTTCTGTGCTATGATGAGCTCTAAACCATGTAACTGACCAGTAACTATATTCTCTATAATTTTTGAAATGTAAGTTAGATTGGATATAGGTCTATAATTGGCTAGGATTCCTGAGTCAAGGTGTTTCTTCAGTAAAGATTTAATTACAGCAACCTTAAAGATCTGTGGTATGAAACCGTTTATTAGAGACAAATTAAGCAGATCCAAGACATGGTTATTAATTATGGGGAATATGCCTTTTAATACGCTGGTTGGGATGGGATCAAGCAGACATGTGGATGTTTTGGATGAAGCTAATATTTTTGACAATTCAGAGAGCTCAATAGGACCAGTCCAAACACATATCAGGCTCTAGTGACATTTTTAAAGTTGTCTCATCTGACACAGAACCAGAGGCAATACTATATAGGAATTGAGCTCCCGCCAAAGATTTTCTATAGGGTTCAGGTCTGGAGACTGGCTAGGCCGCTCCAGAACCTTGATCTGCTTCTCATGGAGCCACTCCTTGGTTCTCCTGGCTGTGTGCTTCAGGTCATTGTCATGTTGGAAGACCCAGCCACGACCAATCTTCAATAACTGAGGGAAGGAGGTTGTTCCCCAACATCTCTCAATACATGGCCCCGGTCATCCTCTCCTTAACACAGTGCAGTCGACCTGTCCCATGTTCAGAAAAAGACCCACAAAGCATGATGCTTCCACCCCCATGCTTCACAGTAGGGATGGTGTGTTTGGATGGTACTCATCATCATTCGTCGTCATCCAAACACGACGAGTGGAATTAAGAGCAAAAAATTCTATTCTGGTCTCATCTGACCACATAACTTTCTCCCATGACTCCTCTGGATCATCCAAATGGTCCTGGGCAAACTTAAGACGGGCCTGGATGTGTGCTGATTTAAGCAGGGAACCTTTGTGCCATGCATGATTTTATGACGTCTTAGTGAATTACCCACAGTCACCTTGGAAACAGTGGTGCCAGCTCTCTTGAGGTCATTGACCAGCTCCTCCAGTGTAGTTCTGGGTTGATTCCTCATCTTTCTTAGGATCACTGATAGGCCACGAGGTGAAATCTTGCATGGAGCCCCAGTCTGAGGGAGATTGACAGTCATGTTGAGCTTCTTCCATTTTCTAATAATTGCTCCAACAGTTTATCTTTTTTCACCAAGCTGCTTGGAAATCGCCCTGTAGCACTTTCCAGCCTTGTGGAGGTCTACAATTTTGTCTTTGGACAGCTCTTTGGTCTCAGCCATGTTAGTAGTTGGAGTCTTAATGATTGTGTGGGGTGGACAGGTGTCTTTATGCAGCTAACAACCTCAAACAGGTGCTTCTAATTTAGAAGAATAAGTGGAGGTGGACTTTTTAGAGGCAGACTAACAGGTCTTTGAGGGCCAGAACTGTTGCTATTGACAGGTGTTCAAATACTTATTTTCCTCACTGTTTATTAGTCGCTTTGGCGTATAAGTCACAGGACTTGCAAATTTATGTGAAAAGATGCGACTTATATGGTGAAAAATATGGAACTCTTAGGTTTAGCTAAGGACCTACTTTAAATAAAAACTTTTTTATTATTATTATTGTTAACCCACCTCATGTGAGAGTTGTCTGCAGATCCTGCGATAAGATCTTAAGTCATTTTGGAGACTTTCTTGTGCATCACTTTAATCTTGAACTGAACTTTCTGCAGCTTAAATGCACTGTAGTTTAAATTCTACACCATTTTAAAATATTTGGGACTCCTATAACTTCAAAAACCTTCGACTCAATCACACAATCTTTTTTTTCCCTGCCTGCCTTTGGTAGCTCTTTAAATCTAAGCTTGATGCCACCACACACTTCATAAGACAGCAGCACGTCCTCAACAACAAGTAGTTCCCAAACAAAACTCCCAACAATTGCTCCCAGAATGCAACGGTACAAATATAAGGATTCAGAGCTGTAATAAATACAGGCATGCACTCATGGGGATTCCCAAATAATTTTCTCAATTTGTGTTTTGGTTTTGAGAGTGAGGAATAAAGACATCTCAGTAAACACAGCAGAGGATTCAAAATCTGCAGCCAATCTGATTTTAAGACGTGGGGTTGAGTTGTCAAAGTGCCCAGCAGTGGAGTTGTGTCAGAAACACACAACACCAACATTTAATATTTAAATGGCTGCAGGCTGAAGGCGACTGCAGCTTGACAGTGATCCAGGAGGAATAACTCCTAATGTTTACCAGCTCAGGAGAAAAATGTCTGCAGCCTAAGCTGCCAGCAGCTGGCAGTGTTTTCATAGCTGTAAGTCATTGCTCGAATGCTTGGCTCCTTTTCGTTTCACTTAAATCTCAAAAGCATAATATTAATGGAACAAATATTTTCTGCACATAGCTCCTCTGCTTTTATGTTTTTGTGTTTTAACTAGGCCAAGGAGAACTAATCATTAAGATTCCTCTTCATACTCTGCTCGAGTGACACCGTCAACCCCCAGAGGCTACTTTAGCTCATGCTTGCTGCTTTGGATTGTAGTTTTATTAGTTGTACGGCTCTATAAAGTTTGGAGGCACACTTCTCTTTATTGCAGTGTTGAATATTTCAGGAGTCTGCCTTTGAACACATCTTCATTAATTCAGTTTCTGATCTGCTTTCAGTTTTAGGTTGTCGATCGTGTTCTAACTCTGGCAAAACCAGCTGCAAATATGTAAAAATTGGATACTTTTAAAAGGAAAGGTGTTTTTTCCTCCCATTTATCTATTTTGAGAAGAAGAAACATCCATTTTTTTCTGCATAAAAGCTTCATGACTGAACCCGAGAGCCTAATTTAACGTCCACCTGCCATAAATCCTCCTCAGTTCTGTCATTTAGTGTGTAAATATAAACTTGCCCAGATCAAATACTCCTACCATCATCACAGGGTTCTTATGCAACAATCCGCCTCCCGTCCCTCCGTGTGAAGGCGCGCAGAAATAGCAGAAAGACTAAATCAGAAGCCGACCGCAGGTTCACCTGAGTCTAAAAATAATGACGGCAGTGGAGGATTGACAACAGAAGGCCGTCACGTCGGAGATGGTGTGAGTGAAAGCAGCCTCAGATAGCGAGCACACAGCTCAGAGCTAAGTGTGAAAATGGGGCCTTGTCAAAAATAGTCCCTTTTATGCCAGGAGAGAAGTTGAGAGATGGAGGGAGACAAAAACATTGCAGAATTTGTTGAGAGGAGAAAAAAGACGACAGCGTTCAGTCTGCGGGGAGTGACAAGTTGAGGAATGCCCAAAAATAGCTCGTATTGTTTTCCAACCCAGATAACTCGAGTTATTCTTCAAAAAGTATTTTCCTTTTCCAGTGCGTTTGAATGCCAAGTCTTGTGGAACTGGAGCCAGAAAAAAAAAGAGTTTTGTGTGCTAATTGGATCCTGAGCACAAGAGGACAGAGAAATGTCTGTTATTGGAGAAGCTAAAAACACAGGCAGGTGTTGTGTCGTGCTTCCTGCTGGAGAGGAAAGACTCGGGCAAGCCAGGTGTACGAGACCGTCCTCATGTCGCTCCGGCCCACTTACAACTAGAGAGGCACCGATCCGATATTAGTATCGATATTGTTACTGATATCAAAACATTGGATATTGGTGACAATGTGACCGATCCATAAGGAGCTGCTTGCTGTTTATTTTAAACATCTGCCCATTTTAAATATCTGCCATCCAAGCTAGTGAAGCTACTGGTGTGTTTAAGTGCTCTATACCGGTGCAGTTTTCAATAACTTTACAATTCAGTGCATTTAGGTCTGCGTTTAAAAAACAAATGTTTTAAGTTGATTGTTTTTCTGTATCGGATCAGTATCGACCGACACTAAACCTCAGATATCTGTATCGGAAGTGCAAAAAGTGGATCGATGCATCCCTACTTGGAACCAGTTTACTTCTCAGAGTTTTATGTATTTACTTCAATGCAGCCCAGTGAGAGATGTTTACTGTTGTTTACCTATTAAACCAGTTGTTGGTTCTGAGCTTCAAGTTTGTAAAGTTAAAAATAGAATGTTATAAAGACCGGTCAGATTAAAAAAAAAGAAAGAAATGCAAATAAAACGACTGCTAACTACAATATACCTTAAAACAACTGGAGTGAATGAAATTATGTGAACAGTAGTGATGTCCATGGGAGAATCATTTGGGATATTTATGCTCCAATTTATCGACTGAAGCACGCAGATCAGTTTTTAAAACGACCTAAACTGAAATAGACTTGAACATGAGTATTTCACTCGTTCTTCTGCAAAATGTAACCAGAGGAATGCTGGTGCGCTACAAAATGCTTTTTTATTCTTGAGTCGTATTACATTACATTGCACAGTTAAGTACCGCAAACTTATGTTTTGTACAGCCGTTCGAAGGGTAGACGGACGTTTACTGGGGCTGCAGCTTATCGCTTAGATAAGAAAAGGGGGAGAAAACATGAGGAGAGAAGGTATAAAAAAAGATCTCTTGCACCGTGTCCTTGGACACAGGGCACAGTGTAAGGCAGCCAAAAATTCTACCTCAGCACAAAAGCAGCATAGATAAACATATTACAGTTTGTATGGGGGAAGGGAGGAGGACTAAGATGATGAGATTGACCATAACGAATTCCAGATAGTTTCTATAGTCCTGATAAAGGATGTTACAGTGTCTCAGCCGGTACAACTCTGATAGGGTCCACAGATGTTCTCAGGAGCAGAGCTTCTTGATTTACGTATCCACCAGGAGCAATTTGAGATTAGTTGGCCTATCCAAAGCCAAGCGGGGAGGCCAGATTCAGATAAACAATTGTTTTGGGCAGGCCAACTCTGCTGATTTCATGCCTGCCTTCAGTTCTGCTGCTACACTCAATGGCGAATCCAAACCCCCAGATTTGTGGACATTGTGCCGGTCCGTGCTTGTTGGCCTTCTCCAAGGTCGGTTCCTTCATGCATGCGAGTTCTAAGAGCTGCAAGTGGCCCACAATTCTCAGAAATTGCGTCCAACTTACGGTTCAGCTCGCAAAGCGGATGAGTCTGAGCGCTCGAAGCACGGTGTAATCCTTCACATAAGACAGGTAACCTCACCATCACCAAAACTGATGCCAACGTCTTCCTAATTTGTCGATATCCCAGGTGTCCGCCAATTCCAAAAGGCAGAAACCCTGTTATCATAAATTCAATTATGTACACGTCTTCTACGTCCTCAATGGACAATACAGTCAGGCACATCATCTTCCATTCAGCCCAAGAATCCACGACATCCAGCTGTGAGTGTCCCTTCAGGGCATGAGGGTTCTCCTGTGCCCTGTCTCCTTGTCGAGAAATGTTTTATCAATTGTTTTGAGAGACCAGCTGACCAGATCCATGATTTGTAAGATGTGTAAAGAAAGGCTGTAATGCATACGACAAAGAGCAAAAGCAGGAGGGAGGCAGGAGAGTGAAGAAGAGCGACCTTCTTAGGCGAGGGCAAGTCAGAAGATATATTGATATATGATTATTTACAATCTCAGCAGTCCTTTCAATAACAATAAATTGTCAATATTTTGTGCAGGCCTATTTAAAATGGCCAATAGTTATGGAAAAAAATAAAGCAAATAAAACTTGGGTCCAGGTCCTGAACTGTAAAACCAACACCACGTCTGTAACTGGTGTGGCCCAGCTGTGCAAAACAGACCTAACGTTCAAATAAAGAAAGCAGCGATGCTGTTCATCCAGAATTTTAATGAGGGAAATAATCCTTGACAGCTTGCCTGCAGATGGTGCAGCCATAACAATTTCTTCCTTTAGACTGACAAGTAGCCCATCATACATCGGGCTCCATGTCCCATCAGAACACGTCATCCTCCTCATCGTGTCCCTCTCAGCCCGTCCGCTAATTATAGAAAAAAACAGGAGGAGAGAAAATCCTGATTCTGACACGAGGGCAGCACCGATTGGACAGGATGAGATTCCTATTTTTTAAAAAAGAGGTGGAGCTCAAGAGATTAGTGGTCTGTAACAACAACAGAAAAGTTGAACGAGTTATACTCGCACATGAAAACAGGACTTTCTGACACCGCTAATGGATTTAAAGGTGGTGAGGCTGAGCTCACACTAATTATCTGTCAGGTGGTTAAAAAAAAAACAAACAACAATACACACACCAAGTAGTTTTTCTACATTGGCTTCACTTTTCAGACCATGAGGAAGGAAAGTCGCTGTGTAAAAATACATTTTTGCTCAGTTTAAACATTAAAGGTCCCACATTAACAGACACTTTGAGGCTTTTATTATGAAGTTTGTCTGCGATCAGAAACGTTCACACGTTTGTTTGTTTGTTTGTTTACTAACATCCTTGTAGAAACAAGCTTTCAGTTTTTACCTGGAGTTGATGATCTTGTTGCTGCAGAGCTGAACGGTCAGATGCACTTTCTGTTGCTGTTGGTTCAAGTGCACAGCTCTAGTGCAGCAGAGGATCCAGACGTGTAGCTTCCATGTTGTTTCTGACCTGTCGCATATGAAGCTGGACCAACGTGCGCTCTCCTTCTGTTTTCTGTAGATTTGCTCCCAGCTGAGCGAACGACTGGAGAAACAACAAACAGCCAACAGAGGAGAGCTGGAGAAGATCAGAGTAAGATACTCGAGTTCTCACTCACTTCAGTACTTTTAACAGTCTGGACTACATGATTTAACCTCTCCTTTCTTTCTTTATATTCTTTCTTTCTTTCTTTATATTCTTTCTTTCTTTATATTCTTTCTTTCTTTCTTTATATTCTTTCTTTCTTTATATTCGTTCTTTCTTTCTTTCTTTATATTC
Source organism: Hypsolebias antenori (assembly GCA_031762315.1). Taxonomy (NCBI): domain Eukaryota; kingdom Metazoa; phylum Chordata; class Actinopteri; order Cyprinodontiformes; family Rivulidae; genus Hypsolebias; species Hypsolebias antenori. Next base: position 21,252,312 of record JARVGS010000672.1, read on the forward strand.
TTTCTTTATATTCTTTCTTTCTTTATATTATTTCTTTCTTTCTTTATAATCTTTATTTCCTTCCTCCCTTCTTTCTTTCTTCTTTCCTTCTTTCCACCCTCCTTTCTATCCTTCCTTCCTTTCTTCTTGCCTCCCTCCCTTCCTTCCTTCTTTCCTTTTTTCTTCCATCTTTCTTTCTTTCCTTCTTCCCATCTTTCCTTCCTTCCATCCTCCCTTCTTTCCTTCCTTCCTTCTGTCTTCCCTTCCTTCCTTCCTTCCTTCCTCCCCTTCCTTCCTTCCGTCCTCCCTTCCTCCCTTCCTTCCTTCCTCCCTCCTTTCCATATTTCTTTCCTCCCTCCCTTCCTTCCCTTCTTTACTTTCTTTAAACCTTCTAAAGTGGTGTTGGACATATATTTTTTTTAAGTCTTCTATAAAATATTTTTCTCAGACGGGGTCTTTTTAAATAATTTATCTTTTTTATTCCAGCGTTTGTTTCTGATTAGTTTCAAAGGAATGTTTTAGTTTGTTCAGTTTCTCCACATCGACTCATGAATCGTTGAAGCATTAAAACGCTTCATGAATAAAGTGTTGCACCAGACCAGCTCCACGTCGTCCCTTCAGGCTTCAGGCGTGTTTTAAAGACGCTGAACGTTCTGCAGAGACGACGTCACCTGTTAAAAACAACACATTGATGCAAAACCAGTGTTTCATTTTATAGATGCTACTAAAGAACTGAGCAAATGAAAGAGCAGCTTGTAAAACAAGATACAAGCTGTGTCTGTGCCAGATCAACAGAACCATTCTTCACTTCTGTTTAGGCGTCTTTTGTCGTTTTGTCTGGTTTGGGTGAAAAAGAATAAAAATAAATGAACAGACGTTCAAAACGTCTCCAACGTTCAGAGGATGAGAAAGCTCGTCCTCTTTTCTGACGATCACAACAAAGTTTTTTTGATTCCCCCCTGACTGAGCAGGTATCTGGAGGTGGGCTGTTATTTCTTTTGTCTTTACTGGCAGTGGACTCAGAGCTCTGTGTGGAGCGTGTCCAAGCAGCCGCAGCCTCACACCTGATCCACACATGCACCTCGTCGGCTTGTGGTTGGGCCTGCTGCTGGGAAGGCGGCCATTTTGGCAGAAAACTCTGTCAGCGCTGCCCGAAACGTTCCCGAAGGTTTAATAAACAAGTGAAATCAGTTCCTCTGTTTTCCTTGGGGTTTTATTGTTTACTAATATTAGTGCAACACTTCCAGCTGAAGCTGTAAACAATGTTAAATACATTTTTTAATGAGTTTGTTTAATAAGGATTTGATATAAAGTGCCACTTCAACTTGAGTTTAATGAGACAAGAGAAACAATTCAAGCTCGAGTACGCCGCTGCTCCATTAACGCTCGGATCCACCTCCAGGAGCAGTTTCTGTAATTACTCATCGATAATGAACGCCGTCAAGAGTTTGGTGTAAATAAAATGTAACTGGGCGATAAGCTGATCCGTTTCTTTGTCTCCCCTTCAGTCCAAAGTGGAAAGCTGTGAGAAGTGCAGCAGTCTGTTCAACAAAGAGGGTCGCGTCCGACCCGCGGGGTCCACGGCCTCCACCGGGGGTCCGGAGGAGACGGACGAGGAGAAGGAAGCTTTACAGAACCAGCTGAGGGAGATGGAGCTGGAACTGGCCCAGACCAAACTGCAGCTGGTGGAGGCGGAGTGTAAAATCCAGGTACGGTTTGGACCCTAATAAAAATAAACTTCTCAGACGTTTCACTTTTCTTGAACAAACCGAGGAGCTCCAGAGCTGCTTTTGTTGCAACATGAAAATAAACATGTCTTCTTGTGGCTCTGAAGCCGATCGTCGCTGCAGCATCCTTCAGGCCGCCGTTCTAAAGACACGATATTCATTCAGCCTTTATTTGTACAGGCGCGTTGAGCCACGAGGACTCATTTACAAGAGATACTGATGCCGTGAGGAGCAAACTGCTGCTTTTAGAAGCAACCAAGTTCAACTTCTACCCACTTGAGTCGTTACGACTCGGGATGCTGCTGCGAGTTCATTCATTTATATCACAGCTACCTGCTGACTATATGGAAATCAACTGAGAGTTTTAAAACTTATCAAATGGACAGGGAGGGAACTTTAATCTAAATATGATAAATAAAAAAGACTTAATTTAAAGACGGCTCTACTGTGATCAGTTCTGTCAGGAGCGACAAGTCTGCTTGTTTCATAAACATCATGGATGCAAGATGGAAATATTAGCCTTAGAAGGAAGTTTTTAATAGAGTGAACGTCAAATCAACATCCACATCATTCTTATCCTGCTTTAGCTTTTATGTTTAACACCTCATACATCAAAACATTCAGCTCATTAGCAGAAGGTGTCATGGCTTTTGTTTTTAGTAACACTTTTCTTACAAATATATATTAAAATACAGAGATCTCTTCAAGTTCCCTAAAACAAACTTTGTTCTCTTTGATATCAGCTTCAGCACAGGTTCTGCTGGTCTCTGCTGCTTTTGGCTACTGTTTTGTCACTTTTCCTCAGCTAACCTTTTGCTGCATTTAGCTAATACCTAGCCTTTAGTTGGTAGTTAGCATGTTAACATCTAGCTTTATGCTTCTTTTAGCTTTCAGCTAACCTTTAGTTACTAACCTTTTGCTGCTTTTAGCCTTTTGTTACTTTAGATTTTTTTTACCTTCTGGTCTTTAGTTGGTAGTTAGCTTGTTAACATCTATGCTACTTTTAGCTTTCAGCTAACCTTTAGTTACTAACCTTTTGCTGCTTTTAGCCTTTGGTTACTTTAGATATAT